>CM062816.1:80058354-80406020 GCA_031772625.1 Pinus tabuliformis
TGAAGCTTTTTCTCAATCTCAATCTCTCAAGGAGTTTCATCTACCTCTTTCCTTGCTCCTCTGTTGTTGCAAATGAATGGGCCTAGGTGATCCTTTATCCTCAACTGAGCTTTCTTCTTAGTTTTTAGAAAGTGGATTCCATCATAATTGATTATTTGCCTGTAGTACTCCAGGGAAAATAATCTCATGGGGACATATTTGGGAAATTTATATGGAGGAAATTCACACCCATAAATTCTGAACTCAGTATGGTTTTGGTACAAGTACCAATCCCCAACCTTGTACTACTTGGATCACTGAATTTTTTTTAATATCTGTACTAATCCCGGGAGGAGGATTTCCCACTAACATAGTAGTTATTGGGTGAACAAACAAATCAATGAAATCTATGTAGGGATCAGGAGAAGAGCTAGAATAGTGAAATATAGAGGTCGAAAAGACAATAGACCTAGGATTCCCTCTCGTGTCAAGCTTTTGGACAGAGAAAGGGAATTTATCAGATTGGTAATAGAGAAAGATGATACAAAACTGAGGAATATCTAAACACTCTCTCATTCTCTAATCTCATGAATTGGTCATGTATTTTGTCTGTAATGAATGAATCATAGTCAAATTCGGCTACAGGTGGTTGACCAGGGGTAAAAATAGTCATGAAACCTAAGGTTAATTCATTTACATACTCATGAGTGGCAAAACCCAAAATGCAAGCAATGATGATGATGATATCCTTGCCCAAATCAGTAAAGAAGCATGACATGTAGGGAGGGGGGTCTTTTGGCCTGTGTTTCTCTTCAATAAAAGTCTGACAGACTTTGGTAATTTCAGAACTGGAAATATTTGTAGATTTCTCAAGTAAATTGGCAATCAGAAGGGGAGTGAGGTCCTAACCAGGCTACAATTATAACATCTCCTTTATAGATTCGGCTGTAGTGGTGAATAAGATTTTCTGGTCCGGGGACATTACAACCCTCATATTAGGGTCATAGTTTGCATGGCATTGGTGGACAATATCTGGAAAAATATGGACAAAAGAGAATCAATACTTAGGTAGGTTCGATTCCCAAATACCTATGTTATTAGAGTGGTTCAGATAATTGTCTCGGTACCTACAATATAATTTCAAGGGGCTATCATTAAAAGTTAGGTCTTTTATTTGAAAATCTCGGGCAACCAAGGGAAGTTGGTCCAAATCCATGTGGGGGTTAGTGATTAGCATGATATTTAGGGCGATGAGAGCTTCCATCCTTGGTTCTTGTGTATTCAAGAATGCTGTGAGGGAAATTCAGGGGTCTTTATGGAGAACCACGTTGTTTTTATGGAGAATTCAGAGTATTGGGCCACTCATTTTGGATAAAACACTCAGTTTCTAGCGTATTTTAATTTTGGTTTGATATAAACAGAGGGATTTTCAGTAGCAGTGGTTAAATACCAGGTTACGGTGGTATGGGACACGGAATGGTATTGGTGCGCAATTTGGAGGGAGTGTACTGGTCTGCAGTGGCGACTAGGAACTCAGCGACTTTGTGGAGTTGATGTTTTTGAACGCAGGTTGACAACATGAACGTGCTTCTCTGTGGATGAGAACAAAATGTTCTTTTGTTTCGAAAGAATAAAAGTAATGATTACCTTTGTTTTTATTCACAAAGTCAAAATGTTTGGTGGGTATGGTGAAAGGGACAGGTGGCGACAGGGTATGGTGAAAAGGAAAAGTGGCGCCGGCCGATGGATGGGACATTTTGTCTTTAGCGAGGGTGGTAAACGGGAGCGATAATGGCTTTTATCGCACCGCTTTTGAGCGTTTGGCGGTATTGTCAGAGGTCCGCCCGATGCCATTCATCAGGCAACATGTAGTGGCGGGGTGGATAGTGAAACCGCTCACATCGGGTGGGTAATGTTCTGCATCGGAGGCCGCTCGATATGAGCGTCGACCGTCGGATTTGAAAGGGTCAGATCGCATAGTGATCAAGGAAAGGATGTGATCGGGAGTTAATGGAGGGGCCCATCGAGGTTTTTTAATGAGCTGAAGGTTAATTAAATGTGGATTAGGGAGGCTTAATGATGTTGGGGATGACTTGATTGGCGGGGACAGATTATTAATTAACCGTTGATCGAATGATTAATCTCTATTAGTTGGTGGGGGATTTGGTTATTAATTAATCGATGATCGACCAATTAATCCCTTATTATTCATTAATAAAGTTTATGTTTCAAACTTAGGGCGGATATTAATATAAGGGTTTTATTATATAACTATAGGGGAAGGGTTTATTGTTTTTCGGGATTTAATACATAATAAAGTTAATAAATTAATATGAAATGGGCGGAAAGGATCTTTACCATAAGTTTAATTTATAACACATGATTGGCGCACTTTATTCATATGCACAAAATACTTAAGGTAAAATGGTTTTTATGAGTTGTTTGAGTGGAACGGGGTTTATATGGGGGGATTCACTTTTCTTAAGTAACAAGGTATTATCCTTAGGAAAAGGGTTTTTTAGGGGAGAATGAATGAATGATGAAGGTGTGAATTTTTATGAGGGGTTTTTAGCTCCTTTGACCTTATAAGTTATTGGGCCAAGGGTCTGGTCCCTTCAGAAATCAGAGAAATGCTCTAAGCCCCTTTAACTTAATGGAACTTTTATTAGTAGGAAATTAGTTACCATGAGGGGTAAAAATGAATGAGGAAATTAATGATGTAACCTTGTAAATGTATCCTTGTCTTCCATAGTTTTCAAAGTAATGTAATGATGAAAACAAATGATTTGAGCTTTTAACTTAACCATTCATCATACATAATTCTGCAACCAAACATATACTTACCCACCTACACATCCTAACATTTTTACTTCTTTTATTAGGGTGCACTTAAACTAGCAAACCCTTATCAAACTTTTCTTTTCTTTTACAATGGAAATCTATCAAGTCTATCCTTATTACATCCAAGGGCTCAGATTAAACTGTTGAGCTCATTTTATTCACTATACCTATCTACTTATCTGCCAAGATTAAACAGTTTGGTCAGATTTTATTTTCTATCTCTAAGCATGAAATTGAAAACATGGAATAACCAAGATTAAACTATTTGGTTACCATGGATTGTGGCATAAATAACAAGTTGCACACAATCATTTATACAAAAGTGAAATAGTAGTGGAATTCTGGCTTGCTCACTTTCATGGTCTTTTCATTTTTCTTTGGGGTTCATTTTCTTGACCTTTTCTTTATTCTTTTTGTCCTTTAATTTTTCTTTTAGGACATACCCTCTTTACATTTTTTAATTTTTTTAATTTTTGCAAATATGGAAAACATTTGTAGAAAGCAAAGGTATGTACATATTTCAGATGTAAACTAAGTCAATCATAAACTATGACACCTATTAGTATAGGAACATAACAATGGCTCCACTTGGGGATGACTTTCCCTGGTGGAAATTCAAGAACTGTAGATCAATGGACTTCTGAAAGACTGTGATTTTACTCTGCAACTTCCCTTGATTTTGCTGCTTTATTGATATCTATGACAGTGAAACTTTTGAAGCTTACGGCCTCGGGCTTCAACTCCAAAATTTACCATCCAATCAACACTGAACATTATGAAGGATATAGTATATATAATTGAAATGGTAAAATTAGTAAATTGGGTCAGTGTAGTGCTTCAACATTCGACCATTGATAGGTCCTCCTTCTATCTCTACACCATCCAATTCTCTGAGAAAATAAGAGTTATTTCCTCGAAAGGCATATATAATGTATGGACCTTTCCATAGGAATTCAAACTTCCCATGCTTCCATTTGTCTTCTCTTCTAGAATCCCATTTCAACACTTTGTCACCAGGGTAAAAGTATTATGCTTTAGTTCTTTTGTTAAACAATATTTTGAGCTTTTCTTGTAATACTTGGGCTCTGAGGTATACTTCTTCCCTGGTTTGTTGCAGATGAATAATTTGATTGATTCTCCTTTGAATATCATTTTCTTCAACTTGAGATTCTTGGAGTAGTTTCATTACTGGAACTCCTAATGATGAGGGGAAAACTACCTCCATTCCATAGACTAATTGATAGGGACTGGTACCAATAGATTTCTTAGTTGCAAGCCTATCTGCCCACAAAGCATTAATCAGTTTTTTGTTCCATGTTTTCTTATTGTCCTCCAACAATTTTTTAATAATATTAATTAAGCTTTTATTGGAGGATTCTGCAAGTCCATTCCCTTGGGGATAGTAGGTTGTAGAATGACCAAGGGTTATATGGTATCTATGGAAGAAATCAATCATTCTTTTTTATTTAAATGTTGTAGCATTGTCTGTGATACTTTTGTCGAACAAAATATTAGCCTCTAGAAAACCTCTGATAATAGTTCAATGGCTTGTCTGGAGGGAATGGATTTTATCCACTTGATAAAGTAATCTGTGGCAGTTAGTATCCATTTATGTTGAGCAGAAGAGGGGGGATGAATTTCACCAATGAAGTCTAGACTCCATTGTTGAAATGGTTTTTCTATGGAAATGGGTTTCAAAGGTAAAGGCAGAAGTTTTTGTTTTCCTTCAAAGATCTAACACTTGTGGTAGGAGGTTACAAACTTTCTTACATCAAAAAACAAGGTTGGCTAGTAGAATCCAGCTCTCAGGATTTTATCAGCTATTGTCTTCTTGGAGTACTTTGTCAGATTCTTCCTTTAATAAACAGTTTAACAAAATGCCTTCATGATTTTTCAAAAATAAAGTATTATCCATTATGAAGAATTTTAAAGATTTCATTTTCAAAAACCTACTTTTAGTTCTGGATAACCTTGGAGGAGCTTGTAAGTTTTGTAAGACATATATTATATCAGCATACCAAGATGAGTCTAGAAAGGCCTGGCTGATCTGTGGAGTCGCCATCTCCTCTTCATTATCTACTTTTGGAATAAAATCTATACCTAGGGCTTGGCAATTAGTTTCAGCCATGAGTTTAGCCAGCCCTTCGCCTTTGACTAACTTTTTAGGTTTGATCTATAAGTCATATTCTATTATGGTAGTTATCCATTTACCCCTTTTTCCATCAACTCCATTCTGTGTAAGAATGTCCTTGACTACAACATTGGGTACATAAGCTACAATACGAGAATATAAGATATAGACTTAGAAATCTTTGATGGCTTGTACCAAAGCAAAAGAATTTTTTTCCATGATATTATAATTTAAGGATGCATCTCTTAGAGCTTTACTAAAGAAAGCTATTGGTTGTTCAAATCCTTGATCATTTCTCTGTAGTAAAACTACAACAATATTATGTTCAGATGCAAAAGAGATAATAATAAATTCTCTGTCAAACATTGGACTTATGAGGACTGGTGTTCGAGTTAAGGCTAATTTTATTTCTTCAAATGAATTTTTAGCCTCTACTGTCCACTTAATATCCGAATCTTTTTTCAACATGTTATTCAATAATCTAATTAGTTCAGCCATATTAGAGATGAATCTTCTCAATGAATTTATTTTTCCTAGAAATGCCTGTAGTTCTTTGATGCTTCTTGGGTGAGGTATTTGCTAGATAACTTCAATCCTAGTTGGATCAATCTTCATTACATCTTTAGAGATAATGTGGCCTAATATTTTTCCTTCTTCCAAATCAAATAAAGATTTCTTTGTATTCAAAGAATGCCATATTTCCTGCATTTAAGAAAAACTTGCCTAAGATGATCTAGGTGTTGTTGACTTGACTTAGAAAACACTGTAATATCATCAAGGTATATAACCAGGAAGTCATGTATTTCCTTTGCAAAGGCAATATCCATTGCCCTTTGAAAGGTGGCACCTGCATTTTTCAATCCAAAAGGAATTTTAACATACATAAAGGTGCCCCATGCGGTTGTGAATGCAGTTTTTGCTTGATCATCAGGGTGGACTAAAATCTGGTTGTAACCCGAGAATCCATCTAAAAGTGAAATCCTTGTGGAGCCTACTACCCTTTAGAGTATGTGATCCATTTTAGGTAAGGGATCGTTATCTTTGAGTGAGACTTTGTTCAAATTTCTAAGGTCGACACAAAGTCTGATTTCTCCTGTTTTTTTTCTCGTAGGGACAAGATTGGATACCCAGTCTAAAAACCTAATGGGAGCAATGATTCATGCTTCATACATTCATTTGATCTCTTTTTCAATGGAAGGTAATAAGACAGGGTTAATTCTTCTCAAGTTTTGCATAAAAGGCTTCTGATATTCTTTTAAAGGGATAGTGTGTTGTATAATGTTGGTATCATAGGATTTTAAGTGTTCATAACTCCAGGCAAAAACATCCTGGAATTCTTTCATTAGCTCCATATATTTCAGCTTTTCATCAAGGGGTAATGATATAGACAATTTTGTCAGTTTAGGATTCTCTTGAGTTCCTATGTTGCACTCTTCAATGTATGCTTTCAAAGGCTCCATCTTGGGCTTTTTAGGACTATCATTGGAGTCAAATAAGTCCTCCAAAGGAGTTAATCCCTTGGGTAAATGGTTATCTTTGAGATTTATGACTTCAGTTTCATCATCAATTATTTCATCAATATCCATTTGCTTTAAGTCCTGAATATCTGTTTTTATGAATTTAGTAGGGTGGAGCATGTTTATTTAGTTTCTTCCAATTTTTTAATGTCTAACTCATTAGTATGATCGAAATCTGAAACCATGTCTACATCTATATTAGTGCTAGCAAACTCTTCATCTAATGTCAAAAAGTGATTAATATGTTTATCATTTTCAAAAACTTGCCAGTTCTTAAGATTATTAGGTATAGCTGGCCTATGCTTAACCTCTGAAGTATATTGGTGATTGGGCTAAAAAGGCAACTTGTAGGTGCTGGCAAACATGGCCATACTATGGGCTTGCATGTTATGTTTTCTGGGAATGGTTGCAAGCTTGGTTTCTAAAAAAGTGTTAGGGATTCTACAACTGTACCTTGGTAAAGCCCTAGTCTAGGATCTCTAGTTAGGTAAGTACCCTTAATTTGTTTGACTATTAATTCAGAATCTCCCGTGATTGACACTCTTATGGCTCCTAAGATTTTAAAAAATTTAAGACATAATAGGAGGGCTTCATATTCTTCCATATTTTTTGTGCATTTGAAATTTAATCTATAGGCATGTCCCTCTGCATGATCATTCTCTAAGTTATAAATCCATACCCCTGCCCCTGCACCTAATTTGTTTACTAAACCATCAAACTCCAAATGCCATAAGATTTCATGTTCATAGTTTTCATCTGGGGTAGTGGACATTTTCTTAGCTAAGAAATATGGGTTTTCTTTGTCATTTGATATCTCTTGAATTTGGACAGTTGGCCTTTCTTTTACAATTTCTTTTGGTTCTACTACTATATCATTTGGAATATTTTCTGGATTAGTTTCAGCATTATAGAGAATAAAGGAGTCCATGTTAGAATGCACTGAGTAAATAGGGAAGTTTTGAGGCTTCTCCTGAATACTCACTACATACTTCATTAAAGTTTCTCTATATAATTTCTTTTTGGTTGTCCAAAAATAGATATGGTGGCATATGACATGTCTAATTGTAGAGAGCTCTAAAGTTTTTCACCCCGGGATCTGGACAACAGCATGCCATACTTAGGTGGGATATCTGCCACAATAATGTCCATGATTATAGTTTTGGTAGGGTATTGAACCAAAGAGACTCACAAGTCCTTGATAAGTCCTAAACACCTAACTTGACTTGAATCAAAAGAGAATAAATCCCTATAAGGTCTATTGATGTCTAAATTAAGTTTCTCCATAACAGACTTGGGTATGAGATTGTGCAAGGCACCAGAGTCAAACATGGAATTATGCAAAATCTTGTCATGGATATTAAGACTGACATAAAAGGGTGGTATCCCTTCTTCCATTGGTTTCCTATTTACCTCAGGGCGAAAAATTAACTCGGGCTGGTCATTAAAGAGATTTACAGAATCTTCATTATCAATGATATTTAATGTTTTGTTTATTTGAGATCTGTAGGTATCATGTTTTACCAATTCTGTCAAAGGAATTGAAATTTTAAGCTTGGCTACCTCTGCTCCAAGGTTAAATGGCAAAGGTGTTTTGTTTGTTTGAACATTAGGAGTTTTGGCAGCAATGTTTTCTTCTTTTTCAGAGTTTGGAGCATTTTTTGCTGATTTTTCTAATACAATTTTTGGAGACCCTTCCACTGTTTCCTTGGGGGAAGTGAAGTGGAATATTTTTCATTATTAGGCAGATAATCAGCTACATCTTCTATGGTGGGGCCGAGAGGATCTTGACTCGTTTTAGAAAGGATCAGAAGTGTTTTTGTCACTAGAACTATATTACCTTTTTTAGGTTGACTAGGACCTGTTTTTTGGTTTGGATCCAAGGCATCAGTATTTTTTCTGCTTTTTAAATTATATTGTTTATTCACCTCAAAGATAGCACAATCATATTCCTGCCTAAAATCAAATGACTCACCTGTTTTGGTTTGGAATTGTTGTAGCACATCGGACTCCTGGTCGTCTTGAGTTAGAAAGACATCTTCTTCATCATCTAGACCCATTAAATTTATCTGACTGTTTGGTTTAGGGTCTTCTGAGTGGGAGGCCTTTGCATAATTTTCTTGGAAACGTGGTCTGATATTCTGGTCAGGAATAGTTTTTGTAGCATTTTGATTCTGATTTTTCCTAAAGTTAGGATTTCTCCTTGAATTAGCCTATTGGCCATCCCAGGGAGATTTCCTTTCAATAATTTCAACTATGTCCAATAATTTATCCATTCCTTTGACTATAGCATCAATTTTTTGTTCAAAGGGGGTACCTTCTTCTTTTACAGGTATTCTTCTCTCATTCCTAGCGTTGGCTCTTTTGGAAAGTAGGTTAGCCTCAACACTTACTACCACACTCTGCATTTCTTCCAGAGTGGGTGGATTTCTCTCTCTTAACTGGAAAGCCATATCTGAATCAAATCCATCAGGAAATTTGATCAGGGCTAGGGCAGGTGGGGGCCAAAGGTCGACTGGAATGGCACTATAGACACTATTGAACCTAGTGCAGTAGTCCTGAATGGTTTCATGAGGTCCCCTTGTAAGGTTCTCATATTCAGATAAAATCTAAAGAGGGTCCTTCTTTTTCTCCCACCTATTCAAGAATTATTGGTAAAGGACTCTTAAAATGTCTATGCTTTGAGGGGCTAAAGATCTAAACCAGGTTCTCACTTCTCCAAACAAACTTTGTACGAAAATTCTCATTTGGACATCTGTTGTGTCAATCTCATGAAGTTCAAAGTAGTCTATCATTTTCCTAGTATGTTGTTGAGCTGTGTAGGTTCCAGTGCCATCAAAAGTAGTGATTTTACTCTGATAGTCCTGTGGCATAGCACTTGGGGCAGCATGCATCACCAAGGGAGCATATCTATTGGCCATGATTCTAGGTTGGGTAGGAGTTGGGGTAACAGGTGGTGTCTGGGTTGTGGAGGAAGAACTAGAGGTAGTGGTAGGGTCTCGAGTGATGACTGATTGGAGAGGAATTGAAGGGATGAAGGGAGGGGTGGAATGAATCTCAGAAGAGTGAGGGAATAATGATGAACTAACAAAAAGAGAAGTGGTTTCAGAAAGTTTAGGTGTTCTATCTATGGTAAGAAATGACTGAATGGAGTTGTGTAGGTAATGATCAATTGACAAATTGGCTCTTTGGATTTCAAGTTCTCTGAGGAATTCTGGATCTTGGACTAGGTCCAATAGTTCACTATCAAATGTAGTTCTAAATGGAGAGAGTTCAAAATGTTCATCAAAAGGAAGGTCTTCTAGGAAAACCCACTCAACAGGACATGAATGTGATCTGAACAAAGTTCTGGGACTAACTAAACTTTGTTGTCTTCTAATGATTCTCGGAATCAAGTTGGGATTTTCAAACACAAAAGGAGGATTTGGATCAGGGTTAGCCCTGGTGTAATGCATTTCCCTCAAGCCAAATTTCGAGCTTTTAATTGCTTTTCTTTTATTGATTTTTCAAAATAACTTCTATTATTTCTTTAAGATGCTTAAAATCAAACTTTATAATTTTTAAAGGTTTATTTTAACTGAGGATTTGTTCTTCCCCAATGTATTTTCCACTATGTTATCACTCAGATTTCCCTTAGAAGTTATTCAAAAGAAGGAAAGGATCCAAGGTAACCAAAAACCAATATTTTAAGTACAGATCCTGGCCAATCTATACTCAGAGAGGGCTCTCTCTTTATGATTTATCGTTGTTTTGGGATGATTTTATGCTAGTTATGAAAGTTTAAGTGTGTTTTGATTTTGATTAGGTGGTGGAATTTTGGAAAAAATGGGTAGAGCAAGCCTTTAGTCCATTGGGCTATGGAGTCAAACAAAGAGTTGCTTAACTGGATCAGATCAATTGCTAAAGGAAGAGTTCACAGGGCAAGCTAGCGCAACAGAAAGAAAATCTGTGGGTGGAAATGGATGAGGTAATCCTAGTCAAGGTAGAAGGGCAATGAAGAATCCTTAAACTGGGATCAGGATGAGGAATCAAGGGAGATTAGTAATAAAGGGCAATTAAGAATCCTTTACTATTGACCTAAGGAAAAACTACGAAAGTAGGGGAGAAACTAAGATTTCCCAAACTAAGGTAATTCAATAGAAAATAGTGAGAATGTAAACATGTCAAAACAGAGAGCATTTAGCTAATTTTGGAATAATTTTCTTTGTTTACCATTCAAATTTTATAAAGAAAACATGTGAATATTTATAACATGATGAGAAGACAATAATAACATGAAGAGATAATACTTAGTTGGTTTCATCGTGCTTTAACTTTATTTCATGATCTAGCAGCCAAACCAGACTTGATTACAATAGCTCACTAGCTTGATATGAAATGTATACCAGAAATGTATTTGAATCCACCCTAATGACTTAAATCTTTGAAGTATTTATACAAAAATTACAGAAAAATATCTCATAACCATATGAGATTTATTTCGAGAAACACAAAATATCTTTTACATAAAGATAGAGACAGATGGAGAACAAAATGTTATTGTCCCTTTATTTGTGAACGAGCTGGAGGTTGGAATTTGAATTTGTCTCTTGCAGTTTCTCTGGTAACTGTGTGCTAGATCTCCTTCTTACTTTGACCTACTGATAGTCTTTACCTGTATTCTGATACTCTTTACGTGTATTATCAAACTTTACCTAGATCACTAGACTTTACCTTAGTAAATATTTAATTCTTCACATATTTACCACAGTAACTTATAGTATTTCTGTCATATTAGCCCACCATTCATCATTTGGTATTTTCATTCTGATTAACTTTCTATACACTTCATCAGCTTCAGTGAACTTAGAAAAATTGGGCTAGGTGGTGAACAAGTGCTTCACTTCATGTTATATATAAAAAAGGTTCTCTAAACCATCATAAAGAACTTTTCCAGTTTTCACTATTGAAGAGCTAGCATGACTCCTGGCCTGTTTGTGCAGTCTCTCAATGTAGTCATCCTGAGTTATCAATTTGTCATGTATGATCATTGGGCTAGGAAGGCCTTTCTCCTTTAAAATGCCATAGTTCAACATGAACTCATCTATGTCCTCCTGAATGCTTTCACATCTCTTTTCTAAATTAAGCATTAAGTTCTTTTTGGTAAGAACTTTCTTGATATCAAGGATGGTGGCAATTCTATCCTCAATTTCCAATTGCTCCAATTGGTGCCTATTTCTGCTATTCAAAAAGTTGATTAATTGGGTTGCCTCTTCAATTTTATCCCTCGATTCTTCTTTTGTTTTCTGTATCTCTTCTACAACTATTTTCACTAGCTCAGTTTGCTCAAAAATGATATGGATGGAAGGCAAAATATCATTGATAGAATCAATGATATTGGTCCATAAAATGTCTTTATAATCTTTCAAAGGTTTTTCAAATGTTAAGTCCTTCTCCAGGACTTTGATTCTTTCTTCCATCCTTTTATTTTTCCTTTCCTCATCCTTGTTTTGAATGGGAGAAAACTCATAATGGGTCTCTAAGCTTGCCATTTTTTCTTTAAGTTTCTTCAACTTTGTTGCCTAGATACTCATTCGTTCCATGGCTTTGATCATTTCCTCTATTTTCTCTATTGTTTGCCCTGTGTTGGTTGATGTACCTATAGTTGAAGTAGTCTCTGTCAATGGCAATGATGTGACTGGTGGAAGTGTTGGTGCTAAATCAGTTGCCAGAGTGGAAGGCACAGTTGTAGAAACTATTGGAATAACAGTCTGAGGGGCAGTGGCTGGCTCACTTTGCTTAGATTGTATTTCGTTTTCTAATTCATATTTCGTTTCCTTCAGCTAGTCATGTAGTCTTAGGAGTAGGTCCATGAGTTCTTTCGCATTTTTCCTTTCTACGACTTCTGTAGTTTGGGGTTGGTGGACTGGAGGAATATTTAGCTGCTTTTTCAAGCCAGCTATGTTATCATTCTTCTTTTTGATAAGCTATTCAATTGCTTTCACATATTTGGGATCATGTCCCAATTCTATCACAAGGTCCTCTAAAGATTTTATTCTAGTATCGTTAGCTTGAGGGGAAGCTTTCTCTAATTGCAGTTGTGTAGAGGTGTTATGTAATGAATTTTTCATTTGATGGGATGCAATGGCCCTACTGGTTAGAGTTGAATAAACCATTTCACTAGTCTGCTTGTGAAGCTCTATTTGGTCAATAGGATGAATATCCTTTGCCAGCACCTCAAAATCAGTTTTCAAGTAGTCTGCCATGGATTTTGGCTGCCGTACAGTGGGCTTTAGAAAAATCATCTGCATTTTTCCCTCTTTTATGTCAAAAGTTGACATAAGTCTGGTTTGGTTTGTTGGGGCCATTTTCAGGTAATAAGCATAAGTTTGTGCTTTAAATTTCTCATTCCTCAATTTTATTTCGTTGTATTTTCCCTTGATATCCATGCTCTATTCAGAGGAATCCTGAAAGAAGACACCTCTTTACTTTGTTGTCTATCCAATACATGCATGTGTGAAGTGGATTGGTTCCCACCTGTTGGGATAGTTTGTAGGCTCTCTATCCTCTCAGGCATTGTGTTTCCTTTGGTCTCCTCAATGAATACTTCTTTAGAATGAGGATTCATCCTATGTTTTTTAGCAAAGGCTTGATCAGTAGGCCTGCTGGAAGGAGTGGCCTCTTCCTTGCCTCTCTTAGGATTTCTTTCCTCATTAAGAGGAGATTGTAGAACTGGAGTGTTGCTCATGATCTGCTGAGGTGGAGCCAACTCCTCTGAAATTTTAGGATGCTCTGATTCTTCTTGTTGTCCTGAATGTTCTTCATGGTCTGATGTATTTCGCTATTCCAATGGCTAAGTGCTAGGTTCCTGTGACCTTTTTGGCGATGAGGTCTCTCTTGCACCTGTGCAAAGAAATTTTCATCAATTCTTTTCTCCAAATGTACCCATACATTTTCAACTTCTACCCGTGTGCTATCCTGATCTATGAGAGTTCCTTCCACCCATTTGCTTTGATTTGCATATTGCTCAATCTCTGGGATCTTATGGCGGATGTAGGGGAATAGCTTATTCTTTTGTCTTCTATCACTGATGAAGCTATGAGGGTCATAAGGCCAGATGAAGCTTTTTCTCAATCTCAATCTCTCAAGGAGTTTCTTTGCCTCTTTCTCTGCTCCTCTGTTGTTGCAAATGAATGGGCCTAGGTGATCCTTTATCCTCAACTGAGCTTTGAACTTCTTAGTTTTTAGAAAGTGGATTTCATCAAAATTGATTATTTGCCTGTAATACTCCAGGGAAAATAATCTCATGGGGACATATTTGGGCAATTTATATGGAGGCAGTTCACACCCATAAATTCTGAACTCAGTATGGTTCTGGTACAAGTACCAATCCCCAACCTTGTACTGCTTGGATAACTAAAGAATCTTTTTAATATCTGAACTAATCCTAGAAGGAGGATTTCCCACTAACATAGTAGTTACTGGGTGAAAAAACAAATCAATGAAATCTATGAGGGATTAGGAGAAGAGCTAGAATAGTGAAATATAGAGGTCAAAAGGCAACAAAGCTATGATTGCCTCTGGTGTCAAGATTTTGGACAGAGAAAGAGAATTTATCAGATTGGTAATAGACAAAAAGATGATACAAAACTAAGGAATATTTAAACACTCTCTCATTCTCTAATCTCATGAATTGGTCATGTATTTTGTCTGCAATGAATTAAGCATAGTCAAATTTGACTGCAGGTGGTTGACCAGGGGTAAAAATAGTCATAAAATCTAAGGTTAATTCATCTACATACTCATGAGTGGTAAAACCCAAAATGCAAGCAATGATGATGATGATATCCTTGCCTAATTCAGTAAAGAAGCATGACATTTAGGGAGTGGGGTATTTTGGCCTTTGTTTCTCTTCAATAAAATTCTGACAGACTTTGATAATTTTAGAACTGGACATCTTTGTAGATTTCTCAAGTAAATCGGCAATGGAAAGGGGAGTGAGGTCCTGACCAGGCTGCAATTTTAACATCTAATTTATAGATTCGGCTGTAATGGTGAATAAGATTTTCTGGTCCAGGGACATTACAACCCTCATATTAGGGTCATAGTTTTCATGGCATTGGTGGAAAATATCTGGGAAAATATGGACAGAAGGGAATTGATACTTAGGTATGTTCAATTCCCAAAGACCTATGTTATCAAAGTGGTTCAGATAATTGTCTCGGTACCTACAATACAATTTCAAGGGGCTATCATCAAAATTCAAGTCATTTATTTGAAAATCTTGGTCAACCAAGGGAAGGGGGTCCAAATCCCTGTGGAGGGTAGTGATTGGCATGATATTTAGGGAGGCAGGAGCTTCCATCCTTGGTTCTTGTGTATTCAAGGATGCTGGGAGGGAAATTTAGGGGTCTTTATGGAGAACCAGGTTGTTTTTATGGAGAATTCAGAGTATTGGACTACTCAATTTAGATAAAGCACTCAGTTTCTAGCGTATTTTAATTCTGGTTTGATATAAACAAAGGGTTTTTCAGTAGTAATGGGAAAATACCTGGTTACAGTGGTATGGGACATGGAATGGTATTGGTGCGCATTTTGGAGGGAGTGTAATGGTCTGCAGTGGCGACTGGGAACTCAGCATCTTCGTGGAGTTGATGTTTTTGAACGCAAGTTGACAACATGAACGTGCTTCTCTGTGCATGAGAACAGAATGTTCTATTGTTTCGAAAGAATCAAAATAATGATTACCTTTGTTTTTATTCACAAAGTCAAAATGTTTGGGAGGTATGGTGAAAGGGACAGTTGGTGACAGGGTATGGTGAAAAGGACAAGTGGTGCCAGCCGATGGATGGGACATTTTGTCTTTAGCGAGGGTGGTAAGCGGGAGCGGTAATGGATTTTATCGCACCGCTTTTGAGCACTGGGCAATATTGTTAGAGGTCCGCTCGATACCATTCATCGGGCGACACGTAGTGGCTGTGTGAAAAGTGAAACTGCTCACATCATGCGGGTAACATTTGGCATCAGAGGCGCCTTGATATGAGCATCGACAGTCGGATCTGAAAGGGTCAGATCGCACAGTGAATGGGGCAAAAATGTGATCGAGAGTTAATGGAGGATCCCGACAGGATTTTTAATGAGTGGAAGGTTAATTAAATGTGGATTAGGGAGGCTTAATGATGTCGGGGATGATTTGATTGGCGGGACAGATTATTAATTAACCGTTGATCGACTGATTAATCTCTATTTGCTGGCGGGGGCTTTGGTTATTAATTAATCGATGATCGATCAATTAATCCCTTATTATTCATTAATAAAGTTTATGTTTCAAACTTAGGGCGGATATTAATATAAGGGTTTTATTATATAACTATAGGGGAAGGGTTTATTGTTGTTTTTGATTTAATACATAATAAAGTTAATAAATTTATATGAAATGGGCTGAAAGGATCTTTACCATAACTTTAATGTATAACACATGATTGATGAACTTTATTCATATACACAAAATACTTAGGGTAAAATGGTTTTTATGATTTTTTTGAGTGGAACGGGGTTTATATGGAGGGATTCACTTTTCCTAAGTAACAAGGTATTATCCTTAGGAAAATGGGTTTTTTAAGAGAGAATGAATGAATGATGAAGGTGTGAATTTTTATGAGGGGTTTTTAGCTCCTTTGACCTTATAAGTTATTGGGCCAAGGGTCTAGTCCCTTCAGAAGTCATAGAAATGCTCTGAGCCCCTTTAACTTAATGGAACTTTTATTAGCAGGAAATTAGTTACCATGAGGGGTAAAAATGAATGAGGAAATTAATGATGTAACCTTGTAAATGTATCCTTGTCTTCCATGCTTTCAAAGTAATGTAATGATGAAAACAAATTATTTGAGCTTTTAACTTAATACATAATTTTGCAACCAAACATCTACTTACCCACCTACACATCCTACCCTTTTTACTTTTTTTATTAGGGTGCACTTAAACTGGAAAACCTTTATCAACTTTTCTTTTCTTTTACAATGGAAATCTATCTAAGTCTATCCTTATTACATCCAAGGGCTCAGATTAAACCATTAAGCTCCTTTTATTCACTCTACCTATCTACTTATCTGCCAAGATTAAACAGTTTGGTGAGATTTTATTCTCTATCTCTAAGCATGAAATTGAAAACATGGAATAACCAAGATTAAACTATTTGGTTACCATGGATTGTGGAATAAGTAACAAGTTGCACACAGTCATTTATGAAAAAGTGAAATAATAGTGGCACTTTGGCTTGCACACTTTCATGGTCTTTTCATTTTTCTTTGGGGTTCATTTTCTTTCATTTTTTTGACCTTTTATTTATTATTTTTGTCCTTTGATTTTTATTTTAGGACATACCCTCTTTACATTTTTTAATTTTTTTTTTATTGTCGACAAATATGGAAAAAATTTGCAGAAAGCAAAGGTATGTACATATTTCAAAGATAAACTAAGTCAATCATAAATTATGACACCTATTGGTATAGGAACATAACATTATCAAGACCTCATCAAGTTCTATCATCAAGTGTAGTCCTCCATATGTCATCGAGGGTTAAGGTCTAGATCATCAAATAAGGCAAATGATTAGCATTTGTCACTTGGAACTTCTTAAGACTTCTTCATTAGTGGCTTGACATATTAATTGATGGCATCCTTGTCAAACAAGAGTCATGACATCATCATCTGGAACCAGACATCTCAAGAATATTTTCCATCTTGGCCAATTCCATATTGACATCAATGACAACCTTGATTAACACACTTTGTTGGTTTTTGGTAGCTTGAGAGGTACTCCAAGCCCCAAGGTTCAAGGTTTGGAGCTTGAAGTGCTGCAAAAGGGTATTGTGAGCTTGGAACCCAAGATGTGGAATTTGAACCCAAGCTGGTGGGTGTGAATCCATGAGTAGTTTCGATGATTTGACACTTGGAGGTGTTAGAGGACCCTTAGAGGAGAAAGGAGCAATGAAAGTCATTGAAATCTAATCTCTAGAAGTAGAGAAATGAATTTTTTATTGTAGTTGTTGGGTTTGTACAGGAATTGTTCAAGTCAGCGAGAGTTATTTTATGTCACTTGAAAAGTTGTCAAGCTCACACATGTGATTTGTTGGAGCCCTTCTATTCTAAATAAAAGGTGATGGAGACTCATTTTAGGCATCCAAAAGTACAATCAAATCACAAAGATCACTTATGTTTTTTATGTTTTAACCCTGTACAGAAATTACCTACAGACAAATTCTAAAAACATAAAACAAATAATGACAAGAATATAAAATAAATACACAGATATTTTCCCATGGATCCCAAAGCTAGGACTACCAGATTTATTTTTCATTATATTCCTTTCAATGTTACAATACATAGATATACATGTCGAAGCATTCATAAACCCCAATCCATTAACCCTGGATTCGAACATAACTGTAGTTCCCTTGATTAGATCTTCAAAATACCATGGGAAGAAAAGCATCATTCCCAAAACCATGTGCGAAACCTATGCACAAAACCATAGGTAGGTCCACCCACCTAATATAGGGTCCAAAAAAAAATTCACAGGGCGCTGCCCCAGACTCTGTACAGGGGGGCTATCGCCCCCCCTGAAACCCCCTCACGTGTTGCGGCTAGTCATGGAAAGAATATAACACACACTCAACATTCTCCTATTTGTTGTTTTCTTTTCCACACAGGGGGGAACAAGAGAGCTTAGTCATTAGACTATCCCTGCAACACCCATTGTTTCTCTACACCAAGAAAACTTCTTAGTGACCACAAACTTCGTCAATGCATCTGCATCATTATTCAAAGCGTCCACCTTCACCAACAAAACCTTTTCATCCTCAACCATATCCATCATAAATTGATACTAAAAATCAACGTGCTTTGTCCTTAAATGATAAGCAAGGTTCTTTTCCAATAAAATTGCACTTTGGCTATCATATTTTATCCTTATATCTCGTTGTACTAACCCCATACTTGAACCCAATCTCTGCAGCCAAACCACTTCCTTCCTTGCATGATTCATTGCCATGTATTTTTCCTCTATAGTTGAAAGTGCCACTACAGACTGTCTCTTGCTCAATCAACTAACTACTGCTCCAAATAGGTTAAACACATACCCACTTGTAGACCTTCTCTGATCTAGATCGCCAGCCCAGTTTACATCAACAAAACCACAGATTTCTAAAACTTTTTCCAATCCTGGTCTTCCTTGGTAGCAAAGACCATAATCACTAGTGCCACGCAAAGACCTCAAAATCTACTCCACTAATGTCCAATGCTCATTCCTTGGTTTTGACATACACCTGCTCAATACTCCCACTACATGTGCAATGTATGGTCTAGTACAGACCATTTCATACATCAGGCTACTGATTGCACTTGCATATGGAACACGGGACATGTCATCTTCCTCTTCTTGTGTCTTCGGACACTGTTCAATATGTAAGTTTACACCTACAGGAATAGGAACCTTCACTGGTTTACTATCATGCATATTAAAGCTCTATAGTATTTTCTTAACATACTTCCTTTAGTTTAACTAGAGCTTCCTCTTTGCCCAATCTCATTTAATTTCCATGCCCAAAATATAGTTTGCAGCACCAAGATCCTTCATGTCGAATTTGGAGGACAATTAGGTCTTCAAAACCTGGATAATTTCTTTGTCATTTCCAATCAGCAACATATCATCAACATACAAGACTAGATAAATAACATGGTCACCAATTAATTTAAAATACACATAGTGATCCACTTTGCTTCTTGTGAAGCCAAGTCATCTTATAAATATATTTCTGATACCACATCCTTGGTGATTGTTTTAACCTATACAAAGACTTTTTAACCTGCATACTAGTTCTTTCTTTCCCTGCACTGCAAATCCTTCATGTTGCTTCATGTAGATCTCTTCTTCCAGATCCCCATGAGGAAATGATGTCTTCACATCCATCTGTTTCTACCTCAAAATCAAAAGCAACAAAAATAGATAAAGGTAATCTAATAGAAGCTACCTTGGCAACAGGAGAAAAAATATCGCCAAAATCAATTCTCGACACCCAGGAATAACCTTTTTCTACCAACCAGGCTTTGTATTTCTCCACCTTGCCTTCTGCATTCATCTTCTTCTTAAACACCCATTTTCTTCCAATGGGTTTCCTTCCAACCCACAACTCCACCAGATCCCAAGTCTCATTTTTATCCAATGATGCCATTTCATCAACCATGGCGCCTTTCTATAGTTTACCATCCTCTGAATCTACAGCCTCCCTGACAGTTCTAAGATAATCATTAGTAATAGATAAAGAAAAATTTGAACAAAAAGAAAATGGACTGGTATTTGGCTGCCTTCTTTCTCGAATTGATCTTCTCACATCTGGAGTTTGTGGCTCTTCATATTTTGATTCATGTTCTCCTGTAGAGTCTAATTCTTCCTCCTTTAGATCAAACTATATCTTCTCAGGTTCCTTTGGTACGACTTCATGTTTAATAACTTCTTTCACCTTTCTAAACACCACATCTCGGTTATACACAACCTTCTTTGTTTTTGGGTTCCAAATCTTATAACCTTTTAAACCATCCTTATACCCAATAAAGATGCACCTTTCATATTTACTATCTGTTGTGGGGAAAAATGCCTATGCAGGACGATCCTATCCACCTAAGGTGTGACAGTGCCTTAGCAACAAACATAAACAACTATTCTAGTATTCTTCCTTTATGAATTAAGAATGAAGAGAGATGGATGGACTAACCGGTGTCTTCCGTTTGTCCCTCGATCCAGTTTCTCTTCTCTTTGAGAGTTCCCAGCTACTTGCCTTCTCGCTCGCCCAGCTTCAACAGGTCCCTGCAAGATCACAAGAAGAGAACACTACACAAAGACATAGATTCATATTCATAACTAGTTCAGGATTAGAAATAAACTAAACATACTAATGCAATCATACATCAAAGATACATCAGTATATAGGAGAAACCAAGATAGCTTTATTGATGAATAAAAAGGTTCAGGAAGAGATACAACCAAGAAGGCTCCAATCCAGCATCTCCTTCCCAGCAAATCGAATTCCTATCTTCACCTTCCTTCAAAGCATTAAGCACCCAATGATTCCAATCTCAAACCAACAACAATTCTTTGCAATAACAAAATTCCAGCCCCCCAGATCTCATGGAGGAGAGATCCATATATAGATGTTTGGAGAGAGGATGAGTCAGCTTGAGATCTGACTAGTGTCCTCTCCCTCTGTCAATTCTTGATTCCACTTGGAGGTTCTTTCTTCCACTTGGAGATTGAGAACCTCTTACTCATCACTAGTCGAATTCACTGAGGCAAGTGTCATTGAGGAAGATTCTGGAAGCTTCCTGGGTCTTGACACCTTGTTGAATGAACTTGCCATTTGTCAAATCTCGCTCAGCGCACCCTGGTAGTGCTTCTACCTGCGTTGCAGTGCAGGTAGCCAGTGCAGACTTTGCATTTCAGCGCAGACAGCTAGTGGAGCCTCTGAATTGATCCTGATTTGACTTGTTTTTGAGCAATTTTTGGTGGAGAACTTCTGTGAATTGCTGTGGTTTGTTAGCCTTGTTCCTCTAGGGGTAGGAACAACATGTTTAGGGACTTTGGATCCCTTAGATTATGGACATTTCATGCTCAATGCTGTAAGGCACAAAAATGTCTATAACAGTTGCCCCCTAAAGTATGAGGTCGTTTATCGGGTGAAATGCTTTATTAGGAGGATCCGAAGTTCATCCAATGCTAGGAGGAGACCTGTAATAAGATACAATACAATACATTATTTTTCATACTGCTTTCATGATCTAGCTGAGGCGGCCATTCCCATGCTCAGCTTTATAAATTCATTTTTTGTACATAGAACAGACAATCGTCTGATGGTAGACTGATAATTTTGATGAAATTATCATCCTTTGGGTAGGATGGTTATTTGTTGCAATGATGTACATGTCAATGTCTTTATCTTTCCTGAATGTATATCGCAGCCCAGATGGATGAAACTAGATCCAGGGTCTTCAAACTCGTTCGATCTTCACTCTAAGTACAAGTCGATCCATGTGAGAAATGTTCTGAAGTCGAACATGGAAAGACATCGCTTGATTACCGGTCAATGAGGTAAACCGTTAACAAGCACGAGAGGAATCACCGATAATGATAATGACCCTCAAGGTACTGCAGTACAATTCACGTGGTGTGAATAAAGGACTTGGCGTCGAACACCACGCAAAATCTTTCGGTCGAAGGTCATTGATGTATACCTGTCGCCGGAAGTGAGAAACTTGCCATTGAGGCATGCAAGCTTCAAAGTACTGAAGGGGGTGTTCCTAGATCAACTTCTTGGATAATGAGCTGATGTCGACAAGAAGCGATCCGTCAAAGGAGGGCCTTAATGAATCCCATATCAATGACACAGAACGGAGCTAATGATTTTGATGGAGGTGAAAACGATCTGATGATATATGATTTAGGGTGGCAGTCGTGAAAGGATGAAGGATAATGTACGGCAGTGGATGGGACACAATTGACTTCTCTGAACGACTTCTCTTGAACATATGGCGACACTTATGCGATGGATCGGTAGCATTACCCCAAATATGGATGGTATGGCGAGACCATGGTGATGTGACCGGTGAATGAAACAACCCAACCCGATTGTGGTACGGAGGAAAAGTGTCATGTTCAAGAGCGACTTGCTACCATCAAAGTTTTCTTGAGTTTCTCCCAATTTTCCCCAGTCATTGCTGACCAGTACCTCTTTATTTTTGTCAAGCTTGAGGAGGATAACATATGCTTGTTCTATAACTTGCCCTTCGGGCAAGCCCATCGCTATGTTTTAATGAGCCTAGCGATAGTGAAACTCGTTCTCGTCTAAAGACAAGTTTGTCGCTATTTAATGATTTTAACGAGTCTAACGACAAAGATAACTCGGTCCTTTTCATTTTTAGAGAGTCTGAAAAGGTACATAAAGTTAACTCCAAAAGTCCTTTTTCGTCATCTAATCCCTTAGGTTTGAAAAAGTATAAAACAATACAGAAGGGATGAGTTTTCGATAGTTTTAACGAGCTGAACAAAACAAGCGCTCGATCTTTTTGTGCAATAATCCCTCAGGTCCAAAAAGATTAAAATCTAGAGGAGGGATAGCACTTCCGGTCGCTTTAACGAGCTGGAAGGCCAAAACTCGGCAATCTTTTCATATTTTACGAGTCAGATGAAAAGAGCTTAAAGAAGACTCGTCTTTTGAGGAACGAGTGATAAAACGGGTTAGCAGCTGATTCTAGGTAAGGCTTGGAATTTTCCAATCACGGCAGTGTCACAAGGATGGCTGAGTGAAATCACTCTTCGCAGTTGTTCCTCAAAATGGGTAAATAATCAAATGGAGGTGAATGATTGGCCAATGGAAAAGTGGAGGTGACGGTGCAAACACGACCAAGGCTTTAATGGATGATAATTTACGTTCGCAGTGGTTATTTACCGGGTAGTTCATTTTTTAACGAGCTTAAACACAGATTGAAACACTTGCTCGATCTTATGTTTATTTTTTAACGAGCATGAACTATGTGCTAAAACTGCTCTGATCTTGCGTTTATTTTTTAACGAGCATGAACTGTGTGCTAAAACTGCTCGAATAATCCAGTCATATGATAAGAATGTCTCACTGAAGATGCTATTTTTTATGGAGCTTAGATCTTACAAAGCTTTGCTCCAGATCCTTTCGTTATGCAAGTTCGGAAACGACTAATCCTATGAGTTTAAAGGGTTAGACCTACAGGTTTAAAGGGAGGACCTAAAAATTTAAAAAATAAATAGCCGCCCCTTGCTTGCACTCCAAAAGGTTTGCATGCCCCCAGGCATAAGGTACAATTTCAAGGTTACCCCTACTTCCTTTCCGCCAAAACATTTGTTTTACCGAGAGAGGCCTACCTCTTTCAGGTTACCCAAAGATTGTCCCATTAATCTTTCAAAAAAAACACTTCTTCGGCGATGTCTACCGAGATAAACAAAGGTGAGCGACGATGCCCGCCAACTCACATAACTTTGACAAAAGAATATTATTCTAGAATAACCCCTCTTCCTAGACGGACGGGGTACAGATTAGTCATATTCTCCCATGGAAACCTACCCTATACCCAAAGTTTTCCTGCCGAAGCAGACCAGGACGCATGCCCCCTGGGTTCCAGTCATATCCTTCCAAATTACTCGCGCTCATCGGGAGGACGGACCGTGGGTTGAGACACTTCTTGCATGAAGAGACCATTTAGGGATGGTACACGACTATTTGCGATGCGTGATCCGGGAAATGAAAGTTGGTCCACGAGCTTGACCACTCTTCCTTTGTGCGGAAAACACATTACTCTAAAGAGTGAGGAGACGATGGCTCCCATGCAATATATATAGTCTCGTCCAAGGAGTAGGTTATAATCCAAGGGTCCTTGAACGACCATCACGTTCATTTGAACGGTCTTCCCTTTCAATGTTATGGGCACATTGGGGAGGATCCCTAAAGGTCGATTGGTTCCTTTATCAAAGCCTGATAGATTTCTCATCTCAGGCAAAAGCGCTAGCGAACCAAGCGCTTTCCAAGCAATAGAGGAAAGGATACTCACAGATGCCCCCTCATCAATGATTGTGCCAGCCATTACCATTCTGTATATTTGGATGATAATTCTGAATGGTATGCTTGCTGGCAACCGGGGTCTGCCTAGTTGGTTCCAGTCGAAGGACACAACCAGGTTGCTTGGTGGTGGGACCGAATAGACGGCCGGGTATGACTCTGACGAAGTTCCTTCCTGCGATAAAGGAATGGGCAAATTGCCCCCTTGTTCGTCGGAGTCTGTGTTGATGAAGAGAATTTGGACGGTGTCGTCTTTATTCTCCTCTGTGATGGTATCATTCGAAGATAGAGCCTCTAAAGGTAAAACCGGGTCAACTGCCGCCTCAACCTTTTGACTTTCGTCAGGTATGGATTCAGACGATTCATCTTCAATGATAGGTGCTTCAGCTGACCACCTGGGCGGGCCAGCCGGGTTCTCAACTAGTGAAGGACTTGGCAGGAGTTTTTGATATCCAGGAGGAAGTCGTGCTGGTAAAACCGGGCGATCTTCCAAAACTCTTTTAGCCTTGTCTAAGAAGGGACAACGGTGGATGGCATGGTCACCTTCAAACAGTTTGCAGGGAAATCTAGCTTTCCCTCTCTGTCCTGTGGCTTCACTTTCACTAGTTGACGGTGTGCTGTCAACATGGCTATCAGAGGTTGACGCCACCAAATTGTGAAAACAGGGAGACCAGTCCCTTAGTATCCGAGGGATGCAGGGGCAATCTCTGTGGAAGTGGTCTCCCTTGCATATGACACATGGCGATTTAGGCCTAGTCAGTGCTGTGTGTGGATTTTTGTCAGACGACACTTGTTTACCCCCAGTCGCTTTTGGCTCCTTCTTCTTCTTCTCTTTCTTCTTCTTTTCCTTCTTCTCCTTAGGAACTTGGTTTTTTGTTTTACCAGTTCTGTCAAGTGAAGAGGAAGGAGAGGAAGAATTAGATGAAGTAGAAGGCTGGTGGGTAACTTTGTTCTGGTCTAACTGTTGATTCGACTGTTCAGGAATAGTGGTGTTCTGAACGACATTGGTTGAAAAGAGCCAGACCGGCAGGCCAATTGTCAGTCCTGGAAGCGACAATGTGGCCATATGGGGCTCACCAACATCTCCCCAAGAGGAGAAGGGACTAGGATTTCCACCAAGGGGAATTCCTTGGTTGGTGTGCTCCATTTTCTCAACCTAAAGATCAACGCAGGAATAAAGGGTGATTGTTCCGTTTAAAATAAATTTTTAACAACGCTTAGACACAACTTGCTTTTTCAATTTTAAAGAGTTGAGAAAAAGCTAAAGATGACTCTAGTCTCCTTCGATGTTTTAACGAGCCCGAAGTGACAAATGCTTGGATGGACTTTTTCTGTTATAGAGTCTGAAAAAGGCCAAAAGAAACTGCTCTGGAGTTCTAGGCAGAGGGTGTGCCAAACTTTTCGCAAAACCGCAGAATACTTTTTAAGGTACGGGCGGTCGATCTTCCTGAATGTTGTGTTCAGTGCATTGCGATCAGTAGGGCGGCCGACACGGCTTCCTATGGATAAAGGTTATATTCCTATAGGGGTCTCCCAATATATACGCAACGGTACGTGGGAGCACAATCCGTACTAGCGCTATCGTCCCTCAAGAGGAATCACCCACCATCAACGAGATCGACAGTCACCAGGCTTTACGACACCGAAACACGTCTCTAGCCTAGACCTCTATGTTGTGCGTTTTGTTGCAAAGCATTGTTAAGTTCATTCAGTTTATTTTAGGTTGATCTTTTTAGAAGTTTGCCTTTTTGGATCACCACGAGATGTATGATACAATTCCTAAATGCAGTCTAAAGATGATAAGCAAGCTTTATATCTTTTCAACTATGAAAATCCTAGCTACAAAGGGAAAAGAAAGACACCATCTTTTCTCAAAGAGCAATCAACACACTCTAATGCACTTTTCCTAAATCAAGCATGCAAACTATCAAGATGCAAATGCACAATGCAGGTGTTTGTTTTCTGCTTTCTTAATATTGATGCCTAAAAAGAAAGCTTTTTGTACAACTTTGAATTTGCTTTTAAATGACAAATACAAACAAGTTTACTTTTTCGAAATCAAAAAGTGTAGAAGAGAATATAACGCTTTACGACTTTCGAAATCAACACTTGTTTCGACACTTAAAAGAGACAAACTCAAACCAAAAGCAAAAGTAAATGTATAATCAACTGTAAACAGCCAATGAACTCTCTCCTAAGATCACAATCAACAGATCTGAATCAAGGGCTACAGGATGATTATTTCACTCTTGCAAATGAAAACTACAAATGACGCCACAAACACATAAAAACATTCACAGTCTTTTTGTACAAAAGGAGGCGGAATTTAAGCAGAGAAAAGGAGTTATCAGACAGGTACCTATGCTGGTTACAGGCTGCAAAAATCAGAGATCAAAACAAGGAAAAACAGAGCAGAGAACCCCAGCTGCACAAGGCCTAACTGGATCAACGCACCCTCAACACAGAGGTTTTGACATTCAGCGCAGGTATCCTTCACGGGACCTGCGTTGAAATGCAGAACCTCTTCACAGGGTCTTTGCTGAAGGAGAAACGAGAGTTTCTCACTGGGTTCTGGGTCACAGTTTGCAGATTAATCTACGGTTTCAGGCCAAATAAAAGCAACAAGAAAGGTATAATCAAAGGGATGCTTTGAGGGAGGGCTAAGATCTATCACAAAGGATCATCAAATCATTTGTGAGTCCATTGTTCAAATCATAGACAAATCCAGTGATTGGATCAAAGCAGCAGTTGTCTACTTTGCATCTGAGAATAGCAGATGCAGTTCGATTGTTGCTGTTGAGTCTATGAAACAAACAATGATAGAGACACAAATAAAAATGACTAAACAGATGTCCCCAGCGGAGTCGCCAATTTGTTGTGGGGAAAAATGCCTATGCAGGACGATCCTATCCACCTAAGGTGTGACAGTGCCTTAGCAACAAACAGAAACAACTATTCTAGTATTCTTCCTTTATGAATTAACAATGAAGAGAGATGGATGGACTAACCGGTGTCTTCCGTTTGTCCCTCGATCCGGTTTCTCTTCTCTTTGAGAGTTCCCAGCTACTTGCCTTCTCGCTCGCCCAGCTTCAACAGGTCCCTGCAAGATCACAAGAAGAGAACACTACACAAAGACATAGATTCATATTCATAACTAGTTCAGGATTAGAAATAAACTAAACATACTAATGCAATCATACATCAAAGATACATCAGTATATAGGAGAAACCAAGATAGCTTTATTGATGAATAACAAGGTTTAGGAAGAGATAAAACCAAGAAGGCTCCAATCCAGCATCTCCTTCCCAGCAAATGGAATTCCTATCTTCACCTTCCTTCAAAGCATTAAGCACCCAATGATTCCAATCTCAAACCAACAACAATTCTTTGCAATAACAAAATTCCAACCCCCCAGATCTCATGGAGGAGAGATCCATATATAGATGTTTGGAGAGAGGATGAGTCAGCTTGAGATCTGACTAGTGTCCTCTCCCTCTGTCAATTCTTGATTCCACTTGGAGGTTCTTGCTTCCACTTGGAGATTGAGAACCTCTTACTCATCACTAGTCGAATTCAATGAGGCAAGTGTCATTGAGGAAGATTCTGGAAGATTCCTGGGTCTTGACACCTTGTTGAATGAACTTGCCATTTGTCAACTCTCGCTCAGCACACCCTGGTAGTGCTTCTACCTATGTTGCAGTGTAGGTAGCCAGTGCAGACTTTGCATTTCAGCGCAGACAACTAGTGGAGCCTCTGAATTGATCCTGAATTGACTTGTTTTTGAGCAGTTTCTGGTGGAGAACTTCTGTGAATTGCTGTGGTTTGTTAGCCTTGTTCCTCTAGGAGTAGGAACAACATGTTTAGGGATTTTGGATCCCTTAGATTATGGACATTTCATGCTCAATGCTGTAAGGCACAAAAATGTCTATAACACTATCCTATTTGGTTCTTTTCTCCTTTGGAACATGTACATATGCATCACAACCAAATACCCTCATATGTGAAAGAGAGGGTTTCTTACCAGTCCATATCTCATGTGGCGACTTATCCTCCAACGCTGATGAAGGTGATCTATTAACTAGGTAACATGCAGTCTCCACCGCCTCTTCTCATAATTCTTGTCCTAACCTAGCACCACTAAGCATGCTTATTTCCTTTTCCATCAACATCCTGTTCATTCTTTTTGCAACTCCTTTTTGCTAAGGTGTGTATGGAGTATTCTTTTGACGTGTTATACCACACGTCTTGCAGAAATCTTCAAATTCCTTCTTACAAAACTCTCCACCATTATCTGTCCTCAACACCTTTATCTTCTTCTCTATTTGGTTTTCCACCAGAGCCTTAATTTCTTTAAACCTCTCAAAGACTTCAAATTTCTTCCTAATGAAATAAATCCATGTATTCTTTCAAAAGCCATCTATAATGATACATACTACATAGACTTACCCAGTGATGGAACTGACACAGGTCCAAACACATCACTATGCACAAGCTCTAATATCCCTTTCACCCTCTTAGCACCAGAGGGGAAACTCACCCAATTCTGCTTCCCATATACACAATGTTCACAGAAATCGAAATCCAAAGAGAAATTATTCATACCTTATACCATACCATTACCATGAAGTATTTTAAATGCCCTTCTCTCCAATATGTCCAAGCCTTTGATGCCATAATATGGTCTTTTCTCCAGAGACCGCTATATTTTCTGATCCACTTTCAGGAACCATAGAGCTATTGCACCCATCAATAAAAATACTGCCTAGAAGCTTGTACATAGTTCCAATCCGAACTCCTCGCAATAATACCAATTCTCCCCAAACCGTCTTGCAGGTCTCTTTCTCGAGCACTTTTTTTATGCCTACATCAGCCATATTGCTTGCATAAATCATATTTTTAGCCAATTCAAGAATATATAGAACACCCATAAGTGTTTTAATCCTTCCACCTTGAACCTTCATCTTGAATTTTCCACGTTCGACGATTATGGCCTTCCTGTCATACCCTAAGAAGACGTCACCACCATCATATTTCTCATACTTGCAGAACCACTCCCTATGGGGAGTGAAGTGAAAGGATGCACCTGCGTTAATAAACCATGCCTTATGATCTACATGTGTACTTGAAGAAGAAGCCAAGTACACATCTCCACCTTCATCTTAGGTGGTTTTCGCCTCTACAGAAGGAGCATCATCAGATCCTTTTCCTTTCTCAAGAGCTTTAAATCTACAATCCCTTTTGAAGTGCCTTTCCTTTCCGCATTTCCAACATACCTTTACAGGTTTTCCTAGAGATTTAGATCTCCCACTCGAGGAAATATTTTTGTTTCTGTTCTAGGAGCATCCTCATACACATAAGGCATTTCCATTCTGGCTCTCCATATTTTTCTCTCTCATCTCCTCTGACGACAAAGATGAGACTATTTCATCAAATTTCAAGGTAGTTGTATTGTTACCTATAGCAACAACTAGACTATCCCAGGAATTTGGTAGAGAACGCAACAAACTGATGCACTTATCTTAATCTCAAATTTTTATATCAAGAGATAACAACTAGCTTACCACAATATTAAAGGCGTTTAGATGCTCTGTCACTAAGTCTCTATCCTTCATGCTCAGGTTATAGAACTTTTTTCGCAGGAACAATTTGTTCACCAGAGACTTAGATTGCTACAAATTCCTTAAATCGACCCACAAAGCCTTCATCGTAGCTTCCACTGATACATTCAACAATACTGAATCTGAGATGCACAATTGTATTATGCCCTTTTCCTTCCGATCCAACTTTGCCAAATCTTCTGCTGACATTGTCGTTGGTTTCGTACTTGAATCTACCACGATCCATTGATCTTTATCGACCAGTAGATCCTCCATATTGAGTTTCCACAACTCAAAACTCTAAGCATTAAATTTATCGATCTTTATCTTTCCACTTCTCACCATCTTCTTTGATCCCACAGATCTCCCACTAAACAGGGTCTACTAGAGGCCCAAGCAAAACCCCTCAACAGCAAAGGCATCCCTTTGAAACCGAAACAATTCTGATACCAAATGTAGGTTTTAACCCTATATAGAAATGAATTACAGATGAATTATAAAAGCATAATAAACAATGATGATGATATAAAAAAATACACAAATATTTTCCCCTAGATCCCAAAATCGGGACTACCAGATTGATTTTTCATTATGTTCATTTCAATGTTACAATACATATATATACATGCCAAAGCATTCATAAACCCCAATCCATTAACCTTGGATTAGAACATAACCATAGTTCCCTTGACCGGATCTACAAAATACCATGGGCATAAAACCATCATTCCCAATACCATGTATGAAACCCATGCACAAAACCATAGGTAGGTTCACCCACCTAATATAGGGCCAAAAAAAATAATTCCTAGGGAGTTGCCCCAGATCTCGTACAGGGGGGCTACCACCCCCCTGAAATCCCCCAACAGGGGGTTGTGACCCCCTGCTGCACCCCGCGAAACGAACAGGGGGGTCTATTGCCCCCCCCCGCCGTGACACCCCTGCGCGTGCAATTAGTCGTGGAAATAATATAACACACACCCAACATGTTTGGGCCATAGATCCTAGGAGCAGACTTCAGTGAAGATTTAAGGAGAATTTTATGCTTTCTCAAGACTATCTAAAGGCTGAGTTGGATCATATTATAGGCTGAGTTGATTGGGCTAGGTTCTAGATTGTTTTAAGTGTGTTTGGGTGGTCTTTCTCTACCCGTAGTTCCTTTTTTTGTTGCAGACATGGGTTGAGTCATGTATCTTCCCATGGATAGGGCTAAAAGGCCCATAAACAATAGATATTCATCTACTTAGGGAGCCACAAACCTTCCTTAAGCTAGACGATTGAGTTGAGAGGGCCGAAAGGCTTAATTGTGGGTGGATACTAGCTTTAATAGCCAACAAAGGAAGGAGGAGGCTGCAGGTGTAGAGAGGCATATGAGGCAATTTAGAAGGCTTGATGTGGACTATAGTTGTTCCCTAACCAAATCAAAGACTTGCAGCACTAAGACACCAGACCTAAGGTATGTGAATGAAGTGTTTGAGGTTGATTGATTGCTAGTTGGATAGGTCCAAGTTTGGAAAGATGTATTGGAATCCTTGTGGATTGTTGGAGGGAAACGAGAAAGGGTCCAAGAGTATACCTATATAAGTGGACAAGAGGGAACTTGGAAAACTGTGAGTTGGGTGAAGTGTGGGTAGCTTAAGTATCTCCTTGATGGATAAAGGAGGTTACTAGAGGAGGCAGCTTGGAGGTTAAGGTTTGGCCAGCTAGAGGAGCGAAGTTGACAACTTTTATCCATCATTAGAGAAGTGATATTTGATGGTGATAGGTAGAAACCCTCCATCCCTATGTTATTCTTCATTAGAGAAACACAAGAAGACTATAGTGGAAAGAAGAGCCTGAGTAGCTGAGGAGCAGTAACGGGTAGTTGTGAGTTTCTCACAAATGGAGTTGTGAACAACTCAATAAGAGTTTCAATGTGTTGATACATTGATGGAAAAAACAATTAATGTGAGAGAAACTAGATAGCCGAGATTTAGTGGCTAGATGGACTTGTTGCATTGGTAGAGGCAGTTGCTATGAATTGGGAGTGAAGGACCCTTAGGTGTACATGATATGAAAAAGAAGTTGTGATCATGCACTACATCATCTAGACTGTCAGATTATCTTGTATTTGTATTATTGTAGCATTGGATATTTGAGGGTCGTTATCCCTGGTACGGGAGCCCTAGACCATTGTATTATAAAGTTGCATTAATATAACAAATATTTGGTTATTGTACATATTTGTGTAAACATTTGTGTATATTTTGTGCATTAGTAGATTTGTTGTTGTTTATATTCCATTGTGCAAAGTAGCTTCATTGTGATTCTTGATTTGGTAGCGTCTGTGATCTAATATTCTATCCTAGACACCAAAATCATGGAAAATAACGTTATAATAGGGTGTTTGAGCTACTTTGAAGAGATAGTGAATCAAAGTGTACACAACAAAATACAACTTAAGAGGGATTTGGACATATTATAGGTGAAGGGATCGCTACAATGTCGAAGCTACAAGTTGGTCTCCAATATGAGGATAAGTTGGAAGGGTTGTCCAATTATAGTCCATGGAAGGAAAGGAACAAGTTGGTCTTGCAGGTCAACAGGATCTAGGAGTGCCGAGAAAGCCATCAAGAAGCCAAATGACCCTAAGGAGCTGGAAATGTATGAAGAAATAGATAGGAAGGAGAGATTGATCATCCTAGATAGTGTGAAGGACTCTTTAATACCTCATCTGTCCTAGAAGAACACTGCACATGAGATGTGGATGGCTCTTAAGATTTTGTTTTAGAATAAGAATGAGAACCGAGTCCTAGTATTGGAGGATAAGTTGAAGTCTGCCAATATGATGCAGGGTGGAGTGACTTCATATATGACAAGGTTGTCTCAGGTCAAAGATGAGCTTGATACTGTTGGTGTGACTATTTTAGATTCTAAGATGGTGAGGATTGCTTTGAAAGGGTTCACCGAGGAATATAAGCCCTTCATCAAGGGGATCATTGCTAGTGAGAATTTTCATCTGAAGAAAAAGGTTTTAGATGATGATGTGGCACTTGTAGCAAGAATGAAGGACAAGTAGAGGAAGGACTTGAGTAAGATGAAGTGTTTCCACTATGGTGAGATGGGTCATTTTTTTATGAGATGTCCAATGAAGAAGAAGACAAGAGATGACAAGAAGAAGAAGGGGAAGAAGGTCGTCGGTGTTGCCACTTTTGCCAAAATATATAATCTCTCTAGGAGATTGAAGAAGGAGGAATTTGCATTGATCTCTCATTTCTCATAGGGTACCATTGATGACACTGCATGGTACATGGACAATGGGGCATCGAAGCATATGACAAGATCACATGAGGTATTTAAGACTCTAGCTGGGTGGGACTCGAAGTTGCACATGGTGTTTGGTGACAAGAGTCAAAAGGAGATCCAAGGATTGGGAGTTGTGCCATTAGAAATGGAGTAAGGACAGGTGATATAAGTCTAGAATGTACTATTTGTACCATGACTTAGATATAGCGTGATGTTTGTCTCAGCAATCAAGCAGAAGGGGTTTGAGGTCTTGTTCTAGAGTGGGGAGGCAAGACTCAGGACCAGAGGCTCTAGCTTCGCATGTGTTGTTAATTGAGTTAGAGGGCATAGGCTAATAGGCAAGCCTATGGATCATGGGAAGAAGAAGGAGGAGGACCAGGTACATGTTTAATAGCAACAAGTGTAGTTGCAGGTAGGCCTGGAATTTCTAATCCACTCTACCTGTCAAATGGAAATTTGTTGACATTTTTGTATTTTTCATGCCCTTCATTTTACGTTCTACGCAAATTTGTGAATGTCAACCTCCCTTTATCTTGAAACTCTCTTTCAACTACTTTTGAATCTCAATTTTCATTAATCTTCCTCTAAAAGTGCCTTGTTTTTCCTAAGTTAGCATAAACGTGTTAATTGTTGCAATTTTATTCCATAGTAATACCTTTTGTTTAATTCTCTCTCTTTTTAATCATATAGTCTCTTATTTTCAAATTAAAAGAATAAGTTATTTCATTCTCAATTTTATTTTATGTTATAAAATATTTGACATTAAAAATTATTTCAATTTGCAAAGTGGATTTAAGGATATAGATTTTGTTATTCATATGATAACTTTTTATTTATATAATGAAAAATAATTAGACCTTAATTCCATTAATTTTTATATCTTTAAATTTTATATGATTTTAATTTAGTATATGTGTGTGTGTGTGTTGTGTGTGAGTGAGTGAGAGAATTGATAAAGAAAAAAACTACTAAGACTCATACTTAATGCTTTTGACTAAAAGATTTATAATAATGAGATATCCATAATTTATTTTTATTCTTATTCATACAAAGAATTATAAATTCTTCAGACTTTTGAAAATATAAGCAAATCAACTAATCCTTACTTCTTATTTATGAGTTATGTGTTATAATTATATTAAATTGAACTTCAATTTCATTTAATGATTAAAACAATTAATTTATAAAACAACCCAAAATATATTATAACTATTTAAATCAACATTAAACCTAAAAAAAACAATTAAATTATTTTTAGAAGTCCACCGAAAAATACAATTAAATTATTTTAAAAAATACACAATAACATTTTGATTTTTTTTTAAATAAGAAAAGCCTCCAACCTCAAGTGCATACCACTTCCTGAAACAACTAAATTTTTATTAACCTCAAACCATGTATATTCATAAAACTCATAAAATTAGCCGCCTCAATCAAACATGCAACCTCAACAATCACATTGGGAGTAAGCCCTAGCATTTCTTTAACAAATCAAAAACATAGAAACGATGTAAACTATAGACATTTTAAACTCTGGTTGGGCATGCCAGTGGGATCATAGAAACAATGTAAACTATAGACATTTTAAACCTTGGTTGGGCATGACAGTGGGATCAGGTTGGCCTCTCAACTCTTGAGGAAGTGTGAAGTGCATAGATACGCTTATGTCAATAAATTTAAAGTTTTGTGTGGATTCAATACTATTAGTATGAATGCTATCTCAATCCATTTAAATTTGAATATGTGAAGTTTCAAAATGCACCTGACCAGTTCACACAAATAAATAACATATCAAATTTGGAATTTGATATATGCAATCAATCATATTATTATATAATAATCATTTTAAAAACTTATAATCATATGGAGTCTTTTTAAAAGATTATTCCAGAAAGTTTTTAGTTGAGACAACAATTTGGTTATTAGGATTGTACATAGTTTGAACCCTTAACCATTTTAGTTATAAACACACAAACTCTAACTAGAAATAATTATGGGTGTTATACGACATCGCATTATACAACAAATTAACATGAATTGTATAGATAAAAGTCAATTGCATTCGGTTTCCAAAAATAAAAATATTTTACCAAAAAATTTATGAGTATTCCCAGTTATAGAGCTTGAGAGTGCAGAACAATTGTTGGAAACCTGAATTCCCAGTGATAAATATTCAATGCAATTATGCTTTATGGCATAGTTATGGATTTAATACGGGCAGGCTAGGGAAATTGAGAGTGCAGCCAATTACTTGTATTTAAACTTATGCTAGGTGGAAAATAACTTAAATGGCATTGGTATTATAATTTTTGACGATTTAAATTTGAAATCAGACGTCATTCTGACGGGTTGCAGATATAAAATAGATGTCATATTTGACGGGTTAAATTTTCAGCTTACCGTCAAATACGTCTTGAAACCCAAAATACGTCTTACAAGACATCAAATTCCAGGCCTGGTTGCAGGTTTTAGAGGAGAAGGTACAAGTTCTAGAGAAGAAGGTCCATGTTCTAGAAGCTCAGAGGGAGTTGAGTTTTAGAGGGAGCTTGCAGGTTCAGAGGGAGTCTTTGCAAGCCAAGAAGAGTGTGTGGTCAGTGGGAGCAAGGGTGCTCCTATAGTTGCCAAGAAGGAATCATGGAGAGAATGGAAGACATTTCAGGAGAAGAAGAAGAAGAAGGAGACTTCCAGTGACAATGACATTTCCAAGAGAGGGGTAATCCATGCTACATGGATTGGTACAATTGTGGGCATGAGGACTCTAGCGAGTTTTGATAACAGTGGTGATGATGATGAGCTACTTCCTAGTCCTAGAAGTACATCCCTTGCTAAGAGGGAGTGTTGATTTTTGGTAGCTTGGGAGGCACTCCAAGCCCTAGGGTTTGGGGTTTGGAGGTTTGAGCTCCATAATAGGGCATTGTGGGCTTGGAACCCAAGATTTGGGCTTTGCACCCAAGCTAGTGGGTGTGAATCCATGAGTAGTTTCAACGATTTGTCACTTGGAGGTGTTAGAGGAACCTTAAAGGAGAAAGGAACAACAACATTCATATATGTAGTTGTGCTAGTATTTTTCTTTACATTTACTTTCTGCATATTTGAATTGTGAACACTGTAGTGGAGTAGAAACACTGTAAATAACTTATTTCTGAATTAATAAGTAGAAGAAATAATATCAGTGATTGTAGTTGGTTTTCTAGTTAGAAATTTTCACACAAAGATGGCCTGATTGGCCCTCCTACAAGACAAGTTGGCCAAGCTTCTAGAGCCACCCATTCTGCCTCTCAAGACATTATATATACACCATTTCATCCTTCTCCTTAAGCAAGTAACTCGTACTCAAGGAGTCAATTCTGAGGCAAAAAAGAAGCCGCATGTGAGGCTGAGAAGAAGTCAAATATGAGGCAAGAAAAGAAGATAAATCTAAGGCAAATAAAAGAACAAATTTGTGGTAGAGTTTATGAGCTTCCCTGAGAAACAAAACCGAGCCCGACTGCATTATTATTTTGAAAGTCTCTTTACAAGTATTAGGCAATTCCTTGCTAAAGTCAAGAAGGATTAATTATAATTTTGTAGCTCAAACCAAAATGTGAAGAGTCATCCCAGAACCCTAATGTCAATATAGAAGAAAAAAATTCACCCAAAAGCTCGTCTACTTCATATTTCTCAGTCTTGAATTGAATTGCACTGCTTTTATTAATAACCAAAATCCAGTCGGTGGACTAATTTCAAAATCTCTCCATGCAAAGTGCTCAATTTTCAGCCTAGTTTCAGAACTCTTAAACAAGCATCTTTTTTTAAACATGAACATCTTGTCAAGCATCTACACATGTAAGGAGTAGCAAGCCATAAGCTGAAGCCAAAAAAAAAGTTCTTTAAGATTGCAGAAAACAGAAGAATATCTCACATTGATAAGGACAGATCCAACGTTCACCTGAAGCAGGACGTTGTTGTTTTTATTTGGTAAGAGAATTCACATATTCCAATTCCGGCACTCTTTGGGGACTAGAATTTAAATCAGGAGTCTTGCAAATCAATGAATTTGTTGACAGTGGAACAACAGATGCTTCATATTTCTGGCTTCCCAGCCACCTAAACTTCTGCTTTGGTTTCTAACCAGAGACGGGAATTGATAGCCAGTAGACAACCATTTTATTGGTGTAAATGAAAAGGGGACATAATTTATCCATTATGACCTAATTTTCTTTACGCCGTATTGAACGCTAAAAATACACCTTATCCTTTGACCTTGTTGTCACGCCAGATTCTCGATTCTCGGTATATTATCTTTGTTATCCATCCTTTACGAAACCACTCGGGAAAAAGAAAAGAAAAGAATTCAAATAGCCATGGCATGCGGCCTGATCGCTTACCGATGGCGCCATACTCTGTTTGGTAGCCTGCCATTCGCTGGGTCCGAAACCTGTTTCTGAAAGCTTGGGAGCAGTATTTTCTGTGCTTTCATCGGAAATTTGAACAACCATCTCTGGAAGTAGCATTGTTTCACCAGTTGACACTAATCCGTCATGTTTTGAAAGAAGATTATCATTTTGTCCTGGAGTGTGAAGCCTGCCCTGGCTAGTTGGTGTAAATGAACTGGCCAAACCGTCATCTAGGGCCAGCCTTTCCAGTTACAGGGTGGAACAATTTTTGTTTGTTTTCTGTATTTCCTGAACACATTTTATCTTATCACATCTCTGTTATCCATCCGGTGCTTCCTGCCTCTACGTTCCCTTGCGCTGGAATCGCCATATGGGCTTGCATGGGATGCACTGTGCTCTAAGCCTCTATTTTCCATTTCAAACGCCTGAAAAGGGCATTGAGAGTCAAAAACTCATTGAAACTTGTACACAAAAATAATTAAATGACTTAAACTGAGATACCAGTAAAGAAATGACTGATCTATTTAAATGAACCTACCTACTTTCGGCAAGCATATGAACTCAGTTCTAACATCCTGTGACTGAAATAAAAATAAAAAATGGTATATTTACACTCCAATATTTCATAAAGACTTACTTTAAATTTATCCATAGAAAATGCGCTTTTTGTTTGCTTTCACTTGACTTTGAGTCCTTTTTGATTAGTCATATGGTCATGGCGGAATACTTCAATGCTGTAGAACGCAGTTTGGTTAAGAAAGATGGGGCGGTAGAGAAAAAAAGAAATTGGAACAATCTTCTTCCAACCTTATTCTCTCTCGTCCTGGGTGCGATGAAAAGGAACAGCCTGGTATCCTGCTACGCTTTTCTTTCTAACCTACCGATCTTTGAAGGTAGGTGTGGTTCGTACCTAAGTGGCTTGAAGTGGGGGGGTGTGCAGTAATAAGGAAATAGGGCTGGACCGGGACTTATAACCTTTCACCAGCCGCGTTGATCCAGTGGGTTCTGTTTATTATCCAGAAGTAGGTTAAGCTGTTGATGGAGTTTAAGCACATAAAAATGAGCATATAAAAATGTTTGCAATATATTTATCTTATTAAATATTACATTTCCTCTTAATTTTTTACCTTAGTATATGGCCATTTACAAATGGAAACTTAATAGTGGGTATTTTCTTGTCCCTCCATCTCCTTTTCTACATAGTGGGATTAAGATTAACAATTAGCTTTATAAAGTGCCCATATGAAGTGGTAGAGATGCAAAAGGTGGGGAGATGTGTTTTCTCCTTCCCACCAGCCCACACATCTAAAGGAGCTACCAGCATACCCCATCTTATCTCCGTTATCCATCCTTTACGAAACCACTTGGGAAAAAGAAAAGAAAATAATTCAAATAGCCATGGCATCTGGCCTGATCGCTTACCGATGGCACCATACTCTGTTAAGGCTCGATCTGGTTGAACCTTTGCAATATTATCCTCGCAAACCTTGACAGCCACCCATGGGGGAAGAAAAGAAAGATGAGAGATAGGATTTCCTATCAATATATTGCTCAAGTAAGCCCTCGAGAAACAAACGAATGCGATGATGGATAACTTTACCCAAATCCTTCTACAATTGAGCACTGGTTGTGCATCCACATTTAGTAGCCACTTTAGAGGCTTCAATCCTTTTAAGGTACAAGTAAACTTTGACATTCCCATATTTGAGGGCCAAATAGATTCAGACGTCATAGATAAATGGTTAAATCTGCTAGAATGATATTTTTTTGTTCATGATTTTTCCAACCGAGAAAATATTACATTTTCTCTTCTCAAAGCCACCCCCCATGTTAAGGACTGGTGGGAAACCTACTGTGACCATAAGGATGAAAGTACGACCTCACTGTTTTTAGTCGCACTCACTTGGAACTCATTTTGGGATGCCATCAAGGAGCAGTACTACCTAGTTGGGAGCTATGAGGATAAATACATAAAGTGGACAATGTTGCGGTAGGAAAGGGACCAAGATGTGCCAAAGTTTACCAATTTTTTTCATACCCTTCACACAAAGTTGGGTATCAAGGATTCTAAGAAACATTTGGTACTCAAGTACCGTCGCTGCATACACAGGTACATTCAGGATGAGATGGAGTTCTTGGACATCTCCTCGCTTAGAAAGACATACTGATACACCGTCAAGATCGAGCAGAAGTTTAAACATAAGAAGCGAGACTTTGGATTTGCGAATCTAAAGCAAGGGAAAGGTGCCCCAAAACCGTAGAAGAAAGGACAAAGCCAAGGCGGGGCGGCCCAAGACAACCCGCTAAAGTCGCAAGCAAAGAACAACACCGTGAAGCCGAAGAAGGACAAGGGAAAGTGGTGTGAGTTCCATAAGAGCTCCACTCACAACATAAGTGAGTGTCAGGCCAAGCAGTCACTATTGACCAAGCTGAAGGCTTTGGAATTAGATGCATGTTCTAACTCTGAGTCAGAACCCAACAAGTGGAATGATAAAGGGAAGTAAATTATTAATGTGGATCCCAATGCCACCATTGCCACCACAAAGATCCAGAAGGAGGAACCCGAAGATCCAGAGGAGGAGGAGTGCCTCTTCGACTGCTAGATGTGGGTAAAGGGTTCCTTGCTATAGTTCAGTGTCGACAGCGGGAACCAAAAGAACCTCATTTCGGTAGAGGTTGTGAAACGGCTGGGCTTACCAACCATAACACACCCACAATCTGACACCATCGGGTGGCTTCACCAAGGACGAGATCTTTGTGTAAGCTAGCAGTGTCACCTTCCATACAGCATCAAGCTCTTCACGGATGAGGTATTATGTGATGTTTCTCCCTTTGATGTTTGTGATGTATTATTAGGCCGACCATACTTGTGGGAGCGACATGATGTGTATGAGCCAAGGCCTCGTGTTGTTATTGTTACTTTAGGAAATAATTTGTACAGGATACCAAAGGTAGCACTGCCTACCACCATCTCTTTGGTTACTGCAAAACAATGTAGTAAGCTCATTTCCAAAACCAGGAAATTTGTTTTCCTAATGATACATCCTCAGGTAAAGAAGAAGATGGTGGCCACAACCTCCAGACAGGGCCCCTCCACACCACAAAAATAGATTCACAAGGTCATGGACGAGTACAAGGACATCTTTACCTCACCCGCAAGGGTGCCTCTGCACTATCAGGTCAAGCACTCCATCGATCTAACCCCAGGTGTGCCATTGCCCAGTGGACCAATCTATCAGCACTCTATTTTGGAGAACATCAAAATCAAGAGGCAAATTCAGGAGCTGCTGCAGAAAAGGTCACATCCTGTCAAGTTCGTCACCTTGTGGGAGCCCTATCATGTTAGTACAGAAGAAGGATGGGATTTGGAGACTCTGTATTGGCTATCGGGCGTTGAACAAGATCACTATCCAAAATAGGTACCCAATCCCATGGATTGATGACCTTCGATACCAACTCAAGGGGGAAAAATATTTCAGCAAGATTGACTTGAAGTTGGAATATCACCAGGTATCAATCGAACGCTCCACTATGTGGAAGATTGCATTCAAAGCCAAGGAGGGCCTTTTCGAATGGTTTGTTATGTCTTGCAGGTTGACTAATGCTCTTGCAACCTTGTTTCAGGGAAAACTAGTGTCGATTCGAACAACTAGTCCCACTAAGATGGGTAGCTATCTTAGAAACAAACAATGAAATATTTTCAAGAGTTCCTTTAAGTGTGATAGATGGAAGAGAAGAAAAGAAGACCAACCTAGATCTTCCACTTTGATCCTAGCTTGATTTTTCCTTTCCTTGATAGAATTTGTCACTACTCTCATACTTGTCCCGCTTCAAAGAGTACTTGTAGAGTCAAAGTAACAACAAACTATCAAAGCATCTCTATCTAAAACATCATAAACAATGCGGAAATAGAAACACATTGACCATACAATTGGATTCATAAACAAGATTCACAAATACACGATTATATGGAGGAAAACTCAAAGAAATTTATTAATAGTAATGTAAGAGAGGATTACAACTCAGCTCCCTGATCTAGCATCATCCTCCCAGTTGTAGAAGCCCTCTTCACCTCATGAACAAGAAAATCACCCAACAACGCAATGTCTCTTCTCACCAGCAAACCAGTAGCACTTCCTCACAAAATACAAAATTCCAACCCCTAGCTCTCTCAAATGAGGGATCCATTTATAGATGTCTTGCAAGGGTGTGAGTCAGCTTTGGGTTTTTGATTAGTGTCATTCCACTAATAGTTCTTGGTTACACTTAGAGATTTCATTATCTCTTACTCATCCCTGGGCGAATACAGAGAGGCAAGTGTCACAGGAGAAGTTTCTGGAAGATTCCATGATCATCCACCTTGCAAACTGTCTCTGCCATTTGTCTATTCTCACTCATCGCACCCCATAGAAGGCCATTTGAGTATGCATCACACCTGTCCAGCTAGGCAGTTAGTATGCATCGCACCTTGCCCATGGAGCAGTCTATATGGTCTAGTTTTGGCCAGTTTTGAGTAGTTTTTCAGGTGGAACTTCTAGGAAATGATATAATCAGCTGACCATGATCCTTTAGGGTATGAAACAACACTTTTAGGGAATTAAAGAGTCCCTTGTTTATGTACATATGAGTTTGGGGTTGCAATGCCCAAATATGTCTATAACAGATGCCCCCTAAAGCATGAGGTTGTAAATCTTCTGATGTTGGGTGAAATGCTTTATTTATGAGGATCTGAGGTATTCGAACTGGAAGGTGACCTGTATAAGATACAATACAATACATTATCATCATATTATTTTCATGATCTAGCTGAGGTGAGCATTCCCATGCTCAGCTTTATAAATTCATTTTCATGTACATAGTACAAACAATCGTCTGCTGTTGCAGACTGGTGATTCTTCACATGAAGAGTCATATTCCCTGGCTTAGATGACTATCTGTGCAGCTTCTATGTATAATTGATGTCTTTATTTTCCTGAATATATCATAGCCTAGATGGATGAAACTAGATCCGGGGTCTTCAAAACTTGTCCAATCTTCACCCGATGTACAAGTCGATCAATGTGAAAAGATGTTCTGAAGTCAAACATGGAAAGGCATCGCCTGATTACCAGCCAATGATGTAAGCTGTTAACGGACGTGAGAGGAGTCATCAATAATGATGATGATGTTCAAGGTACTACAATACAATTCGTGTGGTGTGAATATATGAGCCGATTTCAAACACCATGCAAAGTCCTTCGGTCGAAGGTCATTGATGTAAACCTGTCGCCGGAAGTGAGAAACTTGCCATTGAGGCATGCAAGCTTCAAAGTACTGAAAGGGTTGTTCCTAAGTCAACTTCTTGGATAATGAGTTGATGTCGACAAGAAGTGACCTATCGTAGGAGGGCCTTGATGTATCCCACATCTATGATGCGAAACAGAGCAAATGATTTTTGTGGAGGTGAAAACAATCTAATGATATGAGGTTCAGGAATGGCGGTCATGAAAAATGAAGCATGGATGTAATGAAATGGATGAGGTGTTTGCTGGATGGTGAATTCTCTGAATGACTTCTCTTGAACATATTGGCAACACTGACCTGGACTGGTAGCATCAACCCCATGGATGGCACAGTGGACCAATGGTGACAGTGAACGGAAACCCCAACCCAACTCAATCACGATAATGGAGTGAAAGTGTCATGTTCAAGAGAAACCTGCTACCAATAGAGTTCTTCAAGTTTTCTTCCCATTTTTCCCCAGCCATTGTTGACCAGTACCTCTTTATTTTTGACAAGCTTGAGGAGGATAACATATGCTTGGTCTATAATTTTCCCTTGGGGCAAACTTGTTGCTTTGTGTTTAGTGAGCCTAGCGTCAGTGAGACTCGTTCTTGTCTGGGTGGACAAGTTTGTCGCCATTGGTTTAACGAGTTTAATGACAAATATAACTCAGTCCTTTTCATGTTTAGAGAGTTTGAAAATGGATGAAAAGGAGAATCCAACAGTCCTTTTTGTGGCATAATCCCTTAAGTCTGAAAAAGTGTAAAATAATATGAAAGGGATGACTTTTCGATAGTTTTAACGAGCTGACAAAGACAAGCGCTCGATCTTTTTTCTTTTTAAGGATCCCTCAAGTCCAAAAAGATTAAAATATATGGGAGGGATGGTGTTCCCCTTACTTTAACGAGCTAAGAAGGCCAATAGCTCTACAATATTTTTATTTAATGAGTCCAAAAAGAGTTTCAAAGAGGCTCGTTTTTTAGGAACTAGTGGTATTTCTGGGTAGCAGCTGGTTCCAGGTAAGTTTTGAACTTCTCAAAACATGGTAGTGTGAAGAGGGTGGCAATCAGAATCACTCGTCGCAGATGTTCCTCAAAAGGGTAAACAATCAAGTGGAAGCGTATGGTTAGCCAAATGAAATGGAGGTGACGGAAGGAACACAATCAAAGTTCAAAAAGGGTAGATAGCCAAGTGATCACAAAGGTTATTTACCAAGGTGGGTTTATTTTTTAATGAGCTTGAACCTTGTGCCAACATGTGCTCAGTGCAGGTTGATTTTTTAACGAGCTTGAACCTTGCGGGAACATTGCTCTTAATATTGGTCAATGATATTCAGTTTACTGTTTAACACATTAGATTCTTTCTTCAATCGTTCAACCTACTCAATTGCTCCATCAAATTGATTAGAAATACACATATATATGCCTGAAAAATGAATTAAAAACTATCATTTTACTTGAGGTACGTGAATAGTAACATAAAAAGTAGTTTTACCTATCATTTTTACCATTTCATTTCAAATTTGGGATTTGGAGTTCTGGAGTGGTTTTCTACCTCAAACTTCATTAGCTAATTTCGGGAGATCCCGTGGAAAATTCTCCATGCCGTCAGGTCCAGCTAGGAGCTAACCTTGAGCTCTTCATTTTCATTCCACCCTTTTCTGATTTTGAGCAAGTTTTCCCCTTTTTCTGAGCCCCTGGGGTTTGAAGAAATCTTTCTCCCATCATCGCACCTACCCTATATCAAAAGGTGTGATGCATACTGAGTTGTACACTGGCCAGTCAATATGCATCTCACCTAGTCCAATGGCAGGGTGCGATGGGCACAAAAGGGAAAGTTTGCATGGTGATTTCTCATGAAATTCTTGCCTGTCTTTGCTCAAATTTGGATCCTAATTCATCTTTTTTCTGTGACACAGATATTTGTTGGATCAAGATGGTCGTCACATGGCGTGAACGCGAGCATGAAGAAGAAGACATGATTGCCTTACATGATCAGGGTACTGTTACTGCATTGTGAAACTATGGTTTGCTCAAATTCTTCCATATATCTAGCATGAGGCAACAAATCAACTTGTTGCAGTATTTCCTCAATGCATGGGATCTGATCAACTAGGTGTTCCAGATTAGAGGTAAATCCATCCCACTAATAGTCGAGGACATCTACTTTTTGATAGAGTTATCGAGGCGTGGTGCCTCTCTTTCACTGTCAGGATCCGCCTGTGGGGGCGAATCAGTGAGAGATTATATTCATCGGCTTTGTAGAGATAGATCTCAGCCTAATAGAGATGGAAAGATCAATATATGGGATGTCACTGATCGACCTTTGAGGACCATTTTATTCACCTTTTCTAGATTAGCTGGTAGCGCAGCTCTTCATTTGGCGAACAGATCTTATGTGCAGTATGCTTTAAAATGCCTGGAACCAAAGGTATTCAACTAGTATGAGGTAGTACTTCTGTTGATAAAAGAACAAATCTCTAAGGTAAAGAATGGAATATCCAAGAACTTCAGATATGGTTCCATTTTGACTGCTTTTGCCGTAGACAAGATCCCATTGATTTAGCCACAACATATTTCACTAGGATTGCCAGTACCGAGGGAACCCAAGATGCGGAGATGGGTTGATCTCATCTCTAGACATGCTGGTCAGCCGTAGATTACTTTCTTTGATGCCTTCTTTGAGTGGTTCAACCGCCAGGAGATGGTCTTTTCAGAGTATCCGTATGTTGGGATGGACTTTCGAGATGACCCAGATTTGGTGTTGCCAGCTGGTGAGCAGTGGGGTGTGATAGGTAAAGATTTTGACCATATCTTTGTTTATCAGTTTTGATAATATTTTGTGATTTATCAAGACTAATTGAACTCATGTACTTGTGCATATGTTGGGCCAGTGAGACCAGCGGTGCACCCAAGGGCCGCAGTTGGTGTTCTAACAGGAGAAGTTGTAGGGAGGGCTGTCCTTCATGATCTCGACATAGCAGAGACCCTGGCAATATTGCAAGATCAGATCGAGGGTCTTACTCTTGGTATTCATGATGTGAGGACTGACGAGTTACCTCTGAGGCTACAGTGCCATACTACTGGCGTTCTGAGTCGATGGACTAGGCTCCTGCATATGATCGCACAGGAGGTGACATGTTATCACCAGCATCATTAGCATAGGATGATTTTCTGCATTTACTTTTGAGTTTCTTGGTCGCATGACCGATTTTTCCTTGTACACAAAACATTATGTGAAACTATAAACAGTTATATATTTTTGATTTTCAGAGTTTATTTTGGTTAAGTTATGTGATCTAGATGCAAATGCTGATGTAAAATGCTTTTCTTTACAAATGTTGCAAATGTCTGTCTAACACATAATTTGCTAATAAATCAGTTAAAGTGTTTAAGTTTCTGGAAATGTGTTGATATTGAACGGAATCAAACTGTCTTTCCAAAATCTTGACTCTTAGGAACATACGATAGATAGTTGGGTTCCGAACTGAATAGATGCCAGTAAGCTATAGAATGACGAGTTGCGAATCTGGCCTGACAATAAGTCAGTGTATGCCATGCAAAATGGTATTAGAGAGAAGCTCTATCAACGCGTTTTACTTAGCGATGTTGTTCGTTGGTTGACCAATACATATCCCCTTGAAACTCACTAACTTGTCGCTTAGATCAAAGATGACCCAGGCTGCAGAAGATAGGTTCCGCGTTCTACGACTAGCTCCATCAGCGTACCTAACGAATGTTTCCAAAAAGTCTGACATCTGCAATAAATGCAAAGTGGATTACTTAACCAAAATGACAACTCTTGGCGAAAACAAAAACAAAACAAAAGCATATAAAGAGATTACTACACTTGATCAAGCATAGTATCACCTAAGATACAACCCATTTCGGGGTTGTGACAGTGGAATTCCATCATAATCTACCAGCTCGTAGGCTCCTTTTGCTAATACTTGTTTAACAATGTAGGGGCCCATCCATAATGATTGGAACTTACCTGCTCCCAATTTATCAGAGTCTTGATCGTAAAGTAAGACCAGGTCACCTTCTGAGAAGACACGAGGCTTGACATTTTTGTCAAATTGCGCTTTGACACATTTCTTATGTGCTTCGTTAGCCAATGTAGTGTCACGATGGGTTTCATCCAAGTGGATTAGTTCCAAGAAATGAGCCTCTTCCTCTGAAGTTTTGGGGAGTAGATCGATTGCGAGTTTAGAGATGAAATCTCACACTGAATCGGTAAGACAGCTTCTAGGCTGTACACCAACTGAAAAGGCATAAATCGAGTCACATTTCTCACCAAGGTTCTATATGCCCATAGAGATGAGTACAAGATTAAATGCCAATCCTGTTTGTGGGCTCCAATCATTCTCTACAGCATGCCCTTGAGGACTTTGTTGATCACTTCGACTTGTCTGTTAGCCTGCAGATAATATGGAGTAGAACTATCATGGGACAGTCCTAATTTGGTAGTCAATTCAACCATCATGTGATTGTGAAAATGCGATCCATGATCTGTGACTATAGCCTGTGGAACACTGAACCTAGAAACTACATGATTGAAAAAGAAAAGAGTAGTCGTTTTGCCGCTATTGTTTAATGTAGACATCACCTCGGCCCATTTTGTAAAATAGTCGACAATGACTATGATATACCCATGGCCCCCGGTCGAGGTGGGGTTACATGTCATGAAATATATGCCCCATTTGGTGAATGGGCCAACAACAACTACTAGATGTAGGGGTGCAGGTGGTAATCTGGTTTTGCGATAAAAAATTTGACAAGCATGGCAACTTCTTACTGTTATTATGCAATCTTTGAAGATAGTAGGCCAAAAGTAGCTAGCTCGCAAGATTTTATATGCAGTAGCGTAACCAAACAAATGCCCCCCACATGCACCTGAATGATAGTCATTCAAGACTTTTTTGGCCTCCTCATGCATGAGGCACCTTCGTAGAACTGTATTGACACCACGACGGTAAAGTGTATCACTAACGATCATGTAGTCTTTTGCTTGGTATCGAGTACGTCACTGTTCTGAGCGAGAGGTGTTAGGACTAAAGGTTTGGATTTGGAGATAGATTAGTATACCTCCGTACCACGGGTCGCTTGATGATATCAGAAACAATGTTTCATCCACGATCGATGCTTTAGATGTTAAATCATTGGACGATGATGGGAGGTCACAAAGTAACTCCGCGAAGACTAGAGATTTCTTTGATTTGGATTTGGTGAATTCTAGATCAAACTCTTGCAAAATGGCTATCCATTTTGAATACTTGCCCCCTAGCAATTGACGTGATAGGATGTAGGTCATAGGGTTGCAATCTGACAATATGGTAGTTTTGTGGAAGAGTATATAGTGTCGAAATATCTGTACTGCTTGAGCAGCTGCCAAAGCCAACTTTTCAACATAGGAGTACCTACTTTCTGTATCATTTAAGTTGTGGCTTAAATAATACACAGGATGTTCTATTCCATTGTCTCCTTGTACTAAAACCATTGCAATGGTTGTATATGTGGCAACTAGATACAGGTTAAAGTCTTTTTGATAATCAGAAGCATACATTAATGATACTTTTACTAGGGAACTTTTCAAAGCATCAAAGGAAGCTTGCACAACTTGATCCCAGTTGAAGGGAACTTCCTTCTTCAAAAGACGTGTATAACCTTTAGCGAGTTCAACGTAATTTGGAATGAACCTCCTTCCCTTGGAGTTTCTGAATCTGAAGCAAATTTGAAGGTGGAGACATGTCGATGATTGCCTGAACCTTACATGGGTCGAGTTGAATTCCATCCTTAGAAACTACGAAACCAAGTAACTGACCAGAACCAACACAAAATACACACTTGTGTGGATTGAGTCGTATCTTGTGGTGTCAGCAACGTAGAAATACAGCTCTCAAATGCTGCAAATGATCAGTCTGCTTTCGTGAATGAGCCGATAAATCATCGAGATATGGTTGAACGATGTGTTTGATGTCATGGAAGGCGTAGTTCATTGCCCCCTGAAATGTTGCCCCTGCGTTCTTCAAACTGAAAGGTAGTTTGCGGTACGTGAATGTACCCCATGGACATATAAATGCAGTCTTCGACTGGTCCTGTGGGCAGATATTGATTTTATTGTATCTGGAAAATCCATCCATAAATGAAAAGACTTCTCATCCGGCACATTCATCAATTATCTAGTCGATGAAGGGTGTAGGGTAGTTGTCCTTTAGACAAGCTTGATTTACATCCCTGTAATCGATGCACACTCTAATCATTCCTTGCCTTTTCATCACAGGAACAATATTTGATACCCAATCAGTGAGAGGAATGGGGTAAATGAAACCAGCATGTAAAAGTTTTTCAACTTCTGCCTTAATGGTAGTGGCTTTCTTTGGGTGAACCAGTCAAAGTCGTTGTCATACTAGTTTGACATTTGGATACATCTTGATTTCATGTTCAACACTTCTTGAGTCAATGCCTGGCATTTCTTCGTATGACCAAGCAAAGACATCTTTGAATTTGCAAAAGAGAGCACAGTATATTTCCAGTTTTGACGGAGAACAAGATTTGCCAACATGTATATTCTCTGCAACATCTTGTTTGGTCAAGATATTAATGGCAATAGTTTCTTCAATATTTGAATCCACCGTATTTATAGTATTTGATAGAAAATAAAAAACTGAAGGATGATTAAGTTCGCTAGAGTAATCCTCGTTGTTACCTTGAGGTCAGGAATGATGGTGGTGATCTTCCCATGGTGTCTCTCCTATCATCATAGACTGAATGATTCCTTCATCTGTAGAATGTACATGCGACCAAGGATCAGAAGAGGTACCATACTCTAGAGACCTATCTATCCAAATGCTTGCCAAGCGTCGATTTGGGTTTGTTGCCCATGCCCAGAATATTGATTGCTACAACAATTTTATGGGGGTTGGGGGTAACACCTGGCGTTGAACCATGTTAACAAAATGTTTGGAATTCTTCTTAATCTTTGACGATGTAGAAGATATCATGTGACAGGTTTCCACTATGGCCACTTCTGCCAGATTATTCGAAGGCGAAAGGGAAAAAGTACCCATTAAAGTAGGGTCTTTTAGGAGACCTACTCCGATATTTTCAAGCGATTGAGAGCTTCAAGGGATCAAAGGAATGCTTCCAGTAACTTGAGATCTGTTGCAGAGGAAGGTTAGTTGGTCAATGATTTTGATTCCACCTTGAAAGGGGAATGCAATCTTTCTAAAATATGTTGACACAACAGCAACCATTGCATAAATCCAGGGCCTGCCCAATAGGATGTTGTAGTCAAGGTTTCCATCAATGACCTCGACTTCAATTTCTATTGTCCTTCCCACCAGTTCGATTTGCAAGTTACTTATTATCCCATATGGCATGTATGTTCTTCCATCAAATGCTTTTAATGTCATTGATGATCGTGACAAGGGTGGAGAGTCTAAAGTTTTCCAGCAACTCATTTACATAATACAGGTAGATGCTCCCTCATCAATGATTGTTCGATGAATGGTTTTGTTGAGGGATTTTACCTGGATGAGGAAACCGAGTTGTGCTGGTAGTTGAGGTTCGTATCCTTTATGATTAAAGGCCACTAGATTGGAATCCGCTGGATCAATCCCACTTATCGCTGATAACAAAGCCTGTTTCTGGGATGGGAAATTATGTAGTACTTCAAGTGTCAACATGGCGGATGGCGATTGGGCCAGATCCTCCATTATATTATAATTTTGTGCTGCTTGAGCACAAGGGTTAAATGTCGATTTATATACTACTCCCTTAGGCAGTTTTATTGTTAATTCAGGAATGATTGGTGGAACAACTTCTGACGAAGTTGTTGTTGTCGAACTGTTGGGTTGGTTTGTAGCCTTGTTGTTCGACGATTGTGGATTTCCATAATCTTTATTCCTTGTAGATATCAAAGCGTCATTTTGTTGTTTTGAGATGGATAGCATAAGCACTTAGGATGGGGAAGCACGATCACTAGCAACCAGGTTAGTTTCTGGATTTGGAAACGAATCAGTTAATACCACTGAGGTATTTGAAGTATTTTTGAAAAACTTCTTGAATTTAGCTTGATGTGGACAATCTCTTGTGTAATGGTCCTCATCACATATGAAACATGGCTGATTAGGTTTCTTCTTTCTAGTAGGGTTTCAGAAGGTTTCTCAGGAGTCGAATCCTCTTGTTTCTTCTTTTTGTTTGTCCCTTTCTTTTTGCCCCATGGTTGCTTAGGATTTTTGCCTTTGTCAGTTGACATGACATTGAAAAGGAACTAACTTCAGTAGTAGAAGGATGTAAGTGGATCCCAGTTCCAAAATGCACTGGAGTACTGGGTGGAAGATCCTCTACTATCTCTTCTATAGCAATCAATCCAGGTGGAAGAGGTAGACCGTCAGGTCTGTAAAATATTTTTGGAGCAGAAGAAAGTGTAACTTCTACAGTAATAGATATTGGAGGGGTGGCACCTTCTAAATTCTGGAATTCAACTTCCAGATGTTCAGGCAAGTGAACTTCAGTTTCTGGATCAGTCCTAGGTGGAGCTGCTTCAGGAATAGAGGTGTCTACTGTTACACTAGGATCAGTTCTAATGTCCTCTTGTAACTGCGGAACTTCTTCTGTAAAGGTAGATGTACGAGAGATAATTGGAGTAACTGTAGTCTCTGACAATGTTGAACACAAGTTTCAAATAAATCAGGTGAATTCGACTCAGTTAAACGAGAACGCTTTGCCTGGGATGGTTTTGTTTCTGGGATCAAAGACAGTTGGCTCACTAGTCTCCATGAACGATGGGGTTTTTATTGACTTTCTTCCACGATTCTGGATTACTTGATCAACTCAAGAATTAGAGTGGGAAAATGTTATTCCGATTTAAATGAATTTTAAGACACTTTGACTCAACTTGATTTTTCAAATTTTAAGAGTCGAGAAAAAGCTAAAGGTGACGCTAGTCTCCTTCGATTTTTAATGAGCCTGAAGTGACAAGTGCTCAGATGGACCTTTTCTTTTAAGGAGTTGAAAAGAAACGAAAGTGACTGCTCTGGAAGTATAGACAGAGGGTTTACCAAATCGATCATAGAACTGCAAAATACACCTTGGTGATAAATGATAGAGAAATTACCAAGGAAATGTGTACGACAGTCAATCTTCCCGAATGCTTTGTTCAGTGCATTACGATCGACAGGGCGACAGACACGACTTCCTAAGGATAAAGGATATCAGTCTATTGTGGTCTCCCAATATATACTCGACGTACGGGGAGTAGAAGTCCGTACTGGCACTTGTCGTATCAAAGAGGAGGAATCACCCAACCTTCGATGAAAATTGTAGTTACCAAGTTTTATGACGCCGAAACACGTCTCTAGCCTAGACTTCTAGATGTGTTGCATTAGGTTCCAAAACATTTTTATGTTCATTGAGGTTTATTTTATGATTGATCTTGATTCAAAGTTTTTCTTTGAAGGTTCACCGCGTGATGTAGATGTGAAATTCCTAAATATGCAATCTAAAATGATAAAAAGTCGTTTTTGTTCTTTTAGCAATGAAAATCCTAGCTACAAAGGAAAGAAGATAATGATTTTCTTTCGGCAGAGAGCATAGAGCACACACTAAATGCACTTTCCTAAATCAAATTTCGCATGCAGTCAAAATGCAAATACACATGCATGTATTTGTTTTCCACTTTCTTTATGTTTGAATGCCAAAAAAAAGCTAAGTATAGATCTGAACTATTTCTTTCAAAGCGACAGTACTAACAATTTTTTTTTCAAAATGAAAGGAAGACTAAGACGACACTTTTTGATTTCGAATTGAAAACTGTTTTCGACACTTCTAATACTAATAATTTCAAAATCAAGTACAATGAAAAAAGTACAATCAACTATCTATAAGAGGAAGACTTACGACACTCTTCTTCTGATCCAAAATGACAGTTACGACACTTGCATCAAAAACGACAGTTTTATTAGGCTACTTTCGACAAAGGAAGACTGTAAATGATTGACAAATACACAAAAACATTTACAATTCCTAACTAATGGAGGTTGAAATAATGTGAAGGAAGATGGTTTCAGCAAGAAGGTGCTGATCATGAACAACAAAATTACTGAATAAAGTTGAAAACAAGGAGGAAAAACAAAATTTCAGAGAAGAAAACAATTCACTCAATTATCGCACCTGCAACACAGGGAAACAGGGATGCATCTCACTTGCAACACATAGGAGGTGTGATGCATCCAGGTTGCACAGTTACAGATAGTGCGATGGGCTAGGGAGTGAATCTGAGCTTGGTTTCTGCTCAAAACTTGCAGTTAAGTTCAGTGATTTAGGCTAAGTAATGATGGACAGTAAACACAAAGCATAAGTGTAGGATCTGATGAGGTTCTGAGCTACCACAAGGGCACTTTGAGTGCTTTATAAGTCAGATGTTCAGTTCACAAACCAACCCGGAGATTGACTGAAGTAGCATTTATCTACTTCGCAATTGCATAGTAAAGGCGTTTCAAAAAGGCTAGCTGGCTAACTTCAGGCTCCGTCTGTAGTTTATAAAGCAAACAATAAACAAACAAAACAAACTATTCGTTCCCCAGTGGAGTTTCCATTTTGTTTCAGGGAAAACTAGTGTCGATTCAAATTGTTAGTCCCACTAAGACAGGTATCTATCTTAGAAACAAACAATGAAAGCTTTTCAAGAGTTCCTTTAAGTGTGATAGATGGAAGAGAAGAAAACAAGACCAACCTGGATCTTCTGCTTTGATCCTAGCTTGATTTTTCCTTTCCTTGATAGAATTTGTCACTCCTCTCCTACTTGTCCCGCTTCAAAGAGTACTTGTAGAGTCAAAGTAACAACAAACTATCAAAGCATCTCTATCTAAAACATCATAAAAATGCAGAATCATAAACACATTGACCATACAATTGCATTCATAAACAAGATTCACAAATACACGATTATATGGAGGAAATCTCAAAGAACTTTATTAATAGTAATGTAAGAGAGGATTACAACCCAACTGCCTGATTCAGCATCATCCTCCCAGTTGTAGAAGCCCTCTTCACCTCATGAACAAGAAAATCACCCAACAATGCAATGTCTCTTCTCACCGGAAAACCAACAACACTTCCACACAAAATACAAAATTCCAACCCCTAGATTTCTCATATGAGGGATCCATTTATAGATGTCTTCCAAGGGTGTGAGTTAGCTCTGGGTTTTTGATTAGTGTCATTCCACTGATAGTTCTTGGTTCCACTTGGAGATCTCATGATCTCTTACTCATCCTTGGGTGAATTCAAAGAGGCAAGTGTCATAGGAGAAGTTTCTAGAAGATTCCATGATTGTCCACCTTGGAATCTGTCTCTGCCATTTGTCTATTCTCTCTCATCACACCCCACAGAAGGCCTGAGTATGCATCACACCTAGCCAGTTAGGTAGTCTGTATGCATCACACCTTGCCCATGGAGCAGTCAATATGGTCCAGTTTTGGCCAGTTCTGAGTAGTTTTTTAGGTGGAACTTCTGGGAAATGATGTAGTCAGCTAACCATGTTTCTTTAGGGTATGAAACAACACTTTTAGGGACTTAAGGAGTCCCTAGTTTATGGAAATATGAGTTTGGGGTTGTAGTGCCCAAATATGTCTATAACAAACCTTCATGAGGCTGATGGATGACATCTTGCGACCATTCACCAACTCATTTGTAGTGGTATACTTGGATGACACCCTGATCTTCAGCTAGGATTGATAAGAGCACCTCCACCACATCCGACAAGTTCTCCAAACACTACGACAACACAAGTTGTGTGCCAATTTGGAGAAATTCCCTTTTGGCATGACCCAGGTTCAGTAATTGGGATACATGATTGATGAATAGGGGGTGTATGTGGATCCAACCAAGATCCAAGTCATTCGGGATTGGCAGGCCCCAACCACTTTGATAGATCTTCACAACTTTCTGGATCTTTCCAATTTCTACTGTAGGTTCGTGTTGGGATTCGCTCATATCACTTGGCCCTTGAGTCAAGTCACCAAGGGAGGAGTGAAAGAAAATTTCTTTTGGTTTGAATCTCAAAAAAAGGCATTCACAGAGTTGAAACATCACCTTTGCTCTGCACCAGTGCTCACATTACCTGACTTGCAACAACCATTTTAGATCAAGACAGATGCTTCTGACTATACTATTGGGATAGTGCTTACTTAATAGGGGCATCCAATGGCATTTTAGAATGAGACACTTTCACACACAGTTCGGAAGCATCCCACTTATGAAAAAGAGAAGTATTCCATTGTGCAGGCATGCTGACAATGGAAGCATTGCATTTTGAGGAAGGAAACGGTCATCCACACAGACCACCAACCCCTGCAGTTCATACAGACGCAAGGGAAGTTGTAGAATGATCGCCATCAGAAGTGGTCCACATACCTGCAACTGTTCCATTTGAATATCAAGTATAAGAAGGGAAACACCAATAATGTTTTAGACTACCTCAGCTAACCATCGATCATGGTGTTAACCACTGTGCTCAACTCTTATCACCAGGAAACTTCTGATTGGCCACTTCTCTGAAAAGGTAACCTAGAATTCAGCCACACATACTAGACGCTCTTGGAAGGTTAGCGAGTTCCAAATTTTCACCTTCAGGATGTCATGTTATGCCACCTGGGACACCTTTGTTTTCCTTTAAGCAAGTGTTCCAAGATGATTTGTGAAGCACACTACAGTCGGGCTGTTGGTAATTTCGGGGTCGAGAAAATGGTGGCAGTACTACATAATTTTCTCTATTGGCCAGATCTTCGACATGATGTCATGAAGTACATCAGATCCTGCATTGCCTATGTCATTTCCAAACCGACCATCAAGAATCAAGGCCTCTATACTCTGCTACCTACCCTTAGTCGACCTTGGGAATCCATTTCCATGGATTACAGGTCGGGACTTTGTTCTACTAAGCATAGGAACCACTATGTTTTTGTGGTTGTCAACAGATTCTAAAAGATGGCCATTATGGCGGCCTGCAAGAAGAATATTACAACAGAAACCATTGCTAAACTCTTCTTTGAACGAGTGTGGGTACACTTTGGGATCACACAGTCTATCATCTCATATCGAGGCAACAGGTTTCTCAGTACATTTTGGTCTAGTCTCTGGTCGATGCTGGACACCAAGCTCACTAAGTCCATAGCTTTTCATCCCCAAACTAATGGCCAAAAAGAGGTCATCAACAGGTTGATCGTACACATTCAACGCATGTACAACTCAAAGCATACACACACATGGGATGAGAGACTCCCGTATGTCCAACACAACTATAACCAAGCTCTCCAGAACTCGACTGGCCACAACTCTTTTCAGGTAGGCTTGGGATTTCAGCCACTATGTCCCATTGATTGGCCATACCATTTGCATCTATGCAGGAAGATTAAGCTCATGTCCAGTCCGAAGTCGATAAGGCAAAAAAATTCATTGAGCACATCCAACATATCCACTATCAAGTCCACGACATTATGGAAAAATAAGCCAAGTACAAGCAACGACATGATCAACATGGGGTGTCACACAAGTTTTTGGTGGGCGACAAAGTCTGGCCTCATTTGTAGAAGGAATGCCTTACCAGAGCCTATCGGAAACTCAGACCACTCTTATATGGTCCTTACACCATTACCAAGGCTATGGGAGACAATGCATTTGAGCTTAGCATTCCCCCATTCCTTGGCCTGCACCCAGTGTTCAATGTGGACCGCCTTCAACCATACTTCCCACCATTGTTAGACACATTAGACATTGCAGAATAGCTCACACCTACAAAGTTAAATCCAAATTGCATGGAACAAGCCACAACTAATTGGATCATGAACACACAAATTAAGAACACTGGATAGTAAAGGATCCAACTATATCAAGTTGTCAAAGCTAGCCATCTCCTTCACTAGGGTAAGTGGCACACCAGGGACCAAGTTTAGCATAAGTTTCCTCATCTCTTAGAGGAACTCAATGCAATGGGGACCATTTCTTCCTAGGGGGAGGAATGATCTAGGTGGATATTGTTGGGTTGTGTTACATTCTTTCCATGACTATCCCATGTAGTTAACGGAGGTTTAGAAGGGGGGTGGAGCCACCCCTTCGTTGCACCGATTGTGTAGCGGGGGTAGTCATAGGGTTTTGAGGGGTGTAGGTAACCCCACTCTATGGGGTCCGAGGTAGCGCCTCGGAAAATTTTGGTTTTGGACCCTATGTTAGGTTGGGCAGACCCACCTATGGTTTTGTGCATGATTTTCGCACATGGTTTTAGATGCGATGGTTTTTGATCCATGGTTTTGGACGTGATGTTTTTTGGTCCATGGTATTGGATGCTTCGACATGTATAAATATGTATTGTAACATTGAAAGGAAAATAATGAAATATCAAGTTGGTAGTCCTGATTTTGGGATCCAAGGGAAAATATCTGTGTATATGTGTTTTATGTGTTATGCTCTCGCATTGTTTATTTTATGTGTTTTAGAATTCGTATGCAGGTTATTTTTGTACGACGTTAAAACCTACATTTGTAATCAAAGTTGTTTTGGCTTCAAGGGCATGCCTTTGTTGCTGAGGGGTTTTGCTCGGGCCTGTGGTAGACCCTGTTCAATGGGAGATCTGCGAGATCGATTCTGGTGGTGAAAGAAGATGGCAAGTAGTGGAAAGATAGAGATCGAGAAATTTAATGGTTAGAATTTTGAGTTGTGGAAAATCAAGATGGAGGATTTGTTGGTGGATAAAGATCAGTGGATCGCAGTAGATCCAGGTACTAAACCAATGAGAGTTTCTGATCAAGAATGGAAGAAATTGGATCGGAAGGCAAAGAGCACAATATGATTGTGTGTCTCAGATTCAGTATTGCTGAATGTATCAGGGGAAGCTAGGATGAAGGATTTGTGGGACAAGTTATGGATTTTGTACCAATATAAGTCTCTGGTGAATAAACTGTTCCTATGGAAAAAGTTGTATAACTTGAGGATGAAAGATGGAGACTCGGTGACAGAGAATTTGAATGCATTTAATATTGTGGTAAGTTAGTTATCGTCTGTTGATACCAAAATTTCAGATGAAGATAAGTGCATTAGTTTGTTGTGTTCTCTACTAGATTCGTGGGATAGTCTAGTTACTGCAATAGGTAGCAATGAAACTGCCTTGCAGTTTGATGAAATAGTCTCATCCTTACCGTTGGAGGAGATGAGACGGAAAAATATGGAGAGCTAGAATGGTGATGCCTTGTTTGTACGAGAACAGTCCCAAAACATAAACAAAAATAAGTCTTCAAGTGGGATATCTAAATCTCTAGGAAAACCTGTAAAGGTGGTGTGCTGGAAATGTGGAAAGGAAGGGCACTACAAAAATGACTACAAATCTAAAGCTCCTGACAAAGGAAAGGGATCTAATGATGCTCCTTCTACAGAGGCAAAAACCACCTTAGATGAAGGTGGGGATGTGTACTTGGCTTCTTCAAGTACACATGTATATCATGAGGCATGATTGATTGATTCAGGTGCATCCTTTAACTTCACTCCCCATAGAGAGTGGTTCTGCGAGTATGAGAAATATGACAGCGGTGATGTCTTCTTAGGGGATGATAGGAAAGCTAGAATCATTGGTCACGGAAAATTAAATTTGAAGTTGCAAGGTGGAAGGGTTAGAACACTTCCAGGTGTTCTACATATTCCCGCATTGGCTAGAAATTTGACTTCTATAAGAAAGCTGGGTGATGCAGGTGTAAAAACAATGTTCGAGAAGGATACCTGCAAGATGGTTCAGGGAGAACTGGTATCGATGCGGGGAGTTTGGATTGGAACTCTGTACACGCTGCAAGGTAGCACTGTTTTTTATGGGTGCAATAGTTTTGTGGTTCCTGAAAGTGGAGCGGAAAATCTAGTGGTCTTTGGAGAGAAGACAATGCTGTGGCATCAAAGGCTTGGACATATTGGAGAGAAGGGCCTTCGAATACTTCATGGTAAAGGTATGGTAGAAGGTATGATAAATGGCTCTTTGGATTTTGATTTCTATGAAAATTTTGTATATGGGAAGTAGAATCGGGTGAGTTTCCCCTCTGGTGGTAAGAGGGCAAAACAAATATTAGAACTTGTGCATAGTGATGTGTTTGGACCTGTGAAGGTTCCATCACTGGGTAAGTCTGTGTACTATGTATCATTTATAAATGACTTCTCAAGGAATACATGGATATGTTTTCTTAAGAAGAAATCTAAAGCCTTTGACACGCTTAAAGAATTTAAGGTTATGGTGGAAAACCAGACAGAGAAGAAGATAAAGGCGTTGAGGACAAATAACGGTGGAGAGTTTTGCAGTAAGGAATTTGAATAATTATGTAAGAAGTGTGATATAGCATGACAAAAGACTTTTCCATATACACCTCAGCAAAAAAGCATGCTCAATGGTGTAAGGTTAGGACAGGAATTCTGGGTAGTGGCGGTGGAGACAGCATGTTACTTGGTCAATATATCACCTTCATCAACATTGGAGGATAAGACTCCACAAGAGGTATGGAGTGGTAAGAAACCCTCTCTTTCACATCTGAGGGTATTTGGATGTGATGCATATGTACATGTTCCAAACGAGAAATGAACCAAGTTGGATAGTAAATCTGAAAAGTGCATCTTTATTGGGTATAAGGATGGTTTAAAGGGTTATAAGCTTTGGAACCTAGTAACAAGGAAGGTTGTGTACAACCGAGATGTGGTGTTCAGAAAGGTGAAAGATTTTATTAAACATGAAGTCCAACCAAAGGAACCTTAAAAGATATATTTTGAGCTATAGGAGGAAGAATCAAACTCTACAGCAGAGGAGGAATCAGAAGATGAAGAGCCACAAACTCCAGGTGTGAGAAGATTAGTTCGAGAAAGAAGGCAACCAGAAAGGTATAGTCCATTTTCTTTCTGTTCAAATTTTACTTTATCTATTACTGATAATGATAACGAAGCAGTAGACTTAGAGGATGGAAAACTATGGAAAGATGCCATGGTTGATGAAATGACATCTTTGCACAAAAATGAGGCTTGGGATCTGGTGGAGTTACCGGCTGGAAGGAAACCTATTGCCACCAAAAGCGTGTTCAAGAAGAAGACAAATGCAGAAGGAAAGGTGGAGAAATACGAAGTTCGGTTGGTAGAAAAAGGTTATTCCAAAGTGCCAGGAATTGATTTTGGTGATATTTTTTCTCCTGTTGCCAAGGTAACTTCTGTTAGATTACTTTTACAGCATTGGACATTAGTGAAGCGAGTTTTCAGGTATTTGCGTGGCACTAGTGATTATGGTTTGTGCTACTAAGGAAGACCAGGATTGGATAGAGTTTTGGATATCCATGGCTTTGTTGATGCGGACTAGGCTGGAGATCTACATCAGAGAAGATCTACAAGTGGGTATGTGTTTAACCTATTTGGAGGTGCAATCAGTTGGATTAGTAAGAAACAATTTGTAGTGGCACTATCAAATACAGAGGCAGAATACATGGCAGCCACTCATGCAAGTAAGGAAGCAATTTGGTTGCAAAGATTGTGTTCAAGTATGGGGTTAGTATAGGGAGCTGTACGGATAGACTGTGACAGCCAAACTACAATTTCTTGGCAAAGAACCCTGCTTACCATTCAAAGACAAAGCACAATGATGTTCAGTATCACTTTGTGAGGGATATGATAGAAGACAAAAAGTTGTTGCTAGTAAAGGTGGACACTTTGAAGAATACTGTAGATGCATTGACAAAATATGTGAGCTTTAAGAAGTTCTCTTGGTGTAGAGAAACAATGGGTGTTGCAAGGCTGGATAAATGACTAAGCTCTCTTGTGGCCCCCTATGGAAAGAAAACAACGTGATAGAATGTTGGGTTGTGTTATATTCTTTCCACGACTAGCCTAGTTAGTTAACCGGGGGGTAAGAAGGGGGGCAGAGCCGCCCCTTCATTGCACCGATTGTGTAGCAGGGGGAGTCATAGTGGGTTTGAGGGGTGCAGGTAACCCCACTCTATGGGATCCTTTGGTTTTGGACCATATGTTAGATTTGGCAAACCCACCTATGGTTTTGTGCATGATTTTCGCACATGGTTTTAGATGCGATGGTTTTCGGTCCATGGTTTTAGATGTGATGGTTTTTGGTCCATGGTATTGGATGATTCGACATGTATAAATATGTATTGTAACATTGAAACGAAAATAATGAAAAATCAAGATGGTAGTCCCAGTTTTTGGATCTAGGGGAAAATCTTTGTGTATATGTGTTTTATGTGTTATGCTCTCTCATTGTTTATTTTATGTGTTTTAAAATTCGTATGCAGGTAATTTCTATACAGGGTTAAAACCTACAGATATTGGTGGCCACCTGCCTATTCCACTTGGACCCCCACCATTGTTTTTTTCATTTTCCTTATTTGTAGCACAATTTACTTTTTTTGACAGTATTTCGGGTCTTGAACTTACGGAGTCGTTTTGATGCCCTAAAATATGTTTTTTGGGAAAACTAGGACCAATAAAAATTTTGAACCCACATCGGTCATTCAAAAGTTGTATTCCTCGAATAAATCTTTCTAATGAGGTATTGTGTGCATCAAACGAAGATCATATGCCAATGTTACGACCGCGGGAAGTTGATGTACTAATTTACCCAAACGACGCCCATAGTTTGGTACTTCATCTACTAGGGTTATGTTTTTGGATGTTTAGGGTTTTCCATTGTTTCTCAATAATAAATAGACCCTTGACCCTCATTGTAACACAATTCAGAGGCATGCAGCCGCAACATCTCTTCTCAGAGATAAGCTACCATCACCCAAGCTAGTCATATTTCCATTCTGTTTGTAAGCATATTTCAGTATTTGATATTAATGAAATGAAGTGTTATTTCTATTGCATCTTTGTATTTATGGTTATATTTGTAATTTGTTGCGTTCATGTTTAAATATGGATCAGTTGTACCAGAGCGATCTGCTCTTTCTCTATTTTTATTTGCATGTTCATAACGAGGTCAGGATATAAGGAATTAGGGCTCGATCTCGTTGAACCTTTGCAAGATCAACTTCGCAAACCCTAATGACCACCCATGGGGGAAGAAAAGAAAGATGAGGGGGCAAGAGATCCTATCAAAATATTGCTTGAGGAGGCCCTCGAGAAACAAAGGAATGCAATGATGGATAACTTTTCCTAGATCCTTCAACGGTTGTCCACCAGCAGTGCATCCACATCGAGTAGCCACTTTGGAGGCTCCACCCCTTTTAAGGTACAAGTAAACTTTGACATTCCCATATTTGAGGGCCAAAAAGATGCAGTTGCTGTAGATAAATGGTTAAATCTGCTAGAAGGATATTTTTCTTTTCATGATTTTTCCAACTTTGAAAAGATTACATCTACTCTTTTCAAAATCACCCCCAACGTCAAGGATTGGTGGGAAACCTACTATGAGCAGAAGGATTAAAGTACGACCTCACTGTTTTCAGCCGCAGCCACTTGGACCTCATTCTAGGATGCCATCAAGGAGCAGTACTACCCTATCGGGAGCTATGACGATAAATTCACAAAGTGGACAACGCTGCAATAGGGAAGGGACGAAGATGTGCTAGAGTTTACCAATGTTTTTCATACCCTTTGCATGAGGTTGGGTATCAAGGATTCTGAGAAACATTTGGTACTCAAGTATCGTGGATGCCTACATAGGTACCTCCAGGATGAGATGGAGTTCCTGGACATCTCCTCTTTCGAAACGACATATCGATACGTTGTCAAGATCGAGCAAAAGTTTAAACAAAAGAAGAGAGACTTTGGATTTGTGAATCTAAAGCAAGGGAAAGTTGCCCCCAAACCTTAGGATAAAGGACAACCCACCAAAGCCGCAAGAAAATAACAACACTGGGAAGCCAAAGAAGGAAATGGGAAAGTGGTGTGAGTTCCATAAGAGCTCCACTCACAACACAAGTAATTGTCGGGCCAAGAAGTCACTAGTGGTCAAGCTGAAGGCTTCGGAATCAAATGCATGTTCTGATTCTGATTCAAAACCTGACAAGGGGAATGAAAAAGGGAAGCAGATTATTGATGTGGAGCAAAATTCCACCATTTCCACAACAAAGATCTAGAAGGAGGAACCAAAGATCCAGAGGAGGAGGAGTGCCTCTTCCACTCCCAGATGTGGGTAAAGGGTTCCCCGCTATAATTCATTGTCGACAGCGAGAGTCAAAAGAACGTCATTTCTACCAAGGTCTTGAAGCAGCTTGGCTTACTGACCACAATACACCCACAACCATATACCATCGTGTGGCTTCACCAATGACAAGATCTTCGTGTGAGCCAGCAGTGTTGCCTTCCATACATAATCAAGCCCCTCACGGATGACTTATTATGTGACATTGATGTTTGTGATGTATTATTAGGCCAACCATACTTGTGGAGGTGACATGATGTGTATGAGTCAAGGCCTTGTGTTGTTATTGCTACTTTGGGACATAAGTTGTACAGGATACCAGAGGTAGCAACACCTACCACCATCTCTTTTGTTATTGCAAAACAATGCAGTAAGCTCATTTCCAAAACTGGGAAATTTGTTTTCCTGATGATACGCCTTCAAGGAGAGAAGATGATGGTGGCAACGACCTACAAACAGGTCCCATCTTAATGACAAAAACAAATGGACAAGGTCATGGAGGAGTACGAGGACATCTTCACCTCTTCCACAGGGGTGCCTCTACACCGTTAGGTCAAGCACTCCATCGAGATGACCCCAGGTACACCATTTCTGAATGGACCAATCTATCACCACTCTATTATGGAGAATGACGAAATCAAGAGGCAGATTCAGAAGCTGCTACAGAAAGGTCACATCCAACCAAGTTCATTGCCTTGTGGGAGCTCGATTGTGTTGGCACAAAATAAGGATGGGACTTGGAGACTCTGTATTGACTATCAGGCGTTGAAAAAGATCACTGTTTAGAATAGGTACTCGATCCCATGGATTAATGACCTTATAGTCCAACTCAAGGGGGTAAAATAGTTCAGAAAGATCGACTTGAAGTTCGGATATCACCAGGTACCAAACAAACCCTCCGATGTGTGGAAGACTGCCTTCAAAGCCAAGGAGGGCCTTTTCGAATGGTTGGTTATGCCTTTTGGTTTGAAAAATGCTCATGTAACCTTCATGAGCTTGATGGATGACATCTTGCAGCGATTCACCAACTCATTTGTAGTGTTATACTTAGATGACATCCTAATCTTCAACCAGAATCGGGAAGAGCACCTCCACCACATCTGACAGGTTCTCCAAACACTTCGGCAACACAACCTATGTGCCAATTTGGAGAAATGAACTTTTGGCATGACCCAGCTTAAGTATCTGGGATACATTATTGATGAACGGGGGGTGCATGTGGATCCTACCAAGATCCAAATCATTTGGGATTGGCCAACCCCAAAAAATCTGACAAAGCTTCATAGCTTTTTAGGTCTTGCTGATTTCTACCGCAGGTTCGTGTTGGGATTCTCTCATATCACTTGGCCCTTGAGTCAAGTCACCAAGGGAGGAGCAAAAGAAAAATTCTTTTGGTCTTAATCTCAACAAAAGGAATTCGTAGAGTTGAAACATCACCTATGCTTGGCACTAGTGCTCACATTACCAGACTTGCAACAACCATTTGAGTTCAAGACAGATGCCTCTAACTATGCTATTGGGGTGGTCCTTACTCAACAAGGGCATCTAGTGCCATAACACAATGAGACACTTTCAGACATAGTTCGAAATTATCCCACTTATTACAAAGAGATGTATTCCATTGTGCAGGGCTACCTAAAATGGAAGCATTACATTTTGGGGAAGGAAATGGTCATCCACACAAACCACCGACCCCTGCAGTTCATACAGATGCAATGGAAGTCGTAGAATGATCGCCATTAGAAGTGGTCCACATACCTACAACAGTTCCATTTGAATATCAAGTTTAAGAAGGGCAAAACCAACAATGCCGCAAACTACCTTAGCTGACCACCGATCATGGCGTTAACCACCGTGCTCAACTCTTATGGGCACGATACTTCTAATTGGCCATTTCTCTACAAAAGAGACCCAGAATTCAACCACACATACCAGACGCTCTTGGAGGATTAGCAAGTTCCAGATTTTCACCTCCAGGATGCCCTGTTATGCCACCTAGGACACCTTTGTGTTCCTTCAAGCAAGTGTTCCAAGATGATTTGGGAAGCACACTACAATCAGGTCATTGGGCATTTCGAGGTCGAGAAAATGGTGGCAGTACTGAAAAAGTATTTCTATTGGCAGAATCCTCGACATGATGTCGTGAAGCACATCAGATCCTACATTGCCTACATCATTGCCAAACTGACCATCAAGAATCAAGGCCTCTATAATCCATTACCTATCCCTAGTCAACCTTGGGAATCCATCTCCATGGATTACATGTCGGGTCTTCATTCTAATAAGGATGGGAATGACTGTGTTTTTGTGGTTGTTGATAGATTCTCAAAGATGGCCATTATGGCGACCTGCGAGAAGAATATCACAGCAGAAGCCATTGCTAAACTATTCTTTGAACGAGTGTGGGTGCACTTTGGGATCCCATAGTCTATCATCTCATATCGAGGCAACAGGTTCCTAAGTACATTTTGGTCCAGTCTCTGGTCAATGCTGGACATCAAGCCCACTATGTCCACAACTTTCCATCCCTAAACTAATGGCCAGAAATAGGTCGTCAACAAGCTGATCATACACATTTTGCATATGTACAAGTCAAAGCATACACACATATGGTATGAGAGCCTCCCCTATGTCCAACACAACTATAACCAAGCTCTCCAGAGCTCGACTGGCCACAACCCTTTTCAGGTAGGCTTGGGATTCTAGCCACTATGTCCCATTGAAGTGGCCATACCATTTGCATCTACTCAGGAAGATTAATCTCATGTCCAGTCCAAAGCGATAAGGCAAAGAACTTCATTGAGCACATTCAACATATCCGCCATCAAGTCCACGACATTATGGAAAAATAAAATGCCAAGTACAGGCAACGACATGATCAACATCAGGTGCCACACAAGTTTCAAGTGGACGATAAAGTCTGGACTCATTTGTAGAAAGAACACCTTACCGAAGCCTATCAGAAACTCAGACCACTCTGATATGGTCCTTACACCATTACCAAGGCTATGGGAGACAATGCATTTGAGCTTAGGATTCCACCATTCCTGGGCTTGCACCCAATTTTCAATGTAGACTGCCTTCAACCATACTTCCCACCATTGCTAGACACATTAGACATTACAGAACAACTCACACCTACAAAGTTAAATCCATATTGCATGGAACAAGCCACAACTGATTGAATCATGGACACAGAGATCAAGAACACCTGACAGTAAAGGATCCAACTATATCGAGTTGTCAAAGATTGTCAGGCCATGCAGTAACTCCATTAGGTAGAAAATTGATTCATCTTATTCCATTAGGTAGGTCTTTGATATATACAATAGGGAGTGACTGTTCAGTTCATCTCCCGATGAATGTTCACATTCCTAATTTAATTATTTACGTAAATTCACCCAAACATGAAGATTAGGTGTCAACATTCCCCCCTTAATCTGAAGGGATGTTGGTGAGTCCAAGCATCATTCTGAATCGTTCAAGCCTTTCCCTTCCAAGCGCTTTGGTGAAGATGTCTGTAATTTTCTCATTTGTGGAACAATGACGGAGATGGATTGTTTTGGCCTTAACATGATGTCTAATTATATGATATTTAGTATTGATATGCTTCGTTCGATTGTGGAACTTTGGGTTCTTGGCCAACTTTATTGCAGAGGTGTTGTCAATCATGAGTGGATTTGATTGTACTTGTTTTACCTGCAAATCTTCAAGAATTTTCCTGAGGCACACAATTTCTTTTGTTACTTTAGCTGCTGCCATGTATTCTGCTTCTATTGTGGAATCTACTGGAACTGATTGTTTGCATGATCTCCAGGAGATAGCTCCTGATCCAAGACTCATAGCATATCCTGAAGTAGATACCCTAGTTTCTGTGTCTCCATCGAAGTCTGAATCAGAGTATCCGATCAAGCTGAAGTCATACACCTGTGTGTACTTGATTCCAAAGTCTTGAGTTCCCTTCAAGTACTTTAGAACTCTTTTTGTAGCAGACCAATGTCCCTCACAAGGCTTTTGCATAAACCTAGAGAGGATTCCAACAGCAAATGAAATGTCTGGTCTGGTGGTAGTTAGGTAGTTGAGACTTCCTACAAGTTGTCTATACTTTGTTGCATCCTCAAATTCCTTTCCTTCAATAGATGTGAGCTTCAAGTTTTGTTCCATTGGAGTAGTAAGAGGATTGCACTCTATCATGCCAAACCTGTTCAACAAATCTCCAATGTATTTCTTTTGAGAAAGAAATTTTGACTTTAGATGTTGGGTTACTTCAATGCCAAGATAGTAATGAACATAGCCCAAATCAGTCATTTCAAAACTTTTTCCAAATTCCTTCTTAAAGGATGCAATATCGCTTTCATTGTTCCCTGTCATTAAAAGATCATATACATATACTACAAGATATAAAACTGTTTTGCCAACTTTCTTGACAAATAAAGTTGCATCATCAAGATCAAAATGATTGAAATTAAGTTTCAGAAGATGCTCAGTTATTTTTTCATACCACGCTTGCGGTGCTTGTTTGAGGCCATACAAGGACTTCACAAGTTTGCATACTTTATGTTCATGTCCTTTCATAGCAAATCCTTCATGCTGGGACATAAAAACATTCTCTTTTAGATCTCCATTCAAGAAAGTAGTTTTTACATCCATTTGATGGACTTTCCAACCATTCTGAGTTGCTAGTGAAAAGAGTGTCCGGATGGTGGCCCATTTTGCTGTGGGGGAAAAAGTCTCCTCATAATCGACCCCTTCCTTCTATACAAAACCTTTTGCCACAAGCCTAGCTTTGTGCTTGTCAAGTGAACCATCAACTTTATACTTATTCTTGTAGACCCACTTGCAGCTAGTTGGTTTGGTTCCAAATGGAGGATCAACCAGCTTCCAAGTGCCATTCTTTATGAGGGCATCATACTCCTTTTGCATCGCTTCTTTCCATTCATCATGAGAAGCAGCTTCTTTGAAGGAAGTTGGTTCAAAATATGTAGACAAGTTCAATTCACAATCATAAGAAACATCTATATCAATGGGTGAATTAGAGTCATCTACATCACCTCCATTTTGTCGGTTTGAATTTCTAGTTCCTGTTTTTCCAATTTCATCAAGATGAACACTTTCAAGTGTCTTCGTCAGCCACTATGGGGGACCTTTCTGAGATGGTCCAGGCTTCTCTGTTGATTGAGTTGGGACTGAATCAATATTGAGTCTCCCAATTCTATCAATTACATCACTTAAAGCATCATCCGTTGTTTGAGTTTCATGCGGGGGAGAGTGTTCTTCAGAAGAAGATTCCACATGTTGATCTAGTATAGGAATCCCCCCTTCAAGATGTGGAACTTGATTATCAAATTCTTGAAATGATTTTGTTTTTGCGAATCTATCCAAGCGATCAAGTTTCCGCTCAACAACATTGTCAGTTTTGGATGATTCAAGAAAAATTACATCTCTAGATACAACAAACTTTTTATTTTCGTCATCATAGAGGCGGTATGCTTTGGAGGTGTTTGAGTACCCCAGGAAGATACAATTACAACTTCTAGCACCAAGATTGTTTCTATGTACCTTTGGTATCAGAGCATAACAGGTGGAACCAAAGACCCTGAGATGTTTTATCGAAGGAACATGTCCATACCACATTTCATAAGGAGTCTTGTTTCTTATAGAATTAGATGGACATCTATTCTTTATATATGCAGCACATAGAACAACATCATCCCAAAACATTATCTTTACATTTTTGAAGAAAAGCATGGATCGTACCATATTCAAGATTGTTCTATTCATTCTTTCAGCTACACCATTCTGTTGGGGACTATAAGGCACAATTATTTGATGTTTGATCCCATGTTGGTGAAGATAGTTTTCAAATTCATTTGATGTGTATTCTTTTCCATTATTAGTGCAAATAGACCCAATATGAGATTGTGCATCATTTTCAATCCATTTATGAAAATTCTTGAATGTTTGAAAAGCATCAGTTTTGTTCTTCAATAAATAAACCCAACACATTCTGGTGTAGTCATCAATAAATGTCATGATATATTTATTTCCATTTGCAGAAGGAACAGGCATTGGACCACATAAATCTGAATGAATGAGTTCAAGTTTCCTATCTGCTCTTGAATGTGAATCATGAAAACATTGTTTGCTATGCTTTCCTAGAATGCAAGCATCACATTGCTTAAGTTTTCTAGGAATTGTAGACAAACCAGCAACACCATTTTTCTTCAAAAAGTGGAGACTGTCATAGTTCAAATGTCCGTATCTAGCATGCCATAATAAACTTGATGGAAGTGTACCTCCTTCATGATGAGATTGTACGAGAAATGTTGTGCATGAGCAAATGTTCCTTGCAATTTAAGAAGCCTTTCTTCTTCTATTCTCCTCATGACAAGTGAGTGGTCAGATGCTTTTCTTACCTCAAGCTTGCCATCAAAGATATGAATGGAGTGACCTTGCTGGAAGATGTGGACCAAGGATAGCAAGTTTCTCTTGAGTTGTGGGAGATATAGAACATGATCTAGAAGAAAGTCTGGAAGACCAGGTAGTTTAAGCCTGATTGTGCCAAGCCCTGATGGCTTGATTTTTGATTGATCTGCAAAGTATACTGCTCCATCAACATTGTCAGTAAAATCTTCAAAAAAATCTTTTCTATGAGTCATGTGACAGGTTGCTCCTGAATCAAGCAACCAATCATTTTTCCAAGAAGCAAGTGAAGCATTAAAAAAATCTTCATTTACTCCAATGTTACATTGTGCCTCAACATAGTGAGCGGACTCAGGTGCTTTACCTTTGTCTGTATCATCAGTTTTACCTTTCTGTTGATTTCTTTTCTGCTTAATTTTGTCCCATGGTAGCTTGCATGTAGAGGCATCATGTGATCCATTTCTTTTGCAGCGAATGTAGTGCAGATCTGCCTTTTCTCCTTGAGAATGTCTGCCCCCCCTGCCTCTGAAATATCTTCCTCTTCCTCTTTGTCCACCTCTTCCTCTTGTAGAATCTTGAGCAGGATGCTTTTCTTTATGAGCAAGGCACACAGTCCCTTCAAAAGATTCAGGGGCTATCTTCTTTCCAAAAGCTTTCTCTCTTTCAGCAAACTTTTTCACAAGAGAGTCAAAGGTTATATCTTTGAGATTTCCATTTGCTTGCAATGACTCAAGATAATTGGAATAAGTAGGATAAAGTGCCTTGAGAAAAGCAATAAGAGGAATATCCAACTCAACCTTAGTGGAATTGATATCATGCATTATAGATTTTACTTCAGATGCAAGAGCAAGAGGATCATTATTTTGCAGTTCAAGAGTGAAGAGTTTAATCATGAGTTGGACAACTTCAAGTGCAGAATGTGAGTCATAGAGTTCTTTCAGCTTTTGTAAGGCTTCAAAGGCAATTGAATATGAAAAAATATGGCGACTCACCTCTTCATTTACAGATGCTATGATTAATGCATAAGCTTTATTGTTCTTGTTTTCCCAAATGACGAGCTCTTTGTCTGAGGTAGGCTATACTGGGTCATTGTCTTCTTCTCCGACACACACTCCTTTCCACAACTCATTGAAAATGAGGGTGTGTTTCATCATCCGGGACCATTCAGGATAGTTCTCCTTGCCAATGAGATCTATTCCCACCATGGATATGATTGAATGCATTCTGTAAAAAAAATACTTATGTTGATAGAAAAATACTTCTGCTATTAATGTATAAAATTGTATTTCTCATGGAGGAAACAGTGCAGCTCTGGTGTAAAAAATTGTAAAAATATTGCCCTCTTATATATAGGACAAAGGTATTACCAATTCCTATATGGTGAAGATGATATCACTACAACACAAAGCTTAGAGAACCACATAACCTCAAGCTAGAAAACTCGTGCAATGTACCAAATAATACAATGTTTAAAAATACATATGGTTGCCTTCAACAAAATATATATGGCTGCGTTCAAAATATATCTAACGCAGAGGTATCAACACCATTCAAAAGTACCATTCAAGGGAAGCGGCTTCTCCCACTTCAAACACTCATCGGTCTCTGGATTCTCCATGCGTCAACAACATACCATGTCATCTCCACAAGAATTTTAATCAGCGGCACATCTCCAAATCTGTGGTCTACAACTATTAATCCCTCTCGAAGTGCCTAACCTTGGAAAAACGATAATCACATGTAAATATAATATTGTAAGATGCCACCCAATTTACTCCTTTTGCGCCCAACTTTGATTAAAGAATTATACCGAAAGGATAAAATATCTATTTTTTTTTATATGCAGCTTGCCTATCACGCAAAAAATTGAACCACAAGAACTGCTCATGCCTAAACTGCTCATGCAAAACTGTTAGAATAAATACATTTGAAACGCCACAAGAACTTTAATCAGTGGCACATCTCCACGCAGAGGTATCAAAACCACGCATATCAGGACAATAACATAACCACGCGTATCAGCTGTCTCAGATATTCACGCATCAGCATCACATCTCCACTTTGGTTTATCAGTTGTAAAAAACTATATCGCAATCAAGTTGCAGGTGTTCTCAACCATTGCAGCCACCACATTCAAATGCAGGTTCATAATTGTAGTTAAATTAGAGTATAAACAATCCATCAATTTATAAAACCGCATATGCATACCATGTCAGTCATACGAAATCTTGGAAAGAGCAGCTGCATTTCAAGGTTGAACCCTTTATGGTGCCCATCATGGTGTGTCGAGCAATGATAGAACAGACTTGGCCCCAGCTACATACAAAGCGTCCAGCAAGAAATCAAGCAACAGAGCGTCTAGCTTTCAAACAAATGAAACTGAAACAAGAAGCGTCTAACTTTCAAAAAAATGAAACTGAAACAAGAACCGTCGAGTGTTCAAACTAGGTCAGGATGACCAGCATGCCAGCATAAACATTTCAAACCAGGTCAGGACAGCGTAAATGTTCCCATGTCAGATGAATGTCAAATAGAGAGCGTAGGTACAGAGAGCACAGGGAAAGGCAGACAGAACACAGGTAATTAGTTACTTAATTATATGAGGAGTAGGGGAGCAGACCAGGAGTTACAAAGACATAAAGGCTAAAAAAGGAGCTGGCTCTAATACCATGTCAGGCCAGGCAGTAACTCCATTAGGCAGAAAATTGATTCGTATTATTCCACTAGGTAGGTCTTTGATATATACAATAGGGAGTGACTGTTCAGTTCATCTGATGACTGTTCATATTCATAATTTAATTGTTTACATAAATTCACCCAAACATGAAGATTAGGTGTCAACAAATATGGCCAACCCCTTTCCTAGGGCAAGTGGCACACTAGGGACCAAGTTTAGCAGAAGTTTCCTCATCTCTTGGAGGAACTCAATGCAATGGAGACCATTTCTTCCTAAGGGGGGAGGAATGATCCAGGTGGATATGGTGGCCACTTGCCTATTCCACTTGGATCCACACCATTGTTTCTTTCAACTTTTCAGTTTCCTTATTTGTAGCACAATTTACTATTTTTGGCAGTTTTTCAGGTTCTAAAATTCCGAAGCCATTTTGAGGCTCTAATCAACTTTTTTTTGGAAAACTAGGACAATTTGGTCCATAAGAAGTTTAATTCCTCTGATAGATCTTTCTAACGAGGTATTGTGCACGTCAAATGAAGATCGTATGACAAAGTTACGACCTCGGGAAGTTGATGTTCCAAATTACCCAAATGGGGCCCATAGTTTGGCGCTTAATATCTTAGGGTTAGGTTTTTGAATGTTTAGGGTTTTCCATTGTTTCTCAATAATAAATAGGCCTTTGAGCCTCATTGTAACATAGTTCAGAGGCATGTAGCCGCCACATCTCTTCTAAGAGATAAACTACTATTGTCCTAGCTAGTCTTATTTCCATTATGTTTGTAAGCATATTTCAGTGTTTGATATTAATGAAATGAAGTGTTATTTCTATTACATCTTTGTACTTATGGTTATATTTGTAATTTGTTGCATTCCTGTTTAAATATAGATCAATGGTATCGGAGTGGTTTTCTCTTTCTCTGTTTTTATTTTCATGTCCCCAACGAGGTCGAGATATGAGGAGTTAGGGCTCAATTTGGTTGAACCTTTGCAAGATCAGCATTGCAAACCCCGACGGTCACCCATGGGGGAAGAAAAGAAAGACAAGGGGGCAAGAGATCGTATCAAAATATTGCTCGAGGAGGCCCTCGAGAAACAAAGGAATGCAATGACAGATAACTTTTCCCAGATCCTTCAACAGTTGCCCACCGACATTGCATCCACATCCAGTAGCCATTTTGGAGGCTCCAATCCTTTTAAGGTACAAGTAAACTTTGACATTTCGATATTTGAGGGCCAAATAGATGCAAACACCATAGATAAATGGTTAAGTATGCTAGAAGTATATTATTATGTTGATGATTTTTTCAGTCGATAAAAGATTACATTTGCTCTTCTCAAAGCGCCTCCCATGTCAAGGATTAGTGGGAAACCTACTGTGAGCTGAAGGATGAAAGTATGACATCATTGTTTTCAGTTGCACCCACTTGGAACTCATTTCGGGATTCCATCAAGGAGGAGTACTACCTTGTCCGAAGCTATGAGGATAAATACATAAAGTGGACAACGCTACGGCAGGGAAGGGACCAAGATGTGCCAGAGTTCACCAATGTTTTTCATACCCTTCACAAAAAATTGGGTAACAAGGATTCTGAGAAACATTTGGACATCTCGTCACTCAGAACGGCATACCAATACATTTTTGAGATAGAGTAGAAGTTTAAACATAAGAAGCAAGACTTTGGATCTGCAAATTTGAAGCAAGGGAAAGGTTCCCCCAAACCAAAGAATAAAGGACAAAGCCAAGCTGGGGCGGCCCAGACCCACCAAAACGAAAGCAAATAACAACACCGCGAAGCCAAAGAAGGAAACAGTAAAGTGGTGTTAATTCCATAAGAGCTCCATTCACAACACAAGTGAGTGTCGGGCCAAGCAGTCACTCGTGGCCGAGCTGAAGACTTCGGAATCTGATGCATGTTCTGACTCTGAGTTAGAACCCGACAAGGGGAATGACAAAGGGAATTAGATTATCAATGTGGAGCCCAATGCCACCATTTCCACCACGAAGATCCAGAAGGTGGAACCTGAAGATCTAGAGGAGGAGGAGCGCCTCTTCCACTCCCAGATGTGGGTAAAGGGTTCCCAGCTACAGTTCATTGTCGACAGTGGGAGAAAAAAGAACCTCATTTCGTTAGAGGTCGTGAAGCAGTTGGGCTTACCGACCACAACACACCCACAACCGTACACCATTAGGTGGCTTCACCAAGGATGGGATCATCGCATGAGCCAGCAGTGTTGCTTTCCATAGAGCATCAAGCCCTTCACGGATGAAGTATTATGTGATGTTGTTGCCCTTGATGTTTGTGATGTATTATTAGGCCAACCATACATGTGGAAGTGACATGATTTTTATTTATCAAGGCCTCATGCTGTTATTGTTACTTTGGGAAATAAGTTGTATAGGATGTTAGAGGCAGCATCACCTACCACCATCTCTTTGGTTACTACAAAACAATGCAGTAAGCTCATTTCCAAAGAAGAGAAATTTGCTTTCTCGATAATACGCCCTTAGGGAAAGAAGAAGATGGTGGCCATGACCTCTAGATAGGGCCCCTCCATTTGACAACAACAGGTGGACAAGGTCATGCAGGAGTATCAACACATCTTCACCTCCCCAGTAGGGATGCCTCTACACTATCAGGTCAAGCACACCATCGATTTGACCCTAGGTGTGCCATTTCCCAATGGACCAATCTATCGGACCTCTGGAAGCTCAAACGTGTTGGTACAGAAGAAGGGTGGGACTTGGAGACTCTGTATTGACTATCAGGTGTTGAACAAGATCATTGTCTAGAATAGGTACTTGATCCCATGGATTGATGACCTTTTGGACCAACTCAAGGGGGAAAATATTTCAGCAAGATCGACTTGAAGTCAGGATACCATGAGGTACCAATCGAACCCTTCAATGTGTGGAAGACTGCCTTCAAAGCCAAGGAGGGCCTTTTCGAATGGTTGGTTATGCCTTTCGGGTTGTTGAATTCTCCTGCAACGTTCATGAGGCTGATGGATGTCATCTTGCGGCCATTCACCAACTCATTTGTAGTGTTCTACTTGGATGACATCTTGATCTTCAGCTAGAATTGGGAAGATCACCTCCACCACATCCGACAAGTTCTTCAAACTCTACGACACCACAAGTTGTGTGCCAATTTTGAGAAATGCACTTTTGGCATAACCCAAGTTCAGTATCTAGGATACATTATTGATGAACGGGGGTGCATGTGGATCTAGCCAAGATCCAAGTCATTCAGGATTGGCCAACCCCAACCACTCTGATAGAGCTTTGCAACTTTCTAGGTCTTGCCAATTTCTACCCTAGGTTCGTGTTGGGATTCTCTCATATCACTTGGCCCTTGAGTCAAGTCACCAAGGGAGGAATGAAAGTAAAATTATTTTGGTCTAAATCTCAACAGAAGGCATTCACAGAGTTGAAACATCGCCTCTGCTTAGCCCTAGTGCTCACATTACCAGACTTGCAATAGCCATTTGAGATCAAGACAGATGCCTTTGACTATACAATTAGGGCAGTCCTTAATCAACAGGGGTAGCTAGTGGCATATCATCGTGAGACACTTTCAGAAACAATCCGGAAGTATCCCACTTATGATAAAGAGATGTATTCCATTATGTAGGCCTATCGACAATTGAAGCATTACATTTTGTGGAAGGAAATAGGTATCCATATAGACCACCAACCCCTGCAGTTCATACAGATGCAAGAGAAGTTGTAGAATGATCGTCATCAGAAGTGGTCTACATACTTACAACAGTTCCATTTGAATATCAAGTATAAGAAGGGAAAAACCAATAATGTTGTAGATTGCCTCAACCGACCACCAATCATAGCATTAACCACCGTTCTCAACTCTTGTGGGCACGAGACATCTAGTTAGCCACTTCTCTACAGAAGCAACCTAGAATTTGGCCACACATACCAGATGCTCTTGGAAGGTCAACAAGTTCTAGATTTTCACCTCCAAGATTCCCTTTTATGCCACCTAGGACACCTTTGTGTTCCTTCATGCGATTGTTCCAAGATTATTTGGGAAGCACACTACAGTTGGCCTGTTTGGCATTTCAGGGTCGAGAAAATGGTGGCAGTACTGCAAAAGTATTTCTATTGGCCAAATCTTTGACAAGATGTCGTGAAGTCCATCAGATCCTACACTGCCTGTGCCATCAAGAAGCAAGCCCTCTATACTCAGCTCCCTACCCCTAGTTGACCTTGGGAATCCATCTCCATGGATTACATGTCGGGCCTTCCTTCTACTAAGCATGGCAAGGACTGTGTTTTTATGGTCGTCGACATATTCTCAAATATGGCCATTATGGGGGCCTGCAAGAAGAATATCACAGTAGAAGCCACTGCTAGACTCTTCTTTGAATGAGTGTGGGTAAACTTTGGGATCCCACAGTCTATCATCTCAGACGAGGACAACTGGTTCCTTACTACATTTTGGTCCAGTTTCTAGTCGATGCTGGACACCAAGCTCACTAAGTCCACAACTTTCCATCCCCAAACTAATGGCCAGACAGAGGTCGTCAACAGGATGATCGTACACATTTTTTACATGTACAACCCAAAGCATCCACACACATTAGATGAGAGTCTCCCCTATCTCCAGCACTGATATAACTGGCCTCTCCACAACTCAACTGGCCACAACCCTTTTCAGGTGGGCTTGGGATTCTAGCAACTATGTCCCATTGATGTGGCCATACCATTTGCATCTACTTAGGAAGATTCAGCTCATGTCCAATCCGAAGATGATTAGGCAAACAACTTCATTGAGAACATCCAACATATCCACCAATAGGTCCACCACATTCTGGAGAAATCAAATGCAAAGTACAAGCAGTGACACCATCAGCATCGGGTGCCACAAAATTTTTATCTAGGTGACAAAGTTTGGTTGCATTTGTAGAAGGAACACATTACTGTAGCCTGTCAAAAACTCAGACCACTCTGATATGGTCCTTACAACATTACCAAGGTTTTGGGAGACAATGAATTTGAGCTTAGCATTCCCCCATTCCTTGGCTTGCACTTAGTGTTCAATGTGGATCGTCTTCAACCATGCTTTCCACCATTGCTAGACACATCAAACATTCCAGAACAACTCACACCTACAGAGATAAATCCAGATTACATGGAATAAGCCACAATTGATCGGATCATGGACACGTAGATCAAGAACAATTGATAACAGAGGATCCAACTATATTTAGTTGTCAAAGGAGGCCAACTCCTTCACCACGGCAAGTGGCTCACCAGGGACCAAGTTCAGCAGAAGTTTCCTCATCTCATGGAGGAACTCAACGCAATGGGGACCATTGCTTCCTAAGGGGGGAGGAATGATCCAGGTGGATATTAGTGGCCACCTAGCTATTCCACTTGGACCCCCACCATTGTTTCTTTAATTTTTTAAGTTTCCTTATTTGTAGCACAATTTACTATTTTTGGCAGTTTTTCAGGTCATGAACTCCTGGAGTCGTTTTAAGGCCCTAAACGACGTTGTTTAGGAAAATTGGGACCTATGTTTCTTATTTTGCATTCAAAATTTTTATTCCTCAGATAGATTTTTCTAACGAGATATTGTGCACGTCAAACAGAGATTGTATGCCAAAGTTACGACCCCAGGAAGTTGATGTACCAATTTACCCAAACGGAGCCCATAGTTTGGTGCTTCATCTCCTAGGGTTAGGTTTTTGGATGTTCAAGGTTTTCCATTGTTTCTCAATAATAAATATGCCTTTGAGCCTCATTGTAACACAGTTCAGAGGCATGTAGCCACCACATCTCTTCTCAAAGATAAGCCACCATTGCGCTAGCTAGTCTTATTTCCATTCTATTTGTAAGCATATTTCAGTATTTTATATTAATGAAATGAAGTGTTCTTTCTGTTGCATCTTTGTATTTATGGTTATATTTGAAATTTTTTGCATTCTTATTTAAATCTGGATCACCGATAGTGAGAAAGGGTACAACGAGGTGTTTCATGTTCCCAAGAATGGGGTCATTCTACAACCTAGGTGCAAGCTAAGAGCTCAACAACTAGATATTAAGATCTAACCCCTCAATCGATTCAATAAGAAATCACTCAAGTAGAACAAAAATTAACAAATGAAAGGTGCACTATCACAGATACAATATTTCTAGCAGAGGTGGTAGACTAGCTCATGGATGTAGGGCACACTAAAAGTTTCTACAACCAGTACATGTACACGGTGGAAATTTATTAGCACCTCAAATTTCTTCAAGGCAGAGTTCTTGTTAACATAAACAAGATGAAGGAAGGCATCCTCTTTATCATGAATCAGATGCAAAGGTAAATGATAACAATGGTCCATTGAAGGATTAAGAACATAGAGAAAAATTGTGCATCCCCTCTTATCCTAGCTACTCTCCAAATAAAAACGAGCCCATTCCAGTTGAAGCTACAAATTCTGAGAGGTCAACCTGATTGTCTTGTAGACATTTAGTTTTTCTACTTATATTTTTAAGTTCAATAGTTTTTTATGCAGAGATGGCCACATAGGCCCAACAATCAAAATTGTTTTTTTGTTATCATGGGTTTACTCATATATTTTCTTTTAGGACACTAAAACATTTGAAGATCTCTATCTAGCCTGGTTCCCCTAGTGGTATACAAGAACAATATTTTGAAGCCACATATGTATATTATTTTCTAAAGGAATATACATTACTTACTTTACAACAAAAAAACAATTATCTTTATAAGGAGGTATTGAATTTGATGTTTAAAATTATAAATGGAGGGGTTCATAGAAAGCTTGGGATTTGACTTATACTTCACATATAGTACAATGAATGAATGAATTTGTGGAGATATTAGCTTTGATAGTTGGTAGGATAAATGGAGGGAGAAAGATAGAGATTAGGTTTGTTTTTGGTAGGATAAATAGATAGGTTTAAGGCTTGGTCGATTAGATCAGGAGAGAGATTTAGATTGACATGCACAAGACAAAATGGAGGGATCCTTGAGCACAATAATAAAACATCTCGTAGAATTAATCTTATGGGTACACTTTGTTGGAAATACTGAGAGGGGGGGTGAATCAGTTTTCCTTTTCAATTGTTACTTTTACCAGTTATATCACTTATATTTAGAACACAAAATGAACAATAAGAATAAATGTTTTTATCAATTTCTTCAATAAATCAAGTACAATATATGTAGGGCTCCAACCCCAGATGAAGACACCGATCTTCAATCTCCTAGGCTCCAATCCGTATTTTCCAAGCACCGACTTGGACTTCTAAGGCTCCAACCTTGTCAATTTTGAGGCACCAACCTCAAGGGCTCCAACCCTATATCTAGTTCAGGCTCTGACCTGGTTTCTTGAGGACTTCGATCCTCTAGGGCTCCAACCTTATCGTTCAAGGCACCAACCTTGTCTTTTGGAGGCTCCAACCCTTAGCTTCACTACGTCAAGATGTATTTGCTTATAATTCATAGGTCCCTATGTCTTCTTCAACGAGCCTTGCCAATCTCTTCAATAATGCCTTCTTCAAATCACTTCAGCAATGACAACCTTGTCTTCTTCGAAGATGTCTCCACAACTCTTCATGGTACCCAAATAAAAACTTCAAGGTTACCTCATGATGACTTCAACAATGCATCATGGTCTCCAATAATATGTTTCCAAGATCAACTAAATCGTCTCAACAAGATGTCTTCAATATGATGTACTAAGCCAGCTCCAAAAGATTCTTTAATAGATTTTCCCTCCAAAATATCCTATAGGAAGTCCCCACAGTCACCTCATAAAAGCCTTACTTCAAGGGACCTCAATATACTGTTCACAAATGTCTTCAAGAGTGCTTATTCAATGGTTATAAAATGACTCCAACTATACTTGAAATATTGCTTAAATTATACTCCAAGTTATACACAGGAACATCTTCAAGAAGTATGCTCTAAGAACACTAAAACATGACTATCCTGGAAATCAGCTTCAAGGAGGTTACAAAATCTGCTTTAATGTCTTCAGGACGCTCCAAACAAAAACTTGAAGACTGCTCTTGAAACTTTGGCTTGAAGACTACTATCAAAGGTGTCACTTGACTGCTACAAAGATTCTTATAGAATGCTCAAGAGGCTACCTCAAAAACTTGTCCAAACTATGCCCAATTTATTGCTACAAGGTGCTCACAAACGGTCCCACAAATATGCTCAAAAAAAGGGTGCCTAAAAAACTTGTTCTCAAAACAAACTTTTGCACTATTTAATCCATGAGAGATTCCTTCAATCAATCATAAATCTAGCCTTCTGAAGCTTGCATCATGCTCTCATCACCACAGATATATATATATATATATATATATATATATATATATATATATATATATATATATATATATATATATATATATATATATATATATATATATATATATATATATATATATATTATTGTATTACTGTTACTGAAATTGCACCACATAAATCACATCACAAAGGTGTGTCACTGCAGAACTTACATTACAGAGGTACAAAACTTGCATCACAAGAATTGCATTACAGAGATACAAAACTTATATTATGGAAGCATATCACCATAGAAATTGTATAGTAGAGGTTAGACACCTGAATTATTTTATCCACAAATCATCACCAAAATTATTTTCTCTTCTTCAAATTTGGATCCTTTATTTTTCTTCATTATCTTCGCTTCAAGTTTGGGCCCTTTTTTTCTGATATTTCTTCACCAAAAAATTGGATGAAATGAATGATCTCAGGCTTGTATTTATGGTTGTTTCATCTTCCAAATGAAGGGACACATCCCTTGACTAAGAGGCCAACTTGCATGAGTAAGTGTAGGTTGACTTGCAAAAAAATATATATTTCTCAACTTAAAAATTATTTTTATCATCAACCACTTGGATTTTTGGGGCAAGTAAGGGCTCATTAGAAAGAGGAAAAAATCCTCTTTATGATGGTATAGGTCCCATTGGGAAAATATTCCTCTAAGGTGGCAAAAATATTTTTTCTTTATGACTGTCCTTAAATTTTATGAATAAAAAGATTGGGTCAACATGAGGAATGTTTGGGACAATATGACTTCTCCATTGTTTGGCTTCTTCATTATCATAGGATCATTTAGGACATCCATTTCATCATGATAGTATCCAACAATGACTGTATCATCCTGTGTCATCATATAATGGTGTAGTGATATGTCATAGGCATCATCATTAGGAAAGTTCCAAGGTAGTCTTCCAACCATCAAATGAGATCATCCATGTGATCATCTAGTCTTCCAAGCATGTTATCTGTTATCACTCAGATTTCCCTTAGAAGTTATTCAAAAGAAGGAAAGGATGCAAGGCAACTACAAACCAATATTTCAAGTACAGATCCTAGCCAATCTGTACTCAGAGAGGGCTCTCTCTTTATGATTTATCATTGTTTTGGGATGATTTAGGCTAGTTATGAAAGTTTAAGTGTGTTTTGATTTTGATTAGGTGGTGGAATTCTGGAACAAATGGGTAGAGCAAGCCTTCAGTCCATTGGGCCATGGAGTCAAACAAAGAGTTGCTTAACTGGATCAGATCAATTGCTAAAGGAGGAGTTCACAGGGCAAGCTAGCACAACAGAAAGCAAATTTGTGGGTTGAAATGGATGAGGTAATCCTAGTCAAGGTAGAAGGGAAACGGAGAATCCTTAAACTGGGATCAGGATGAGGAATCAAGGGAGATCAGTAGTAAAGGGAAATTAAGAATCCTTTAATATTAACCTAAGGAAAAACTACGGAAGTAGGGGAGCAACTAAGATTTCCCAAACTAAGGTAATTCAATAGAAAACAGTGAGAATGTAATCATGTCAAAACAGAGAGCATTTAGCTAATTCTGATTGTTTACCATTCAGATTTTATAAAGAAAAAATGTGAATAATTATAGCATGATGTGAAAAAAATAATAAAATGAAGAGATAGTACTTGGTTGGTTTCCATTGTGCAAAAGATTCCTGTGAAATGTCTTTAACTTTATTTCATGATCCAGCAGCCAATCCAGACCGATTACAATAGCTCACTAGCTTGATATGAAATGTATACTAGAAATCTCTTTGAATCCACCCTAATGACTTCAATTTCTGATGTATTTATACAAAAATTACACAAAAATATCTCATAACCATATGAGATTTATTCCAGGAAATACAAAATATATTTTACATAAAGATAGAGACAGATGGAAAATAGAATGTTGTTGTCCCTTTATTTGTGAACGAGCTAGAGGTTGGAATTTGAATTTGTCTCTTGCAGTTTCTCTGGTAATTGTGTGCTGGATCTCCTTCTTACTTTGACCTACTGATACTCTTTACCTGTATTACCAAACTTTACATGGGTCACCAGACTTTTCTTTTGTAAATATTTATTCTTCACATATTTCCCACAATAACTTATAGTATTTCTGTCATATTAGCCCACCATTCATCATTTGGTATTTTCATTCTGATTAGCTTTCTGTCCACTTCATCAGCTTCGGTGTACTTTTAAAAATTGGGTTGGGTGGTGAACAGGTGCTTCACTTCATGTTCTATATAAAAAAGGTTACCTAAACCATCATATATAGCTTTTCCAGTAGGTTGTGCTTCCATTGTGGAAGAGCTGGGTTGACTCCTGGCCCGTTTGTGCAGTCTCTCAATGTAGTCATCGTGAGTCATCAGTTTGTCATGTATGACCATTGATCTGGGAAGGCATTTCTCCTTTAAAATACCATATTTCAACATGAACTCATCTATGTCCTCCTGAATTCTTTGACATCTCTTTTCTAAATTAAGCATCAAGTTCTTTTTGGTAAGAACTTTCTTGATTTCCAGGATGGTGGTAGTTCTATCCTCAATTTCCAATTGCTCTAATTGGTGCCTATTTATGCTATTCAAAAAGTTGATTAATTGGGTTGCCTCTTCAGGTTTATCCGCCAATTCTTCTTTGGTTTTTTGTATGGCTTATACAACTATTTTCACTAGCTCAGTTTGCTAAAAAATGATCTAGATGGAAGGCGAAATATCATTGATGGAATCAATGATATTGGTCCATAAAATGTCTTTTATATCTTTCAAAGGTTTTTCAAATGTTAATTCCTTCTCCAGGATTTTGATTCTTTCTTATATCCTTCTATTTTTCCTTTCCTCTTTCTTGTTTTGAATTTGAGCAAGCTCATAATGGGTCTCTAAGCTTGCCATTTTTTCTTTAAGTTTCTTCAACTCTATTGTGTGGATACTCATTTGTTCCATGGCTTTGATCATTTCCTCTGTTTTCTCTGTTGTTTTCCCTATGCTGGTTGATGTACTTGTAGTTGAAGTAGTCTCTATCAATGGCAATGTTGTGACCAGTGGAATTGTTGGTGCTAAAGCAGTTGCCAGAGTGGAAGGCATAGCTGTAGAAACTATTGGAATAACAGTCTGAGGGGCAGTGGCCATCTCACTTTGCTTAGACTGTATTGCCTTTTCTAATTCATATTCAGTTTCCTTTAGCTGTTCATTTAGTCTTAGGAGCAAGTCCATGAGTTCTTCCTCCTTTTTCCTTTCTACAACTTTTGTAGTTTGGGGATGGTGGAGTGGAGGAATCTTTAGTTGCTTTTTCAAGGCAATTATGTCATCTTTCTTCTTTTTGATAAGTTGTTCAACTGCTTTCACATCTTTGGGATCATGTCCAATTCTATCACCAGGTCCTCTAAATATTTTATTCTGGTATCGTTAGCTTGAGAGGAAGCTTTCTCTAATTGCAACTGTGCAGAGGTTTTATGTAATGAATTTTGCAGTTGATGGGCTGTAATGGCCTTGCTAGTTAGAGTTGAATAAACCATTTCACTAGTCTGCTTGTGAAGCTCTATTTGGTCACTAGCATGAATATCCTTTGCCAGCACCTCAAAATCAGTTTTCAAGTAGTCTTCCATGGATTTTGGCTGTTGTACAGTGGGCTTTAGAAAACTCATCTGCATTTTTCCCTCTTTTATGTCAAAAGCTGACATAAGTCTGGTTTGGTTTGTTGGGGCCATTTTTAGGAAATGAGCATAAGTTTGTGCTTTCAATTTCTCATTCCTTGCTTTTATTTCTTTGTATTTGCCCTTGATATCCATGCTCTATTCAGAGGAAGCCCTGAAAGAAGCCACCTTTGTACTTTGTTTTCTATCCAATACATGCATGTGTGAAGTGGATGGGGTCCCACCTGTTGGGATAGTTTGTAGGCTCTCTGTCCTCTTGAGCATTGTGTTTCCTGTGGTCTCCTTAATGAATTCTTCTTCAGAATGAGGATTCATCCTATGCCTTTTAGCAAAGGCTTGATCAATAGGCCTACTGGAACGAGTGGCCTCTTCCTTGCCTCTCTTAGGATTTCTTTCCTCATTAAGAGGAGTTAGTAGAATAGGAGGGTTGCTCATGATCTACTGAGGTGGAGCCAACTCCTCTAAAATTTGAGGATGCTCTAATTCTTCTTGTTGTCCTGAATGTTCTGCCTGGTCTGATGTATTTTGCTGTTCCATTGGCCAAGTGCTAGGTTCCTGTGACCTTTTTGGTGATGAGGTCTCTCCTGGCACCTGTGCAAAGAAATTTTCATCAATTCTTTTCTCCAACTCTACCCATACATTGTCAACTTCTACTTGTGTGCTATCCTAATCTATGAGAGTTCCTTTCCCCCATTCAGTCTGATTTGCATATTGCTCAATCTTTGGGATCTTATGGTCGATGTAGGGGGATAGCTTATTCTTTTATCTTCCGTCACTGATGAAGGTATGAGGGTCATAAGACCAGATGAAGCTTTTTCTCAATCTCAATCTCTCAGGGAGTTCATCTGCCTCTTTCCCTGCTCCTCTGTTGTTGAAAATGAATGGGCCTAGGCGATCCTTTATCCTCAACTGAGCTTTCTTGTTATTTTTTACAAAGTGGATTTCATCAGAATTGATTATTTGCCTGTAGTACTCCAGGGAAAATAATCTCATGGGGACATATTTGGGAAATTTATATGAAGGCAGTTCACACCCATAAATTTTGAACTCAATATGGTTATGGTACAAGTACAAATCCCCAACCTTGTACTACTTGGATAACTGAAGAATTTTTTTAGTAAATGTACTAATCCTGGGAGGAGGATTTCCCGCTAACATAGTAGTTACTGGGTGAACAAACAAATCAATGAAATCTATGTAGGGATGAGGAGAAGCGCTAGAATAGTGAAATATAGAGGTCCAAAAGACAGCAGACCTAGGATTCCCTCTGGTGTCAAGCTTTTGGACAGAGAAAGGGAATTTATTAGATTGGTAATAGAGAAAAAGATGATACAAAACTGAGGAATATTTAAACACTCTCTCATTCTCTAATATCATGAATTAGTCATGTATTTTGTTTGCAATGAATGAAGCATAGTTAAATATGGCTACAAGTGGTTGACCAGGGTAAAAATAGTCATGAAAGCTAAGGTTAATTCATCTACATACTCATGAGTGGTAAAACCCATAATACAAGAAATCATGATGATAATATCCTTCCCCAAATCAGTAGACAAGCATGACATGTAGGGACGGGGGTCTTTTGGCCTGTGTTTCTCTTCAATAAAAGTCTTACAAAATTTGGTAATTTCAGAACTGGAAATATTTGTAGATTTCTCAAGTAAATCAACAATGGAAAGGGGAGTGAGGTCCTAACGAGGCTGCAATTGTAACATCTCATTTATAGATTCGGCTGTAATGGTGAATAAGATTTTCTGGTCTGGGGACATTACAACCCTCATATTAGGGTCATAGTTTGCATGGCATTGGTGGACAATATCTGGGAAAATATGGACAGAAGGGAATTGATACTTAGGTAGGTTCGATTACCAAAGACCTATGCTATCAGAGTTGTTCAGATAATTGTCTTGGCACCTATAATATAATTTCAAGGGGCTATCATAAAAAATTAGGTCTTTTATTTGAAAATCTCGGTCGACCAAGGGAAGATGGTCCAAATCCCTATGGGGGGTAGTGATTGGCATGATATTTAGGGTGACGGGAGCTTCCATCCTTGGTTCTTGTGTATTCAAGGATGCTAGGAGGGAAATTCAGGGGTCTTTATGGAGAACCAGGTTGTTTTTATGGAGAATTCAGAGTATTGGAGCACTCAATTTGGATAAAACACCCAGTTTCTAGTGTATTTTAATTCTGGTTTGATATAAACAGAGGGTTTTTCAGTAGAAATTGGTAAAAACCTAGTTACGGTGGTACAGGACACAGAATGGTATTGGTGCGCAATTTGGAGGGAGTGTACTGGTCTATAATGGCGACTGGGAACTCAGCGGCTTCGTGGAGTTGATGTTTTTGAATGCAGGTGGACAACATGAACGTGCTTCTTTGTGCATGAGAACAAAATGTTCTTTTGTTTCAGAAGAATAAAAATAATGATTATCTTTGTTTTTATTCAAAAAGTCAAAATGTTTGGCGAGTATGGTGAAAAGGATAGGTGGCAACAGGCTATGGTGAAAAGGACAAGTGGCACCAGTCGATGGATGGGACATTTTGTCTTTAGTGAGGGAAGTAAGCGGGAGCGGTAATGGCTTTTATCACACTGCTTTTGAGCGTTGGGTGGTATTATCAGAGGTTTGCCTGATGCCATTCATCGGGAAACACATAGTGGCGGGGTGAATAGTGAAACCGCTCACATCGGGCAGGTAACCTTCGGCATCGGAGGCCACCCGATATGAACGTCGACTGTCAAATCTGAAAGGGTCTGATCGCATGGTGATTGGGGCATGGATGTGATCGGGAGTTAATGGCAGGGCCTGACGGGGTTTCTTAATGAGTGAAAGGTTAATTAAATGCGGATTAGGGAGGCTTAATGACATCGGGGATGATTTGATTGGCGGGGACAGATTATTAATTAACCATTGATCGACTGATTAATCTCTATTAGCTGGCGGGGAATCTGGTTATTAATTAAACGATGATCAACCAATTAATCCCTTATTATTCATTAATAAATTTTATGTTTCAAACTTAGGGCGAGATATTAATATAAGGGTTTTATTATATAACTATAGGGGAAAAGTTTATTGTTTTTCGGGATTTAATACATAATAAAGTTAATAAATTAATATGAAATGGGTAGAAAGGATCTTTACCATAAGTTTAATGTATAACATATGATTGGCGCACTTTATTCATATACACAAAATACTTAGGGTAAAATGGTTTTTATGAGTTGTTTGAGTGGAATGGGGTTTATATGGGGGGGGATTCACTTTTCCTAGGTAACAAGGTATTATCCTTAGGAAAAGGGGTTTTTTAGGGGAGAATGAATGAATGATGAAGGTGTGAATTTTTATGAGAGGTTTTTAGCTCCTTTGACCTTATAAGTTATTGGGACAAGGGTCCGGTCCCTTTAGAAGTCAGAGAAATGCTCTAAGCCCCTTTAACTTAATGGAATTTTTATTAGCAGGAAATTAGTTACCATGAGGGATAAAAATGAATGAGGAAATTAATTATGTAACCTTGTAAATGTATCCTTGTCTTCCATACTTTTCACAGTAATGTAATTATAAAAAAAAATGATTTGAGATTTTAACTTAACCATTCATCATACATAATTCTGCAACCAAACATCTGCTTACCCACCTACTCATCCTACCATTTTTACTTCTTTTATTAGGGTGCACTTAAACTGGCAAACCCTTATCAAACTTTTATTTTCTTTTACAATGGAAATCTATCTAAGTCTATCCTTATTACACCCAAGGGCTAAGATTAAACTGTTGAGCTCCTTTTATTCACTCTATCTATCTACTTATCTACCAAGATTAAACAGTTTGGTCAGATTTTATTCTCTATCTCTAAGCATGAAATTGAAAACATGTAATAACCAAGATTAAACTATTTGGTTACCATGGATTGTGGAATAAGTAACAAGTTGCACACAATCATTTATACAAAAGTGAAATAGTAGTGGCATTTTGGCTTGCACACTTTCATGGTCTTTTCATTTTTCTTTGGGGTTCATTTTCTTTCATTTTTTTGACCTTTTCTTTATTCTTTTTGTCCTTTGATTTTTTTTTATGACATATGCTCTTTACATTTTTTAACTTCTTTTATTTTTTACAAATATGGAAAACATTTGCAGAAAGCAAAGGTATGTACATATTTCATACATAAACTAAGTCAATCATAAATTATGACACCTATTGGTATAGGAACATAACAGTGGCTCCACTTGGGGATGGCTTTCCTTGGTGGAAAGTCAAGAACTGTAGATCAATGGCCTTCTGAAAAACTGTGATTTTACTCTGCAACTTCCCTTGATTATGCTACTTTATTGGTATCTATTGTTGAAAATGCAACAAGATGATGGAGCTTAGAAGGAGTCGCCTTCACTAAGTGGGCCTGTAGGCTATTTTTGGCGCAAAGTCTATTCTTAGACATATGGATCATGGTCTATGAGTTGTAGGATGCTATTTGTAGATGATTGGTCATGTTGGGAAAAATAGATGGACTTCTATTTTTGGTTCACAGTGGAGTGATCAGAGTCTATTTTTAGACTGGCAGGCTAAAAAAAGAAATAGTCAAATATTATTAGCCCTTAGTAATATTTGGACTTTAAACATTATCTTATTCTCTTGGAGCACTTTAGTTCGAGCTACGGATGTGGCACATGCAGCTAACAGAAGGAATCACGTGGTTTCTTATGTGTTATTTGAGCTATTGCATGGAGGACTTCAGTTAGAATTCATGCATGTGAGTTCTATGGAGTTGGATGTGGAGTTGATGGAGTTGTGTTCAGTTTGACTTAGTTGAACTAGTTGTATTTAGTCTACCTAAAGAATACACTAGTGATGAGTTGTGTGAATTGATTGTTAATTAATTCACTAATTATTAACTCATAAAGTAACTAAAGAATACATCAGCCAACTCAGTGCATGGACAGTTCAACAGAGACAGGTGTTAGAGGTAAGTGAAAGGGTGAGTTGTGCCTATCAGTTGTGCATGAGATTTTGCACATGCATGGATTGAGTAATGCCAATGAGGATTGCGCAGTGTGGGCCAATATCAAGGCAATTATAGCTTGTTCTCACGTGATTTCTCTTGTAGATTGCGTAGAGGAGGCAGGCAAAGCAGCGGAGGAGATTTGAACCTGTGACTTATTCGGATCTGAGCTAGTTTTGTGTGTAACAAGTGGAGATAGTGCTGGATACTTGTAAGGAGTATTGTACTATGTATTGTTACATGTTCTCAATCATTAATATACAGATAATGTGGGGTTTTCAGCTGTAATATTTCCCCGGGTTACATACTATGTTAATGTGTGCATGTTATTGATGTTTCATTGTTTTTGATGCTGCTAAATTGATGATCAACGTAGATGAGATTATGTATTGTGCATGTATTCCGCAATAGTGTATAATCAGGATAATCTATGTGAATAAGTGTTTATTATTCAAAATTTCTTCATCTATGACAGTGAAACTTTTGAAGCTTAGGGCCTTCTCTTCGAGCTTCAACTCCAAAATTTACCATCCAATCAACACTAAACCTTATGAAGGATATAGTATATACAATTGAAATGGTAAAATTAGTAAATTGGGTCAATGTAGTGCTTCAACATTCAACCATTGACAGGTCCTCCTTTTATCTCTGCACCATCCAATTCTCTGAGAAAATAAGAGTTATTTCCTCTAAAGGCATATATAATGTATGGAACTTTCCATAGGAAGTCAAACTTCCCATGCTTCACTCTGTCTTCTCTTCTAGAATCCCATTTCAACACTTTGTCACCAAGGTAAAAGTCTTCTCAAATTTTTCCTAAAAGGTTTCTAATCTTCTTTCAAAGGGATAGTGTGTTGTATAATGTTGGTATCATAGGATTTTAAGTCTTCGTAACTCCAAGAAACAACATCCTAGAATTCTTTCATTAGCTCCATATATTTCAGCTTTTCATTAGGGGGTAATGATTTAGACAATTTTATCATTTTAGAATTCTTTTGAGTTCCTATGTTGCACTCTTCAATGTCTGATTTCAAAGGCTCAATCTTGGGCTTTTTAGGAATACCATTAGAGTCAAATAAGTCCTCTAAAGGAGTCAATCCCTTGGGTAATTGGTTATCTTTTAGATTTATGACTTCAGTTTCATCATCAATTATTTCATCAATATCCATTTGCTTTAAGTCATGAATATTTTTTTTTTATGAATCTAGTAGGGTGGAGCATGTTTATTCAGTTTTCTTCCAATTTTTTAATGTCTAACTCATTAGTATGATTAAAATCTGAAACCATGTCTACATCTATATTAGTGCTAGTAAACTCTTCATCTAATGTCAGAAAGTGATTAATCTGTTTATCATTTTCAAAAACTTGCAAGTTCTTAAGATTATCAAGTATAGCTGGCCTGTCCTTAACCTCTACAATATATTGGTGATTGGGCTTAAAAGGAAACTTGCAGGTGCTCACAAACATGGCCATACTATGGGCTTGCATGTTATGTTTTCTGGGAATGGTTGCAAGCTTGGTTTCTAAAAAAGTGTTAAGGATTTCTACAACTGTACCTAGGTAAAGCCCTAGTCTAGGATCTCTGGTTAGGTAAGTACCCTTAATTTGTTTCACTATTAATTCAGAATCTCCCATGATTGACACTCTTATGGCTCCTAAGATTTTAACCAATTTAGGACCTAATAGGAGGGCTTCATATTCTACCATATTGTTTGTGCATTTGAAATTTAATCTATAGGAATGTCCCTCTACATGATCATTCTCTAAGTTATAAATCCATACCCCTGCCCCTGCACCTAATTTGTTTACTGAACCATAAAACTCCAAATGCCATAAGATTTCATGTTCATAGTTTTCATCCGGGGTAGTGGAAATTTTCTTAGCTAAGACATCTAGATTTTCTTTGTCATCTGATATCTCTTGAATTTGGACAGTTGGCCTTTCTTTTACAATTTCTTTTGGTTCTGCTACTATATCATTTGGAATATTTTTTGGATTAGTTTCAGCATTATAGAGAATAAAGGAGTCCATGTCAGAATGCACTGAGTAAATAGGGAAGTTTTGAGGCTTCTCCTGACTACTCACTACATACTTCATTAAAGTTTCTTTATATAATTTCTTTCGTGTCCAAAAACAAATATGGTGGTGTATGACATGTCTAATTGTAGAGACCCCTGAAGTTTTGCACCCCAGGATCAGGATAACAGCATGCCATACTTAGGTGGTATATCTGCCACAATAATGTCCATGAGTATAGTTTTGGTAGGGTATTGAACCAAAGAGACATACAAGTCCTTGATAAGTCCTAAACACCTAACTTGACTTGAATCAAAAGAGAATAAATCCCTATAAGGTCTAGTGATGTCTAAATTAAGTTTCTCCATAATAGACTTGGGCATGACATTGTGCGAGGCACCAGAGTCAAACATGGAATTATGAAAAATCTTGTCATGGATATTAAGACTGACATAGAAGGGTGGTATCCCTCCTTCCATTGGTTTCCCATTTACCTCAACACCAAAAATTAACTCAAGCTGGTCATCAAATAGATTTACAAAATCTTCATTATCAATGATATTTAATGTTTTGTTTATTTGAGATCTGTAGGTATCATGTTTTACCAGTTCTGTCAAAGGAACTGAAATTTTAAGCTTGGCTACCTCTGCTCCAAGGTTAAATGGCAAAGGTGTTTTTTCTGTTTGAACAATAGGAGTTTTGGTAGCAATGTTTTCTTCTTTTTTAGAGTTTGGAGCATTTTTTGTTGATTTTTCAAATATAATTTTTGGAGACCCTTCCACTGTTTCCTTGGGGGAAAGTGAAGTGGAAGATTGTTTGGGCAGATTATCAGATACATCTTCTATGGTGGGGTCGGGAGGATATTGACTCATTTTAGAAAGGATTTGAAGTGTTTTTTTCATTGGAACTATATTAACTTTTTAGGTTGATTAGGACTTGTTTTGGGTTTGGATACGAGGCATCAGTATTTTTTCTACTTCTTAAATTATACTGTTTATGTACCTCAAAGATAGCATAATCATATCCCTGGCTGAAATCAAATGACTCACATGTTTTGGTTTGGAATTGTTGTAGCACATGGTACTCCTAGTTGTCTTGAGTTAAGAAGACATCTTCTTCATCATCTAGACCCATAAATTTATCTGAGTGTCTGGTTCAGGGTCTTATGAGTGGGAGGCCTCTGCATAATTTTCTTGGAAAGGTGGTCTGGTATTCTGGTCAAGAATATTTTTTCCAACATTTTGATTCTGATTTTTCCTAAATTTAGGATTTCTCTCTAAATTACCCTATTGGCCATCCCAGGGATATTTCCTTTCAATAATTTCAACTCCGTCCAATAATTTGTCCATTCCTTTGACTATAGCATCAATCTTTTGTTCAAAGGGGGTACTTTCTTCTTTTACAGGTATTCTTCTCTCATTCCTAGCTTTGGCTATTTCGGAAGGTAGGTTAGCCTCAACATGTACTGCCACACTCTGCATTTCTTCTAGAGTGGGGGGATTTCTCTCTCTTAACTGGAAATCAATATCTAATCCATCAGGAAATTTGATCAGGGCTAGGCTAGGTGGGGGCCTAAGGTCGACTGGAATGGCACTATAAAGACTATTGAATCTAGGCAATAGTCCTTAATGGTTTCATGAGGTCCCATTATAAGGTTCTCATATTCAGATAAAATCTGAAGGGGGTCCTTCTTTTTCTCCCACCTATTCAAGAATTGTTGGTAAAGGACTCTTAAACTGTCTAAGCTTTGGGGGGCTAAAGATCTAAATCAGGTTCTAACTTCTCTAACCAGACTTTGGACAAAAATTCTCATTTGGACATCTACTGTGTCAATCTCATGAAGTTCAAAGTAGTCTGTCATTTTCCTACTGTACTGCTGAGCTGTGTAGGTTCTAGTGCCACCAAAAGTAGTGATTTTATTGTGATAGTCCTGTGGCATAACACCTGGGGCAGCAAGCATCACTAGGGGAGCATATCTATTGGCCATGATTCTAGGTTGGGTAGGAGTTGGGGTAACAGGTGGTGTCTAGGTTGTGGAGGAAGAACTAGAGGCAGTGGTGGGGTGTTGAGTGATGACTGATTGGAGAGGAAGTGAAGTGATGAAGGGAGGGGTGGAATGAATCTCAGAAGAGTGATGGAATAATGATGAACTAATAGAAAGAGAAGTGGTTTCAGAAAGTTGAGGTGTTCTATTTGTGGTAAGAAATGACTTAGTGGAGTTCTGCAGGTAACGATCAATTGACAAATTGGCTCGTTGGATTTCAAGTTCTCTGAGGAATTCTGGATCTTGGACTAGGTCCAACAGTTCACTGTCAGATGTTGTTCTAAACATAGAGAGTTCAATATGTTCATCAAAAGGAAGGTATTCTAGGAAATTCCACTCAACAAGACATGAATTTGATCTGAACAAAGGTCTGGAGCTAACTGAACTTTCTTGTCTTCTAATGATTCTCGGAATCGGGTTGGAATTTTCAAACACAGAAGGAGGATTTGGATCAGGGTTAGCCCTGGTGTAATGAGTTCTCCATGAAGCTAGATTTCGAGCTTTTAAATGCTTTTCTTTTATGGATTTTTCAAAATAACTTCTATTATTTCTTTAAGATTCTTAAAATCAAACTTTAGAATTTCTTAAAGGTCTATTTTAACTAATGATTTGTTCTTCCCCAGACGAGTCGCCACTATGTTATGACTCAGATTTCCCTTAGAAGTTATTCAAAAGAAGGAAAGGATCCAAGGTAACTACAAACTAATCTTTTAAGTACAGATCCTAGCCAATCTATACTCAGAGAGGGCTCTCTCTTTATGATTTATCATTGTTTTGGGATGATTTTAGGCTAGTTATGAAAGTTTAAGTGTGTTTTGATTTTGATTGGGTGATGGAATTCTGGAACAGATGGTAGAGCAAGCCTTCAGTCCATTGGGCTATGGAGTCAAACAAAGAGTTGCTTAAATAGATCAGATCAATTGCTAAAGGAAGAGTTCACAAGGCAAGCTAGCACAAAAAAAAGCAAATCTGTGGGTTGAAATGGATGAGGTAATCCTAGTCAAGATAGAAGGGCAATGAAGAATCCTTAAACTGGGATCAAGATGAGGAATCAAGGGAGATCAGTAGTAAAGGGAAATTAAGAATCCTTTACTATTGACCGAAGGAAAAACTACGGAAGTAGGGGAGCAACTAAGATTTCCCAAACTAAGGTAATTCAGTAGAAAATAGTGAGAATGTAAACATGTCAAAACAGAGAGCATTTAGCTAATTCTGAAATAATTTTCTTTGTTTTCCATTCAAATTTTATAAATAAAACATGTGAATATTTATAACATGATGAGAAAACAATAATAACATGAAGAGATAATACTTAGTTGGTTTCCATCGTGCACAAGAATCGTGTGAAATGTATTTAGCTTTATTTCATGATCCAGCAGCCAATCCAGACTTGATTACAACAATTCACTAGCTTGATATGAAATGTATACCAGAAATGTCTTTGAATCCACCCTAATGACTTCAATTTCTGAAGTATTTATACAAAAATTACACAAAAATATCTCATAACCATATGAGATTTATCCCAGGAAATACAAAATATATTTTACATAAAGATAGAGATAGATGGAAAATAGAATGTTGTTGTCCCTTTATTTGTAAACGAGCTAGAGGTTGGAATTTGAATTTGTCTCTTGCAGTTTCTTTGGTAATTGTGTGTTGGATCTCCTTCTTAATTTGACCTACTGATACTCTTTACCTGTATTCTGATACTCTTTACCTGTATTACCAAACTTTACCTGGGTCACCAAACTTTACCCTAGTAAATATTTTATTCTTCACATATTTACCACAGTAACTTATAGTATTTCTGTCATATTAGCCCACCATTCATCATTTGGTATTTTCATTCTGATTAGCTTTCTGTACACTTCATCAGCTTCGATGTACTTGGCAAAATTGGGCTGGGTAGTGAACAGGTGCTTCACTTCATGTTCTATATAAAAAAGGTTCTCTAAACCATCATAAAGCACTTTTCCAGTAGGTTGTGCTTTCACTGTCGAAGAGCTGGATTGACTCCTAGCATGTTTGTGCTGTCCCTCAATGTAGTCATCCCGAGTCATCAATTTTTCATGTATGACCATTGGGATGGGAAGGCCTTTCTCCTTTAAAATGCCATATTTCAACATGAACTCATCTATGTCCTCCTGAATGCTCTGACATCTCTTTTCTAAATTAAGCATCAAGTTCTTTTTGGTAAGAACTTTCTTGATTTCCGGGATGGTGGTAGTTCTACCCTCAAATTCCAATTGCTCCAATTGGTGACTGTTTCTGCTATTGAAAAAGTTGATTGATTGGGTTGCCTCTTCAGGTTTATCCCCCAATTCTTCTTTGGTTTTCTGTGTGGCTTCTACAACTATTTTCACTAGCTCAGTTTGCTCAAAAATGATCTAGGTGGAAGGCCAAATATCATTGATGGAATCAATGATAAAGGTCCATAAAATGTCTTTTATATCTTTCAAAGGTTTTACAAGTGTTAAGTCTTTCTCCAGGACTTTGATTCTTTCTTCCATCCTTTTATTTTTCCTTTCCTCTTCCTTGTTTTGAATTTGAGCAAGCTCATAATGGGTCTTTAAGATTGCCATTTGTTATTTAAGTTTCTTCAACTTTGTTGCCTGGATACTCATTTGTTCCATGGATTTGATCATTTCATCTGTTGTTTGCCCTATGCTGGTTGATGTACCTGTAGTTGAAGTAGTCTCTGTCAATGGCAATGTTGTGACCGGTGGAATGGTGCTAAAGCAATTGCCATAGTGGAAGGCACAACTATAGAAAATATTGGAATAATAGTCTGAGGGGCAGTGGATGGCTCAATTTGCTTAGACTGTGTTTCCTTTTCTTATTCATCTTCAGTTTCCTTTAGCTGGTCATTTAGTCTTAGGAGCAGGTCCATGATTTCTTCCTCCTTTTTCCTTTCTACAACTTCTTGTTACACTAAAAAATGTCACCTTGACTACTTACAATTAGTATGGCTCAAATCAACAGTCATGCTACCCTCTTAGGCAAGTCTTATGCCTCTGTTATCCATCTCAAACTCAAAGAAGAGAGAAAGTCTTGTAAAAACTATGTTTATCTCTGGGGTCGCAGGTTCTCTCTAGCCTTACCTGCGGGGACGCTGACCATGTTCACAAAATCTGCGTCCATGGACGCTCTGTATGTTAAGGGACAGGTGCGTCCCTCTGTAAAAGGCAAAATGCGCGAGTTTTATCTTGAAAAAGTTACTTGTGGTTACTTCTAGAACATTCTAGAGGTCGGTTTGATGAAATGGATGCGCCTCCAGTTGGTTCATGTATCTCTATTAAGGGGGAACTTATCCCATCAATAAGGGACCTATCCCACCCAAAGAGGGGGATGATCCCATTGATAGTGGACCTGAATAACCTCTTTACAGCACTATAAATAAAGGCATTGAGCCAGAAGGAGAGGAGGTTGGAGCTATACATTTTCTTTGGGTAAATGCTGCAGGATTTAGGTCTTCCATTAGAGCCTTTGTGAGGAGAGATTGTCTTCACTTGATTCTACTTGGGAGAGGGTGAGCTTTGTCAAAGTAGAGGAAAACCCTTGATGGACCCTGGGAGGAACTTGCACAACACCAAGGCCAGGTTGTGAGAGTTTCTTTGTTTCGTTATTAATACAAACTGGTTTATTTTTCTCAATAGCTTGTGTTAATGAGTTATTTCATGTGTTCCTTGGTCTGCATGTTGAATATATGTTTTATTATATGAAATGCAAGTGCTTGGTAATTGTTTGATTGTTTGTGGTTGCAGGAATTGACTTGAAGGAGGAGCTCATCCGGATCGTCAAGAACGGACTTCAACAACAGCGTTTTGGAATAAGGTAAGCCTAAACACTTGTAGTTTTCATGTTGTAAAAGGTGTATTTAGAGAAAGATCACTCCATTTTGTCTTGTTTGTCATTAGAATGTCTTAGACTTCTAGGAAGGTCAGTTGTGTCCACACCCTTGACCAATTCCGTGCGACAAATTGGCGACTCCACTGGGGATTCCATTAATGTGAAAGTCTTTTCCTTTGTGTGAACTTTGCTCTGAGAAAATCATTTTTATTTTCTGGTTTTTGACTGTGAGAATTAGTATTTGGGTGGCTTAGCTTTAGATTTAGTTAGATTTGGTTTTTCTTAACTTTTCCAGAAGGACGCACCCTCTGAGTACTGCACAGTGCGTCTTTGGACGCGCTGTTGCCGTTTGCACAGAGCGGGCCCGCGCCTGTTCTAACGGGTTGCCTGCGTCTTCCTGTAAAAATTTAGGAAAACTCCATTTTTGCTTTAATTGCTTTTAGATTTTGTTTTTTCTTAGTGTTTTCTGCCCAGATCCTTTAGTACCCTGTCAAAAATTTTCACCTAAGCTTGTTCCTGCTCTTAGCTTTCATCAATTGGGTGTTTTGAGTCTCTTTCTTGAGAAATTCTTGATTTGATTTCCTTTGATCATTACTTGGAGGTTTGTCTCAGTTCTTTCACAATTTTGCATCTTTTTGCTTGTGTTTTTGCAAAAAAAATTCCCCCTCATTCGCCGGGGGGGGCTAAATTGTGTATGAGTGTTAATCGCCTTTGAGTGTTTTTATGTTTTGATCTTTGGAACTCTCACCCAATTTTCTCAATTTGCACTTGATTGGTTCTTAGATCACATTAGAATCGTCTTGTGTTTGAGAATTCTTTTGCATAGATCACATTTGCACAATTAGAATTCTCATTTTCAGAATATTATTGAAAAATGTGCATCGATTACATTTGCATACTTTTCATGTGAATTGTGCATAGATTACAATTGCATAGTTTACATTCTGAAAAATCAATCGTAGATTTAGATCAGCTTTCTTTGATTTGAATTTACACAAAAATAAAAATAAAAAAAATGGTTTGGAATTGATTTGCATTAGTTTTTCTTGATAAAATTAGTGCATTAGAGAATTTGTTATATTTTCTCTTAGTGATCAATTTTTTGCATTGTTGGAAGTGAATGGAAACTCTCTCCTTACTCTAGTTAGGATTCATCGAATTGAAAGGATTGCATTATCATATTCGATTGCATTCAGTTGAGTCGGGTCATAACACCATTGGTTTCATCTCCATTTACCCATTTGAGTAATAACAGCCTTAATAACACAGCGCTTCATTAAAATTCATCTAGTAATTTTTACATTTCTAGGGCTCTGAAACACCAACATAGCTTAGGCTAGGGTCTTGGAGTAGGTGAGTACTTAACTCTCCAAGACTACAAAACCAAACAGATAGTTTATCTTGAGTAGAATAAATCCAATTGTTTCAATTGCACTCTGGGAAAGCTCCTCTTAAAGGAGAAGCACGAGCTCGTGTCCGAACCAGTGAGGGGATCATTCCCCCCTCGTTGGGAACGACGCCAGACAGTACGTATTACAAACGGTAAACCTCGGATTAACCATTGTCGAGGAGCCAGGGGTCACTTATCGGTAAACCTTGGATTGTTGTCAAGGAGCCGGTAAGGGGATTGAGCTTGCTACTCTGCCCTTGCGTGCTGTCGGAGTTTAGACTGTTCCCCCAGGTGTATTTGTTACTGTTGGTGACCTTAGTGACCATAATCTTTAGGGTTCTACCGAGGTGACGGTGGAGGGAAGGTCCCACTGTACCTGGAGCAGACGTCGGTTATACTCACTTGGATTTTCCGGGGGGTTCACTTCACTTCGAGACGGTTAAAGTGGAGGAACTTGTGCCGGTCTATTCATTAAGCAGGTTGTCGGGGTAACTGTTCCACCCGCCATTTCTGTACTGAATTCTGCGAGGTTGGGCTTAATCACCAACTAGTGTTTTCGGTCCGGAAGGTTACTGTTTGTGTATGGTTTGACTCCTAGATTTGATAGCGCGTGTTAATTTGTTTGTTTTTACTTTTAGAGACCATAGGTGTGAATTGTGAATTTTAATTGTTAGGTGTGAATTGTGAATTGTTAATTTTAGTTTTAATTTGTTAACAAAATTCACTGAAGTTGAATATAATGGCAAATGTTCCGGAATTTATCAACCTAGGAACCCCTCCTAATGAGAATCCTAGTACTTTTCCTTACTTTGGAAATGTTGGTCCTCCTTATATGGCTACTTTGTCATTACCTGGATTTACAATAGGTTTACCGATATGGTTATTTTCAACTTCGTTGGCCCAAAATACTCCAATTGTTCCATCTCAACCGGATGCTTCACCTCAACAGAGTTCACCATCTCAACATCACCAACCTTCTGTTGACCCTTTACCTTCTTCGCCTAATCTTTCTTCCTCCATTTCTTCCTCTTCGCCTGGTAAAAGCCTTGATGTTAGTAACCAGGAGGCTAAGAAGAAGAAGAAAGGGAAGAAGAAGAAGAAGAAGAAGAAGCAAGATAAGAAAGAAGTCAACCAACCAACCATGGCTGTAAGTGTTAGTTGTGTTGAGGAAAATTCCGACATGCATCGTAAACCCAAATACCCTTGCAGGCTTTGTAAGGGTGACCACTTCCTTGTCAATTGTCCTGGTATTCCAAAGGTCTTGGAAGTGTGGTCAGAAAAATCTCATCAACTTTCCATTGATCCATCAACCAGTGATAGTCAGGTTCCTGGGAAAAAGGGTAAAGTTAGGTTTCCTTGTAAGTTATGCAAAGGGAGTCATCAAACTCACATTTGCCCTCACATGGATGAAGCCTCAACATTGTTGGAAAACCTTACTGTTCCACAGCAAGAATTTCCAACTGGTTACCGTAAACTTTCTCCCAACCTACCGTCAACTGACGGAGTGATTGATCTAAATTCAAGTACAGTCGATCACACTCTCCCATTGGAGAGTGAAACTCATGTCACTCAGGTTGATGATCCATTAGTTGATCAAGTGGTCGATTCAATTTCACATTCGGTCGATCACACTCTCCTTTTCGAGAGTAAATTTCATACCGCTGATGTTCTTCTTGTTACATCGGATTCTTCTATGCCGGGGGGCATTTCACCTGTTTCTACAGAACCCCCTCCAAGTAGTGAGGTCTTTTCCTTTGATTGGAATAGACTGACAGAACCTCGTCTTCCTTCCTCCACCCCTTTCCAAATCATTGTCAAGGCGGGTGGTAGGGACATACATCGTACTCAGGTAGATGAAGGTGCTTCTGTTAGTATTTTATCCTCAACTGTTTGGAAAGCTTTGGGTTCCCCTCAGCTTGCGCCTATTACGCAGAATCTGAAAGCTTTTAACAGAACCATTAGTGAACCTTTAGGGATCCTTCCTAAGTTTTCTATTACCTTGGAAGGTAAAACTGTCTGTATTGATCTTATGGTAGTTCGAGGTCCCTTGGATTTCAATTTACTCCTTGGGCGAGACTATGTTTATGCAATGAAAGCTGTCGTATCGACACTCTTTCGCGTGATGTCTTTCCCTCACAATGGCAGTATTGTGACTGTAGACCAGCTTTCGTTCCCTAGTCTTTTTTCAACTACCAATAATATGACACCCCTAAATGTTCCTGATTCTAAAGTGGTATCTACCCTGCCACGGGTTAATTATGTGGCAACCGGTCCCATGTTTTCAGTTACCGAAGTAAGTGAGCCTCTCACTGTTTGCTCATCTTCCTTTGATTTAGATCCGGTAATTGACATGGAGAACTCTATGGGATTACTTGAACACGATGTTCTTATCCCTTTTGAGTCCCTTGACATGTGTTCCTTCCAGAGAAGTATTCTTCCTTCTGATGAAGACCTCTTGGAAGCCATGATCAAGGTGTGTCCATTGACATGTCTTTCTTCCAGTTGGAAGCCATGATCAGTGTGTGTGAGGAAAGTTCCTTTTACTGTGTCAACCTCGTTAAAAAATGAATCAGTTGGTCCGAGGAAAGTTCCTTTTACTGTGTCAACCTCGTTAAAAAATGAATCAGTGCGTACGAGGATAGTTTTTTCCTGTATCAACCTCGTTAAAAAATGAAATAGGCTAGCATGAGGACAGTTCTTTTACTGAGTCAACCTCATTAAAAAATGAATCAGCTAGTTTTTAGGTCATATAGATAGTTAGAAAGTAGGATTGCGAGGAAAGTTCCTTTTACTGTGTCAACCTCGTTAAAAAATGAATCAGTGTACGAGGATAGTTTTTTCCTGTATCAACCTCGTTAAAAAATGAAATAGGCTGTAATGAGGACAGTTCTTTTACTGAGTCAACCTCATTAAAAAATGAATCAGCTAGATTTTAGGATATGTAGGTAGATTGTAGAAAGTAGGATTTTGAGGATAGTTCCTGTTACTGAGTCGACCTCGTTAAAAAATGAATCAGGTTTGAGGATAGTTCCTGTTACTGAGTCGACCTCGTTAAAAAATGAATCAGGTTTGAGGATAGTTCTTTTCTTGTGTCAACCTCCTTAAAAATGAAACAACTCCCTTTTCAAGTTAAATATTGAAAGTAAACCTTCATTTCATCCAGCCGGTTGAATGCAATGAAGCCTGGGGGGCATGTACCTCGCTTTGCATCATTATACTGGGGGCATGCGAACTTCTTGAGCATAGTTCCTTGTCTTGTGTCAAGCTCGTTAAAAAATGAAACAAGGGTAGGTTAAGTAGGTAGAGTTAGAGCACAGTTCCTTGTCTTGTGTCAAGCTCGTTAAAAAATGAATCAAGGTTTTTAGAGTTAAGTTTTTGTTAGGTAGATTGTAGAGAGTAGTCATGAGCATAGTTCCTTGTCTTGTGTCAAGCTCATTAAAAAATGAATCAAGGATTTTAGAGCATAGTTCCTTGTCTTGTGTCAAGCTCGTTAAAAAATGAATCAAGGTTTTTAGAGTTAAGTTTTTGTTAGGTAGATTGTAGAGAGTAGTTATGAGCATAGTTCCTTGTCTTGTGTCAAGCTCACTAAAAAATGAAACAACTCCCACAATTCTTTCCAAGATCTTGAAAGTAAAGCTTCATTCCATCCACCTCATTGAATGCAATGAAGCTTGGGGGGCATGTACCTTGGTTTGCATCTTTATGCTGGGGGCATGTGAACTTATAACAAGCATAGTTTTTCATTTCAAGCTTGCATAAACATGAAACTGAATCCGAGCATAGTTCTTTTCCTGTGTCAAGCTCGTTAAAAAATGAAACAAATCCTCCTCTACTTGAGTCGAGAGATTGACTAGATCTCGTAAATGTTAAGTTGTATATTTAGGTTAGTTGTTTCGGTGTTTTGCATAATTTTCTTACAGTTTTAGGTCAAAGTCTTTTAAATGATCTCGTCACTAAACCTTCATTTCATCCAAATGGTTGAATGAAATGAAGCTAGGGGGGCATGCACTCTAGCAGTTATGCTTAGGGGGCATCAAGCACAGTTTTATCTCTGTTTCAAGCTTGTGTAAAAATGAAACTACTCTGAAGCATAGTTTTTCTCTGTTTCAAGCTTTTGTAAAAATGAAACCTATCTCGAGTCAATTTCAGTTATTTTCAAGACTCGTTAAACTCATGAAAATCTCGAGATTATTTTGTTATATTTCATTCTCGTAAAACAAATGAAAATGCCGAGTTCTTTCCGTCTTTTCCTGCTCGTAAATTAAATTGAAAGTCGGCCATATGAGTATATTTTTATCATTTTTTTCGAACTCGTTAAAACTTATGAAAAAGTGAAACCTTGGAGTTCTCTTTTAAGCCCTTTTCAGACTCCTAAAATATGAAAAGATTGCCGAGCGTTTCTTTTACACTCGTTAAAACGGAATTAAAAGACGGTCCCCTTATAGCTCTTTTCTGACCGTAAAATCAAGAAAAGATTGCCGTGTTTTTGTCGTTTCAAACTCGATATGGAAATAAAACGACGTGTCCTTGATCGCTTTTTACTTTTCAGGTCGACGACACTATCATGAAAGTACTCCTTGGTCGCAAGATCAAGCGGTTCCCCCAGGTATTATTTTATACTTTTTCGGGCTTGAGGGACACAAATATACGAAAAAGTTCAACGTGGAGTCTTCTTTTGTTTTTTCAGACTCTCTAAAATTGAAAAACGCCGAGTTTTTCCTATACTGGACTCGTTAAACTTTTACAGTAAAGGACCTGTTCAATTACAAACAGGAACGAACCACTCCTTCCTAGGGTTCGAATTTAAACTAGGTTGGACTCGTCCGAAGGATGAGCTTATAATCAAGCATATGTTATCCTCCTCAAGCTTGTTAAAAATAAAGAGGTACTTGCCAGAAATGGTGGGGGAAAAGAGAGAAGAATGAACCTGTTTGTCACCTTTTGTCTCAGAAGAAACTTTATTACCGCTCTTGAACACGACACTTTTCATTCACCTGGGTTGGGAAATCTTTTACCTCACAGTTGACCAAATCACTTTGAAAGTCTTTAACCGGGTTTCAGGGATTAACTTTGAGTTATTCGTCACCAAGCCATCTGTTGTGTCGTTATGTGTTCAAGAGGTCTGCAAGCAAAACTTTCATCTGCAAAATACTTGTCATCCATTTGACCATCCCTGAGTCAGTCCTTACAGCAACATTTCTTCAACTTGAACAATGATTTCGTGTTGCGGGCTTGCCTGCAACGGGTCGCTTTCTATCGACATCGACACATTATCTAGAAAGATGACTTAGGAATCGACAGTACCTTGAAGTCTGCATGCATCAATGGCAGGTTTCTCGCCTTTGATGTCAGTTTACATCATTGACTTTCGATCAAAGGATTCCGTGAAGTGTTCGACATCAAAACATCTATTCACATTTCACGGGTTGTGCTTGGTACTTTGAGAACCATTGACATTACTGGTGGTCTCTCTCATGCTTGTTAACAGTTTACATCATCGACTGGTAATCAAGTGGTTTCTAACATGTTCGACATCGAATCATTTAATCACATGGCTAGAATCGTACCAATTCGGGAAGTAGAAGTGAAGACCCTGGATCTAGTTTCTACCATCCAGGCTGCGAGGAGTTTTGTATTCATTATCTATGTAGACTAATCATAAACAGATGGTTGCGTCCATACTGTGTCTACAAAAGTCTATAAAAATGATGTACTGCAAGATCATTCTTGTATCAGAATAGTTAGTCCATTAGTTAAAGTTTTGAATCTGAGTATGGGAATGCCTACCTCAGTGATGATATAATCTTATCCATGTATTTTGTGTTGAAAATTGCAGGTTCCAACCAGGCCATCCACAAGACAATCCTTGAAATGATAAAGCGCTTCACCCTTCCTAGAATTACAAAACCCTACTCTATTCCAGGCTTCGCACTTTAGGGGGCAATCTGTTACACTAAAAAATGTCACCTTGACTACTTACAGTTAGTATGGCTCAAATCAACAGTCATGCTACCCTCTTAGGCAAGTCTTATGCCTCTGTTATCCATCTCAAACTCAAAGAAGAGAGAAAGTCTTGTAAAAACTATGTTTATCTCTGGGGTCGCAGGTTCTCTCTAGCCTTACCTGCGGGGACGCTGACCATGTTCACAAAATCTGCGTCCATGGACGCTCTGTATGTTAAGGGACAGGTGCGTCCCTCTGTAAAAGGCAAAATGCGCGAGTTTTATCTTGAAAAAGTTACTTGTGGTTACTTCTAGAACATTCTAGAGGTCGGTTTGATGAAATGGATGCGCCTCCAGTTGGTTCATGTATCTCTATTAAGGGGGAACTTATCCCATCAATAAGGGACCTATCCCACCCAAAGAGGGGGATGATCCCATTGATAGTGGACCTGAATAACCTCTTTACAGCACTATAAATAAAGGCATTGAGCCAGAAGGAGAGGAGGTTGGAGCTATACATTTTCTTTGGGTAAATGCTGCAGGATTTAGGTCTTCCATTAGAGCCTTTGTGAGGAGAGATTGTCTTCACTTGATTCTACTTGGGAGAGGGTGAGCTTTGTCAAAGTAGAGGAAAACCCTTGATGGACCCTGGGAGGAACTTGCACAACACCAAGGCCAGGTTGTGAGAGTTTCTTTGTTTCGTTATTAATACAAACTGGTTTATTTTTCTCAATAGCTTGTGTTAATGAGTTATTTCATGTGTTCCTTGGTCTGCATGTTGAATATATGTTTTATTATATGAAATGCAAGTGCTTGGTAATTGTTTGATTGTTTGTGGTTGCAGGAATTGACTTGAAGGAGGAGCTCATCCGGATCGTCAAGAACGGACTTCAACAACAGCGTTTTGGAATAAGGTAAGCCTAAACACTTGTAGTTTTCATGTTGTAAAAGGTGTATTTAGAGAAAGATCACTCCATTTTGTCTTGTTTGTCATTAGAATGTCTTAGACTTCTAGGAAGGTCAGCTGTGTCCGCACCCTTGACCAATTCCGTGTGACACTTCTGCAGTTTGGGGATGGTGGAGTGGAGGAATCTTTAGCTGCTTTTTCAAGGCAGCTATGTCATCATTCTTCTTTTTGATAAGCCGTTCAACTACTTTCACATCTTTGGGATCATATCCTAATTCTATCACTAGGTACTCTAAAGATTTTAGTCTAGTATTCTTAGCTTGAGAGGAAACTTTCTCTAATTGCAGTTGTGCAGAGGTGTTATGTAACGAATTTTCATTTGATGGGCTGCAATGACCTTGCTAGTTAGAGTTGAATAAACCATTTCACCAGTCTGCTTGTGAAGCTCTATCTAGTCAATAGGATGAATATCCTTTGCCAGCACCTCAAAATCAGTTTTCAAGTAGTCTGTCATGGATTTTGGCTACTGTACAGTGGGATTTAGAAAACTCATCTGCATTTTCCCCTCTTTTATATCAAAAGCTGCCATAAGTCTAGTTTGGTTTGTTGGGGCCATTTTCAGGTAATGAGCATAATTTTGTGGTTTCAATTTCTCATTCCTCACTTTTATTTCTTTGTATTTTCCCTTGATATCCATGCTCTGTTCAGAGGAATCCCTAAAACAAGACACCTATGTACTTTGATTTCTATCCAATACATGCATGTGTGAAGTGGACGGGGTCCCACCTATTGGGATAGTTTGTAGGCTCTCTGTCCTCTCGGGCATTGTGTTTCTTGTGGTCTCCTCAATGAACTCTTCTTCAGAATTAGCAAAGGCTTAATCAGTAGGCCTGCTGGAAGGAGTGGCCTCTTCCCTACCTCTCTTAGGATTTCTTTCCTCATTAAGAGGAGCTTGTAGAACTGGAGGGTTGCTCATGATCTGTTGAGGTGGAGCCAACTCCTCTAAAATTTCTGGATGCTCTGATTATTCTTGTTGTCCTAAATGTTCTACCTGGTCTGATTTATTTTATTGTTCCGATGACTGAGTGCTAGGTTCCTGTGACCTTTTTAGTGATGAGGTCTCTCCTCGCACCTGTGCAAAGAAATTTTCATCAATTCTTTTCTCCATATCTACCCATACATTGTCAACTTCTACCCGTGTGCTATCCTGATCTATAGAGTTCCTTCCACCCATTCAGTCTGATTTGCATATTTCTCAATATTTGAGATCTTATGGTGGATGTAGCGGGATAGCTTATTCTTTTGTCTTTTGTCACTGATGAAGCTATGAGGGTCATAAGGCCAGATGAAGCTTTTTCTCAATCTCAATTTCTCAACGAGTTCCTCTGCCTCTTTCCCTACTCCTCTGTTGTTGCAAAGGAATGGGCCTAGGTGATCCTTTATCCTCAATTGAGCTTTCTTCTTAGTTTTTACAAAGTGGATTTAATCAGAAATGATTATTTGCTTGTAGTACTCTAGGGCAAATGATCTCATGGGGACATATTTGGGCAATTTATATGGAGGCAGTTCACACCCATAAATTCTAAACTTAGTATGATTCTAGTACAAGTACCAATCCCCAACCTTGTACTGCTTGGATAAATAAAGAATTTTTTTAATATCTGTACTAATACTGGGAGGAGGATTTCCCACTAACATAGTAGTTACTAGGTGAACAAACAAATCAATGAAATCTATGTAGGGATGAGGAGAAGAGCTAGAATATTGTAATATAGAGGTCCAAAAGACAAGAGACCTAGGATTCCCTCTGGTGTCAAGCTTTTGGACTGAGAAAGGGACTTTATCAAATTGGTAATAGAGAAAAATATGATACAAAACTGAGGAATATTTAAACACTCTCTCATTCTCTAATCTTATGAATTGGTCAAGTATTTTGTTTGCAATGGATGAATCATAGTCAAATTTGGCTGCAGGTGGTTGACCAGGGGTAAAAATAGTCATGAAAGCTAAGGTTAATTCATCTACATACTCATGAGTGGTAAAACCCAAAACGAAAACAATCATGATGATGATATCCTTTCCCAAATCATTAAAGAAGCATGACATGTAGGGAGGGGGTTCTTTTGGCCTGTGTTTCTCTTCAATAAAAGTCTGACAGACTTTGGTAATTTCAGAACTGGAAATCTTTGTAGATTTCTCAAGTAAATTGGCAATGGAAAGGGGAGTGAGGTCTTGACCAGGCTACAATTGTAACATCTCATTTATAGATTCGGTTGTAATGGTGAATAATATTTTCTGGTCGGGGGACATTACAACCCTCATATTAGGGTCATAGTTTGCATGGCATTGGTGGACAATATCTGGGAAAATATGGACAAAAGTGAATCGATAGTTAGGTAGGTTCGATTCCCAAATACCTATGTTATCAGAGTGGTTCAGATAATTTTCCCTGTAGCTACAATATAATTTCAAGGGTTATCATCAAAAGTCAGGTCTTTTATTTGAAAATCTCGGTCGGCCAAGGGAAGGTGGTCCAAATCCCTATGGGGGCTAGTGATTGGCATGATATTTAGGGCGATGGGAGCTTCCATCCTTGGTTCTTGTGTATTCAAGGATGCTGGGAGGGAAATTCATGAGTCTTTATGGAGAACCAGGTTGTTTTTATGGAGAGTTCAGAATATTGGACCACTCAATTTGGATAAAACACTCAGTTTCCAGGGTATTTTAATTCTGGTTTTATATAAACAAAGGGTTTTTCAGTAGCAATGGGTAAATACCTAGTTATGGTGGTATGGGACACAAAATGGTATTGGTGCACAATTTGGAGGGAGTGTACTGGTCTGCAGTGGTGATTGGGAACTCAGTGGCTTCGTGGAGTTGATGTTTTTTAATGCAAGTTGACAGCATGAACGTGCTTCTCTGTGCATGAGAACAGAATGTTATATTGTTTTGGAAGAATAAAATAATGATTACCTTTGTTTTTATTCACAAAGTCAAAATGTTTGGCTGGTATGGTGAAAGGGACAGGTGGCAATAGGGTATGGTGAAAAGGACAAGTGGCGCTAGGCGATGGATGGGACAGTTTGTCTTTAGTAAGGGCGGTAAGCGAGAACAGTAATGGATTTTATCGCACCGCTTTTCAGTGCTAGGCGGTATTATCAAAGGTCTCCCAGATGCCATTCATCGGGCGACACGTAGCGGTGGTGTGAATGGTGAAACTGCTCACATCAGGTGGATAACGTTCGGCATCGGAGGCCGCTCGATATGAGCGTCAACTATCGGATGTGAAAGGGTCAGATCACACGGTGATCGGGGTGTGGATGTGATCAAGAGTTAATGGAGGGGCCCGACGGGGTTTTTTAATGAACGAAAGGTTAATTAAAGGCGGATTAAGGAGGCTTAATGATGTCGAGGATGATTTGATTGGCAGGGACAAATTATTAATTAATCGTTGATCGGCTGATTAATCTCTATTCACTGGCAGGGGATTTGGTTATTAATTAATCCATGATCGACTAATTAATCCCTTATTATTCGTTAATAAAGTTTATTTTACAAACTTAGGGTGGGATATTAATATAATGGTTTTATTATATAACTATAGGGGAAGGGGTTATTGTTTTTCAAGATTTAATACATAATAAAGTTAATAAATTAATATGAAATTGGCGGAAATGATCTTTACCATAAGTTTAACGTATAACACATGATTGGCGAACTTTATTCATATACACAAAATACTTAGGGTAAAATGGTTTTTATGAGTTGTTTGAGTGGAACAGGGTTTATATGGGGGGGATTCACTTTTCCTAGGTAACAAGGTATTATCCTTAGGAAAAGGGGTTTTTTAGGGGAGAATGAATGAATGATGAAGGTGTGAATTTTTATGAGGGGTTTTTAGCTCCTTTGACCTTATAAGTTATTGGGCCAAGGGTCTGGTCCCTTTAGAAGTCAGAGAAATGCTGTGAGCCCCTTTAACTTAATGGAACTTTTATTAGCAGGAAATTAGTTACCATGAGGGGTAAAAATGAATGAGGAAATTAATGATGTAACCTTGTATTCCATGCTTTTCAAAGTAATGTAGTGATGAAAACCAATGATTTGAGCTTTTAACTTAACCATTCATCATACATAATTATGCAACCAAACATCTACTTACCCACCTACACATCCTACAATTTTTACTTCTTTTATTAGGGTGCACTTAAACTGGAAAACCTTTATCAACTTTTCTTTTATTTTACAATGGAAATCTATCTAAGTCTATCCTTATTACATCTAAGGGCTCAGATTAAACTATTGAACTCATTTTATTCACTCTACCTATCTACTTATCTGCCAAGATTAAATAGTTTGGTCAGATTTTATTCTCTATCTCTAAGCATGAAATTGAAATCATGGAATAACCAAGATTAAACTATTTGGTTACCATGGATTGTGGCATAAGTAACAAGTTGCACACAATCATTTATACAGAAGTGAAATAGTAGTGGCATTTTGGCTTGCACACTTTCATGGTCTTTTCATTTTTCTTTGGGGTCCATTTTCTTTCATTTTTTTGACCTTTTCTTTATTCTTTTTATCCTTTGATTTTTCTTTTAGGACATACTCTCTTTACATTTTTTAATTTTTTATTATTTTTTACAAATATGGAAAACATTTGCAGAAAGCAAAGGTATGTACATATTTTAGAGATAAACTAAGTCAATCATAAATTATGGCACCTATTGGTATAGGAACATAACCTTATCAAGACCTCATCAAGTTCCATCATCGAGTGTACTCCTCCATATATCATCAAGGGTTAAGGTCTAGATCATCAAAGAAGGCACATGATTAGCATTTGTCACTTGGAACTTCTTAAGACTTCTTCATTAGTGGCTTGACATATTAATTGATGGCATCCTTGTCAAACAAGAATCATGACATCATCATCTGGAACCAGGCATCTTAAGAATATTTTCCATCTCAGCCAATACCATATTGACATCAATGACAACCTTGATTAACACACTTTGTTGGTTTTTGGTAGCTTGAGAGGTACTCCAAGCCCCAAGGTTCAAGGTTTGGAGCTTGAAGTTCTGCAATTGGGTATTGTGAGCTTGGAACCCAAGATATGGTATTTTAACCCAAGCTGGTGGGTGTGAATCCATGAGTAGTTTCAATGATTTTACACTTGGAGGTGTTAGAAGACCCTTAGAGGAGAAAGGAGCAATGAAAATCATTGAAATCCAAGCTCTAGAAGTGGAGAAATGAATTTTTTATTGTAGTTGTTGGGTTTGTACAGGAATTGTTCAAGACAGCGAGAGTTATTTTATGTCACTTGAAAAGTTGTCAAGCTCACAGATGTGATTTGTTGGATCCCTTCTATTGTAAATAAAATGTGATGGAGACTCATTTTAGGCATCCAAAAGTGCAATCAAATCACAAAGATTACTTATGTTTTTTAGGTTTTAACCCTGTACAGAAATTACCTACAGACAAATTCTAAAAACATAAAATAAATAAAGACGGGAATATAAAACAAATACACAGATATTTTCCCCTGGATCCCAAAACTAGGAATACTAAATTGATTTTTCATTATGTTCCTTTCAATGTTACAATACATAGATATACATGCCGCAGCATTCATAAACCCTAATCCATTAACCCTAGATTCAAACATAACCATAGTTCACTTGATTAGATATTCAAAATACCATGGACATAAAACCATCATTCCTAAAACCATGTGCGAAACCTATGCACAAAACCATAGGTAGGTCCACCCACCTAATATAGGGTCCAAAAAAAAATTTCATAGGGAGCTGCCCCAGACCCTGTAGAGGGGGCTACTGCCCCCATGAAACCCCCTCACTTGTTGTAGCTAGTCATGGAAAGAATACAACACACACTAAACATTCTCCCATTTGTTGTTTCCTTTTCCACACAGGGGGGAACAAGAGAGCTTAGTGATTGGTCCATCCTTGCAACACCCATTGTTTCTCTACACCAAGAAAACTTCTCAGTGCTCACAAACTTCATCAATGCATCTGCATCATTCTTCAAAGTGTCCACCTTCAACAACAAAACCTTTTCGTCCTCAACCATATCCTTCAGAAAGTGATACTGAAAATCAATGTGCTTTGTCCTTAAATGATAAGCAAGGTTCTTTGCCAATAAAATTTCACTTTGGCTGTCATAGTTTATCCTTATATCTCATTGTACTAACCCCATACTTGAACACAATCTCCGCAACCAAACCGCTTTCTTCCTTGCATGAGTCATTGCCATGTATATTTCCTCTGTAGTTGAAAGTGCCACTACAGATTGTCTCTTGCTCATTCAACTACCTTCTTCTCCAAATAGGTTAAACACATACCCACTTGTAGACCTTCTCTGATCTAGATCTCCAACCCAGTTTACATCAACAAAGCCATGAAAGTCTAAAAATTTGTCCAATCCTAGTCTTTCTTGGTAGCACAGACCATAATCACTAGTGCCACTCAAAGACCTAAAAATCCACTTCACTGATGTCCAATGCTCATTCCTTGGTTTTGACATAAACCTGCTTAATACTCCCATTGCATGTGCAATGTCTGGTGTAGTACAGACCATTTCATACATCAGGTTACTGACTGCACTTGCATATGGAGCACGAGACATGTCATATTCCTCTTCTTGTGTCTTGAGACACTGTTCAATAGGTAAGTTTACACCTACAGGAATAGGAACCTTCACCAGTTTACTATCATGCATATTAAATCTCTGTAGTATTTTCTCAACATAATTCCTCTGGTATAACTAGAGCTTCCTCTTTGCCTGATCTTGTTTAATTTCCATGCCCAAAATATAGTTTGCAGCACCAAGATTCTTCATGTCAAATTAGGAGGAAAACTGGGTCTTCAAAACCTGGATAATTTCCTTGTCATTTCAAATCAACAACATATCATCCACATACAAGACTAGATAAATAACATGGTCACCAATTAATTTAAAATACACATAGTGGTCCACTTTGCTTCTGGTGAAGCCAAGTCCTCATATAAATGTATCAAATTTCTGATACCACATCCTTGGTGATTGTTTTAACCCATACAAAGACTTTTTAACCTGCACACTAGTTCTTTCTTTCCCTTCATCGCAAAGCCTTCATGTTGCTTCATGTAGATATCTTCTTCCATATCCCCATGAAGAAATGATGTCTTCACATCCATTTGTTTCTACCTCAAAATCAAAAGCAACAACAATAGATAAAGGTAATCTGATAGAAGCTACCTTGGCAACAAGAGAAAAAATATCGCCAAAATCAATTCTCGGCACCCAGGAATAACTTTTTGCTACCAACCAAGCTTTGTATTTCTCCACCTTGCCTTCTGCATTCATTTTCTTTTTAAACACCCATTTTCTTCTAATGGTTTTCCTTCCAGCTAACAACTCCACTGGATCCCAAGCCTCATTTTTATCCAATGATACCATTTCAACAACCATGGCCTCTTTCTAGAGTTTACCATCCTTTGAATCTATTGCCTCCCTCACGGTTCTAAGATAATCATTAGTAGTAGATAAAGAAAAATTTGAACAAAAAGAAAATGGATTGGTATATGGCTGCCTTCTTTCTCGAACTGATCTTCTCATGACTGGAGTTTATGGCTCTTCATCTTTTGATTTATGTTCTCCTGTAGAGTCTAATTCTTCCTCCTTTAGCTCAAACTATATCTTCTCAAGTTCCTTTGGTAGGACTTCATGTTTAATAACTTCTTTCACCTTTCTAAACACCACATCTTGGTTATACACAACCTTCTTTGTTTCTGGGTTCCAAAGCTTATAACCTTTTAAACCATCCTTATACCCAACAAAGATGCACCTTGCAGATTTACTATCCTATTTGGTTCTTTTCTCCTTTGGAATATGTACATATGCATCACAACCAAATACCCTCATATGTGAAAGAGAGGGTTTCTTACCAGTCGATGCCTCATGTGGAGACTTATCCTCCAACACTAATGAAGGTGATCTATTAACTAGGTAACATGCAGTCTCCACCGCCTCTACCCATAATTCTTGTCCTAACCTAACACCACTAAGCATGCTTCTTTCCTTTTCCATCAACATCCTGTTCATTCTTTCTACAACTCCATTTTGCTAAGGTGTGTATGGAGTAGTCTTTTGACATGTTATACCACACTTCTTGCAGAAATATTCAAATTCCTTCTTACAAAACTCTCCACCATTAGCTGTCCTCAACACCTTTATTTTCTTCTCTATTTGGTTTTCCACTAGAGCCTTAATTTCTTTAAACCTCTCAAGGACTTCAAATTTCTTCCTAATGAAATAAATCCATGTATTCTTTGAGAAGTCATATATAAATGATACATAATAAATAGACTTACCCAATGATGGAACTGACACAGGTCCAAACACATCACTATGCACAAGCTCTAATATCCCTTTCACCTTCTTAGCACCAGAGGGGAAACTCACCCAGTTCTGCTTCCTATATACACAATGTTCACAGAAATCGAAATCCAGAGAGAAATTATACATACCTTATACCATACCATTACCATGAAATATTCCCAGGCCCTTCTCTCCAATATGTCCAAGCCTTTGATGCCATAGCATGGTCTATTCTCCAGAGACCGCTAGATTTTTTGCTCCACTTTCAGAAACCATAGAATTATTGCACCCATCAATAACAATACTGCCTAGAAGCTTGTACATAGTTCCAATCCAAACTCCTCGCAATAATACCAATGCACCCCAAACCGTCTTGCAGGTCTCTTTCTTGAGCACTTTTTTTATGCCTACATCATCCATATTGCTTGCATAAATCATATTTTTAGCCAATTCAAGAATATCTAGAACACCCATAAGTGTTTTAATCCTTCCACCTGGAACCTTCATCTTGAATTTTCCACGTTCGATTATGGCCTTCCTGTCATACCCTAAGAAGACGTCACCACCATCATATCTCTTATACTCGCAAAACCACTCCCTATGGGGAGTGAAGTGAAAGGATGCACCTGAGTTAATCAACCATGCTTTATGGTATACATGTGTACTTGAAGAAGAAGCCAAGTACACATCCCCACCTTCATCTTAGGTGGTTTTCACCTCTATAGAAGGATCATCATCTGATCCTTTTCCTTTCTCAAGAGCTTTAAATCTACAATCCCTTTTGAAGTGCCCTTCCTTTCCGCATTTCCAACATACCTTTACAGGTTTTCCTAGTGATTTAGATCTCCCTCTAGATTTAGATCTCCCACGCGAGGAATTATTTTTGTTTTTGTTCTAGGAGCATCCTCATACACACAAGGCATCTCCATTCTGGCTCTCCATATTTTTCTCTCTCATCTCCTCTGACAACAAAGATGAGACTATTTCATGAAATTTCAAGGTAGTTGTATTGTTACCTATAGCAACAATTAGACTATCCCAAGAATTTGGTAGGGAATGCAACAAACTGATGCACTTATTTTCATCTCAAATTTGTATATCAACATATAGCAACTATCTTACCACAGTATTAAAGGCGTTCAGATGCTCTGTCACTAAGTCTCCATCCTTCATGCTCAGGTTATACAACTCTTTTCGCAGGAACAATTTGTTCAACAGAGAGTTAAATTGGTACAAATTCCTTAGATAGACCCACAAAGCCTTCGTCGTAGCTTCCACTGATACATTCAACAATACTGAATCTGAGATATAAAACTATATTGTGCCCTTTGCCTTCCGATCCAACTTTGCTCAGTCTTCTACTGACATTGTTGTTGGTTTAGTACTTGAATCTACCACGATCCACTGATCTTTATCCACCAGTAGATCCTCCATATTGAGTTTCCACAACTCAAAACTCTAACCATTAAATTTCTCAATATTTATCTTTCCACTTCTCACCATCTTCTTTGATCCCACAGATCTCCCACTAAACAAGGTCTACCCAAGGCCCAAGCAAAACCCCTCAGCAACAAAGGCATCCCTTTTAAAACGAAACAATTCTGATACCAAATGTATGTTTTAACCCTATATAGAAATTAATTATAGACGAATTCTAAAAACATAATAAAAAATGATGAGGATATAAAAAAAATACACAAAGATTTTCCCCTAGATCCCAAAATCAGGGCTACCAAATTGATTTTTCATTATGTTGATTTCAATGCTACAATACATATATATACATGGCAAAGCATTCATAAACCTCAATCCATTAACCTTGGATTAGAACATAACCAAAATTCCCTTGACTGGATTTACAAAATACCATGGGTATAAAACCATCATTCCCAATACCATGTACGAAACCCATGCACAAAACCATAGGTAGGTTCAACCACCTAATATAGGGCCAAAAAAAATAATTCCTGGGGCATTGCCCCAGATCTCATACAGGGGGGCCACCACCCCCCTGAAATCCCCCAACAGGGGGTTGTGACCCCCTACTACGCCCTGCAAAAGGAACAGGGGGTCTATTCCCACCCCCGTGACACCCCCACGCGTGCAATTAGTCATGGAAATAATATAACACACACCCAACATGTTTGGGCCATAGATCCTAGGAGCAGACTTCAGTGAAGATTTAAGGATAATTTTATGCTTTCTTAAGACTATCTAAAGGTTGAGTTGGATCAGATTGCAGGACGAGTTGATTGGGCTAGGTTCTAAATTATTTTGAGTGTGTTTGGGTGGTCTTTCTCTACCTGTAGTTCCTTTTTTTGTTGCAGACCTGGGCTGAGACATGTATCTTCTCATGGATAGGGTCGAAAGGCCCATAAACAATAGATATTCATCTACTTAGGGAGCCATAAACCTTCCTTAAGTTGGACGATTGAGTTGAGAGGGCCAAAAGGCTTAATTGTGGGTGGATACTATCTCTAATAGCCTACAAAGGAAGGAGGAGCAGAGAATGAGGAGGCTGCAGGTGTAGAGAGGCATATGAGGCAATTTAGAAGGCTTGATGTGGACTATAGTTGTTCCCTAACCAAATCACAGAGTTGCAGCACTGAGACACCAGACCTAAGGTATGTGAATGAAGTGTTTGAGGTTGATTGATTGCTAGTTGGATAGGTCCAAGTTTGGAAAGATGTATTGGAATCCTTGTGGATTATTGGAGGGAAACAAGAAAGGGCCCAAGAGTATCCCTATAGAAGTGGACAAGAGGGAACTTGGAAAACTGTGAGTTGGGTGAAGTGTGGGTAGCTTAAGTATCTCCTTGATGGATAAAGGAGGCTACTAGAGGAGGCAGCTTGGAGGTCAAGGTTTGGCCAGCTAGAGGAGCGAAGTTGACAACCTGTGTTCATCATTAGAGAAGTGATATTTGATGGTGATAGGTATAAACCCTCCATCCCTATGTTATTCTTCATTAGAGCAACACAGGAAGACTATAGTCGAAAGAAGAGCCTGAGTAGCTGAGGAGCAGCAACGGGTACTTGTGAGTTTCTCAAAAATGGAGTTGTGGACAACTCAATAAGAGTCTCAATGTGTTGATACATTGATGGAAAAAATGATTAATGTGAGAGAATTAGATAGCCGAGATTTAGTGGCTAGATGGACTTGTAGCATTGGTAGAGGCAGGTGCTAGGAATTGGGAGTGAAGGACCCTTAGGTGTACATGATATGAAAAAGAAGTTGTGATCATGCACTACATCATCTAGACTGTCAGATTATCTTGTAGTTGTATTATTGTACCATTGGATATTTGAGGACCATTATCCCTGGTACGGGAGCCGTAGACCGTTGTATTATTTATTTGCGTTAATATAACAAATATTTGGTTATTGTACATATTTGTGTAAAAATATGTGTATATTTTGTGCATTAGTAGATTTGTTATTGTTTATATTCCATTGTGCAAAGTATCTTCATTGTGATTCTTGATTTGGTAGCATATGTGATCTAAGATTCTATCTTAGACACCAAAATCATGGAAAAATAACATGGTATTATAGGGTGTTTGAGCTACTTTGAAGAGATAGTGAATCAAAGTGTGCACAATGAAATACAACTTAAGAGGGATTTGGTCACATTATAGGTGAAGGGATCACTACAATGTCGAAGCTACAAGTTGGTCACCAATATGAGGGCAAGTTGGAAGGGTTGTCCAATTATAGTCCATGGAAGGAAAGGAACAAGTTGGTCTTGTAGGTCAACAGGATCTAGGAGTCTACCGAGAAATCCATCAAGAAGCCAAATGACCCTAAGGAGCTGGAAATGTATGAAGAAATAGATAGGAAGGAGAGATTGATCATCCTAGATGGTGTGACGGACTCCTTAATACCTCATTTTTCCTAGAAGAACACTGCACATGAGATGTGGATGGCTCTCAAGATTTTGTTCTAGAATAAGAATGAGAACCGAGTCCTGGTATTGGAGGATAAGTTGAAGTCTGCCAATATGATGCAGGGTGGAGTGACTTCATATATGACAAGGTTTTGTCGAGTCAAAGATGAGCTTGATACTATCGGTGTGACTATTTTAGATTCTGATATGGTGAGGATTGCTTTGAAAGGGTTCATCGAGGAATATAAGCCCTTCATCAAGGGGATCATTGCTAGAGAGAATTTTCATCCGAAGAAAAAGGTTTTAGATGATGATGTGGCACTTATAGCAAGAATGAAGGACAAGTAGAGGAAGGACTTGAGTAAGATGAAGCATTTCCACTATGGTGAGATGGGTCATTTTTTTATGAGATGTTCAATGAAGAAGAAAATGGGAGATGACGAGAGGAAGAAGGGGAAGAAGGTCGTGGGTGTTGCCACTTCTGCTAAAATATATAATCTCTCTAGGAGATTGAAGAAGGAGGAATTTTCATTGATCTCTCATTTCTCGTAGGGTACCATTGATGACGTTGCATGGTACATGGAAAATGGGGCATCGAAGCATATGACAAGATCACATGAGATATTTAAGACTCTAGCTGAGTGGGACTCGAAGTTGCACATGGTGTTGGGTGACAAGAGTCAAAAGGAGATCCGAGGATCGGGAGTTGTGCCATTAGAAATTGAGTAAGTACAGGTGATATAAGTCTATAATGTACTATTTGTACCATGACTTAGATATAGCATGATGTTTGTCTCAGCAATCAAGCAGAAGGGGTTTGAGGTCTTGTTCTAGAGTGGGTAGGCAAGACTCAGGACTAGAGGCTCTAGCTTTGCATGTGTTGTTAATTGAGTTAGAGGGCATGGTTTATATAGGCTAATAGGCAAGCCTATGGATCATGAGAATAAGAAGGAGGAGGACCAGGTACATGTTTAATAGAAACAAGTGTAGTTGTAGGCAGGCCTGGAATTTCAAATCCTCTCTGCTTGTCAAATGGAAATTTGTTGATGTTTTTGTATTTTTCATGCCCTTCATTTTACGTTCTACGCAAATTTGTGAATGTCAACCTCCCTTTATCTTGAAACTCTCTTTCAATTACTTTTGCATCTCAATTTTCATTAATCTTCCTCTAAAAGTGCCTTGTTTTTCCTAAGTTAGCATAAACGTGTTAATTGTTGCAATTTTATTCCATAGTAATACCTTTTGTTTAATTCTCTCTCTTTTTTAATCATATAGTCTCTTATTTTTGAATTAAAAGAATAAGTTATTCCAATCTCAATTTTATTTTATATTATAAAATATTTGACATTAAAAATTATTTCAATTTGCAAAGTGGATTTAAGGATATAGATTTTGTTATTCATATGATAAATTTTTATTTATATAATGAAAAATAATTAGACCTTAATTCCATTAATTTTTATATCTTTAAATTTTATATGATTTTAATTTAGTATATGTGTGTGTGTGTGTGAGTGAGTGAGAGAATTGATAAAGAAAAAAACTACAAAGACTCATACTTAATGCTTTTGACTAAAAGATTTATAATAATGAGATATCCATAATTTATTATTATTCTATCCATAATTTATTTTTATTCTTATTCATACAAATCATTATAAATTCTTCAGACTTTTGAAAATATAAGCAAAACAGCTAATCCTTACTTCTTATTTAAGAGTTATGTGTTATAATTTTTTTCCAGGGAAAGAAAATTCATAATTTAATTAAGTAGAAATTACATGTTGTCGATGCCCGAAGGCATATGCTGTAAATGTGGCCATGAAGTCCAGTGTCAAAAATAAAAAATTAAATATACAAAAAACCCAGAGGGTGTACTGTTATGTTGCATATACCGCTATGTAAAAACCAAAAATAACCCACGCAGGGGTTGTCAATCATAAGCTGTTCTTTTTTGTACAGTACAAAAACTAAAAAGGTTCATATTCATATAGCTGTAAATTAGAGGCTATTGCCCCTCAGTAGTCCCTCTTCTATGTATGGTTTGTGGAATTAATGATAGATCCCTGCCGGAGAATGTTCTGCGGTCATCCATTACCCTAGAGGACGATGTGTCGCTTCTTTTGATAGCCTGTCAGTGGTTTCAATTCTTTCCCTATAAATGTGAAAAATAGAAATCTGATCAAAGAAAGTTTTGAAAAAAACAATTTCTTCCAATATAGATCTCAGAGAGTATGCAGTGCAAACAGCTGAATTGTTAAACCAATCAGTCACTATCTTTGAATCGCCAAAAATTTGTATATTTCTGCATTGTTTCAGGATAGCAAAGGATAGTAGGTGGCGGAGTGTTATCAATTCATCATGGTTGATGGTGTCAGGTCCCAATCCCAAGCATATCTGGTAGAAATGAGTTTCAGAAAGGTAGAGGCAGATGTCGCATCCACAGCCGTGTTGTTGGGCAGCCCCGCCATAGTAGTTCCACGGGATAGCTTTGTTGATCTGTGCTTGATGTATAATCCTTGGTCTCTTATGTCTATCATCATTTGGAAGCTCTTCGTATGCAACACAAATCTGTGGGGGGGAGGACATTCCAGATTACCAGAGTATCATCAAAAATCTTTTTATTTCTTTTGAGCCAAATATACCATGATATGAGGAGAGGAAGGTTTCTTGATTTGGTGATAGCTAAGGTGCTCCACCAGTTCTCCCTAGCCGAGATTATATCAACCCCCTGCCAGTTTCTGGTCATGTTAAGAGATATAAGGACTTGAGTCCATATGCTTCTAGTGATAGTGTAAGTGAGAAAAATATGTTGGGTTGTTTCTTCTTCTTGGAGGCAAAGTACACATCAGGTAGGCCCCATGAAAGCCCGCCTTTTCAGATAGGAGCCCGTGGGAATCTTATCTTCTAAAATATTCCACATCAACAGCCTGGTACGTGGAGGAGCTTGTAATTTCCATAGGCTAATCCACCAACTCCTAATGATCTCCGACTTCTTGTCTGCTATGATTATGTTATACCCCTATTTCGGTGTGTATTGCCCAGTTTTTGAGTGAGCCCTGATGAGTTCATCTTCAACATTCTGTAGTCTAACATGTGTTTCTGTGAGAGCATGTAGGTAGAGATGCCAAATTCCTCTGGAATGTTCCAGTGCAGGTCAGTCAGCCATGCTTGAGTATGGAAAGTGGTATTATGCTGATCCCTAATCTGTTCTAGATACTTGATACCTCTGTTATTTAGGAGCTGAATCAGTCCATCAAGTAGAATATGTGAGTTACCACATCCAATCCAAGGATCAATGCCAATACGGACAGAAGCACCATTGTCAATCTTCCATATTAAACCATCTTTAATGATAGAAATAGAACTTAGAATGGCTCTGCAAATCACCAATATGCCTTTCCTGTGCCAAGATGGGCTTCTGATCCAGTCTATGATAATCAATGGCCAGATGTATTTATGTTGTATAACCTCTACCTAGAGGTTGTTTTTTTTGAGGAGGAGCCAACTATGTTTGGCTGCCAAGGCTTGAGCAAATTCCGTAAGAAGTTTAAGTCCCCAACCTCCCCACTGCTTCGGTGTGGCAATTCTTGTCCATTTTACGCAGGCAAATAGTCTACCCTCCTTACTGCCATTCTAGAGGAATATACAACAGATTTGTTGTATTCTGTGAAGAATACCTCTAGGAATCTAGGCTAGAGACATCCAGTACACTGAGGTGGCTTCAAGGACTGTTTTGATAAGGACAAGTCTGCCTGCCCTAGACAAAACTTGTGACATCAACAACCAATTCTCTTCTCCACTTTTGCAATGAGCCAGGTCCAGTTTGCAATCTTGTACCCATATGGTTTTAGTCTGAAGCCCAAATATTTTAATTCCCCCATCAAATCAATAGCCTGAAAGGGAAAATATTGAGTGGCCAACTGAGATTCCTGTAGGGAGCAATCAGATAGAGAGATTGTGGATTTTTCTCTATTGATCTCCATTCTCGTGGCTCTGCAGAAAAGGTTTAGAATCTCATTCAAAGAAGTCAAGTCCCGGACACTACCATTCAAGAAGATCAAAATGTCATCTACAAAAAGTAGATGTGCCAGGTAGAATTGTTCCATGATTTTTAGGCCTTGTAGCCCCCCCCTTCTTTTTTTTGTAGCTATAAGTCTACTCAGTCCTTCTATGACTAGTAAGAAAAGAAGTGGTGATAAAGGGCATCCCTGCCTGAGCCCCCTATCAATATTGAAGGAGAGTGATGCTGAACCATTTATGAGAATAGCAAAAGAGATAGAGGAGATGCATCCCATGATCCAGCTGATGAGTGCTGGGGGAAACCCAAATGAGTGATAATCATCTTGATGTATAACCAATTTACTTTGTCAAAGGCCTTTGCCAGATCAATTTTAAGAGTGAGTCCCTTGAGATTTCTGAGATTGATGGAGTGGAGGGCTTCCTGGGCTGTACCAATGGCATCCTGTATATGTCTATGGTGGAGGAAGGAAAATTGCTCTTGTGAGATATGATTGGATAGTATGGGCTTGATGCATTTGGCGATGATTTTAGAGATGATCTTGTATAGACAGTTGAAGAGGGATATAGGCCTGAAGTCATTAAAAGAGGAAGGTAAATCAGCCTTAAGGATCAAGGCCAAGTAAGTGAAGTTAATGAGGGGGTGGATGTGTCTTGAAGTTCTACTTTCCTCAATGACAGCAAGTAGATCCCCACCCAGAAGCTCTAGAAAAGCCAAATAGAACTCCACTGGCCAGCCATCAGGGCTAGGACTCTTATCCTTTTTGAACCACTTGAGAGTTCCTTCCAATTCCTCCAGAGTGACCAATTGATTTAAGTCTTCTTCCTCTTCCTGATCCACAAACCTTGGAAATTGGCCAGCTAAATTGATGATATCCGGGAGGTTGATGGCTACCGGCACAATGAATTTCCCCTTGAAATGTGTAATCCCCAATCTGGCTAAATGTGGGTGAGTAGAGGCCCAACCCCCAGACTCACAGGGCATCTACCAGATAGTATTGGTGGCATTTCTTCCATTTGCAAAGTTGTGGAAGAATTTCGTATTGCCATCACCCGCTTGGAGCCAGGTGGCTTTACTTTTCAATCTCCATTGTTCTTCTTTTTCCAGAAGCATCTTGTTTTTATGGTTCCCCAATGTGACTAGATTCATTTTAGTCTCCTCATAAGAACCCTAGTGTTACCAGGAAAAGTGTCTATTTAGAACTGCTCTATCCCACTAAGTTGTGACAGCTGCCTTAGAAACAAACAGAGAAAACTACTTTTGTATCTCCTTTATGAACTATAAATAAAGAGGAATAGGAAGAAGCAACCTGTGTCTTGCGCTAGTCCTTTGATCTAATCTCTCTCCTCTTTGACAGCTTCCAGCTACCTGCTCCCTTACTTGCCCAGCTTCACCAAGTACCTGTAAGATCACAGAAGGAGAAAACTATACAAAGACATGGATCTATATTCATAAATAACTTAGGATCAAATTTAAGTTAACCATACAAATGTAACAAGCATCAATGATACAAAAGCATGGAGGAGAAACTCAAATAGTTTTTATTGATATACAAGAAGATCTAGGAGGAGTTACAACTGATCATTCCTGACCTAGCATCAACCTCCTAGAAAAGAAGCCCCTCTTCACCTCCAACAAAGCATAGATCACCCAATTCTCTGATATTTGTCTCAAAACCAACAACAATTCCTTACAATGTGCAAAATTCCAGCCTCTGGATCTCTGGGATGAGGGATCCATATATAGATGTATGCAATGAGGATGAGTCAGCTTGTGATTTGATTAGTGGCTTCTTTCTGTTAGTTCTTGCTTCCACTTGGAGATTGAAGGCCTCTTACTCATCCTTGGTCAAATTCAGTGAGGCAAGTGTCATAGGAGAAGATTCAGGAAGCTTCCATTATCTCTCCACCTCGTGGAATGACACTGCAATTTGTCATTTCCCACTCAACACACCCTGGTAGTGCATTTAGGTGCATTGCAACGCACCTAGCTAGTGGATTTAGGTGCTATGCAACGGACTTAGCTAGTGGAGCAGCTGAAATGATCCTGTTTTGACTTATTATGAGCAGTTTCTGGTGGAGAACTTCTGGGAGAAGCTGTAATTTGTTGACCTTGTTCCTTTAGGGGTTAGAACAACACTTTTAGGGACTTAGGAGCCCTTGGTTTATGGACATTTCATGCTTGGAGCTGCAAGGCACAAAAATGTCTATAACAGTTGCCCCCTAAAGTATGAGGCCGTTTATCGAGTGAAATGCTTTATTATGAGGATCTGAAGTTCTTTCAATGCTGGGAGGAGACCTGTAATAAGATACAATACAATACATTATCTTCATATTGTTTTCATGATCTAGCTGAGGCGGGCATTCCCGTGCTCAGCTTTATAAATTCATTTTCATGTACATAGGACAAACAATCGTCTGATGGTAGACTAATGATTCTGATAGAGCCATCATCCTTTTGGTAGGATGATTATCTGTGCTGTAATGCAGTACATTTGAATGTCTTTATTTTCCTGAATATATATCGCAGCCCGGATGGATGAAACTAGATCCGAGGTCTTCAATCTCGTCTGATCTTCACTCGAAGTACAAGTCGATCCATGTGAGAAATGTTTTGAAGTCGAACATGGAAAGACATCGCTTGATTACCAGTCAATGATGTAAATTATTAACAAGCGCGAGAGGAATCACCGATAATGATGATGATCCTCAAGGTACTGCAGTACAATTCACGTGGTGTGAATAAAGGACTTGGCGTCGAACACCATGCAAAATCTTTCGGTTGAAGGTCATTGATGTGAACCTGTCGCCGGAAGTGAGAAACTTGCCATTGAGGCATGCAAGCTTCAAAGTACTGAATGGGGTGTTCCTAGACCAACTTCTTGGATAATGAGCTGATGTCGACAAGAAGTGATCCGTCATAGGAGGGCCTTAACGAATCCCACATCAATGACATGGAACGGAGCAAATGATTTTGATGGAGGTGAAAACGATCTGATGATATATGGTTCAGGGTGGCGGTCATGAAAGAATGGAGTATAATGTATGGTAGTGGGCGGGACACAGGTGGCCTTTCTGGACGACTTCTCTTGAACATGTCGGCGACACTGATGTGATGGATTGGTAGCATTAACCCCAAATGTGGATGGTATGGTGTGACCATGGCGATGTGACCGATGAATGAAACAACCCAACCCGACTCGGGCACGGAGTGGAAGTGTCATGTTCAAGAGCGACTTGCTACCAATAAAGATTCTTTGAGTTTTCTTCCCAATTTTTCCCCAGTCATTGTTGACCAGTACCTCTTTATTTTTGTCAAGCTTGAGGAGGATAACATATGCTTGTTCTATAATTTTCCCTTCGGGCAAACCCATCGCTATGTTTTAATGAGCCTAGCGATAGTGAAACTCGTTCTCGTCTAAAGACAAGTTTGTCGCTATTAATTTTTTTAACGAGTTTAACGACAAAGATAACTCGGTCCTTTTCATTTTTAGAGAGTCTGAAAAGGTACGTAAAGGTAACTCCAAAATTCCTTTTTCGTCATCTAATCCCTTAAGTCCGAAAAAGTATAAAACAATACAGAAGGGATGAATTTTCGATAGCATTAACGAGCCGAAAAAAACAAGCACTCGATCTTTTTGTGCAATAATCCCTCAGGTCCAAAAAGATTAAAATCTAGAGGAGGGATAGCACTTCCTGTCCCTTTAATGAGTTGGAAGTCCAAGGACTCGGCAATCTTTTCATATTTTACGAGTCAGTTGAAAAGAGCTTAAAGAAGACTCGTCTTTTGAGGAACGAGTGATAAAATGGGTAGCAGCTGATTCCAGGTAAGGTTTGGAATTTTCCAACCATGGCAGTGTCACAAGGATGGCTAGTGAAATCACTCTTCGCAGCTGTTCCTCAAAATGGGTAAACAATCAAATGGAGGTGAACGATCGACCAATGAAAAAGTGTAGGTGACGGTGCAAACACGACCAAGGCTGTAATGGCTGAAGTACTACATTCACCGTGGTTATTTACCAGGGAATAGTTCATTTTTTAACGAGCTTAAACGCGGCTGGAAACATTTGCTCGGTCCGGGTTTATTTTTTAACGAGCTTGAACCTCGCGGTAACACTGCTCGATTAATCCAGTCATATGATAAGAATGTCTCATATAAAATGGCAATATTTAGAGTTTTGCCCCACATCCTTTCTTTATGCAAGTTAGGTGACGACCAATCCTACGAGTTTAAAGGGTTAGAGGTCCTAAAAATTAAAAAAAAACAAATAGTCACCCTTCGCTTGCACTCCAAAAGGTTTGCATGCCCACAGGTATAAAACAGAGTTTCAAGGTTACCCCTTCTTTAGTCCGTTAAAACATTTGTTTTACCGAGAGAGGCCTACCTCTTACAGGTTACCCAAAGATTGTTCCATTCGCGGCGCAAACAAAACACTTCTTCGGTGAGGTCTACCGAGATAAACAAAGATGAGCGACGATGCCCGCCAACTCACATAACTTTGACAAGAGAATCTTGTTCTATAATAAACCCTCTTCCAATCACGGACGGGGGTACAGACTAGTCATATTCTCCCGCGGAAACCTACTCTATACCCGAAGTTTTCCTGCCGAAGCAGACCAGGGTGCATGCCCCCTGGGTTTCAGTCATATCCCTCCGAATTACTCGTGCTCATCGGGAGGACGGACTGGAGATTGAGACATTTCTTGCGTGAAAAGACCATTCAGGGATGGTATATGACTATTTGTTATGCGTGATCCGGGAAATGAAAGTTGGTCCATGAGCTTGACCACTCTTCCTTCATGCGGAAAACACATTACTCTAAAGAGTGAGGAGACAATTGCTCCCATGCAATAAATATAGTCTCGTCCAAGGAGTAGATTGTAATCTAGGGGTCCTTGAACTACCATTACGTTCATGCGAACTGTTTTCCTTCTCAATGTTATGGGCACATCGGGAAGGATCCCTAAAGGTCGACTGGTTCCTTTATCAAAGCCCGTCAGATTTCTCATCTCAGGCAAAAGCGATGGTAAACCAAGCGCTTTCCAAGCAGTTGAGGAAAGGATACTCACAGAAGCCCCCTCATCTATGATGGTACCAGCCATGACCATTCTATATATTTGAATGATAATTCGGAATGGTATGCTTGCTGGTAAATGGGATCTGCCTAGTTGATTCCAGTCGAAGGAGACAACTAGGTTGCTTGGAGGTGGGACCGAATAGACGGCCGGGTATGGCTCTGACGAACTTCCTTCTTGCGGTAAAGGAACGGGTAAATTGCCCCCATGTTCGTCGGAGTCCGTGTTTATGAAGAGAATTTGGACGGTGTCATCCTTGTTCTCTTCAGTGACTGTATCATCTGAAGATGAAACCTCTGAAGGCAAGACCGGGTCAACTGCCGCCTTTACCTTTTGACTTTCGTCTGGTATGGATCCAGATGGTTTATCTTCAATGATAGGTGCTTCAGCCGACCACCTGAGCGGGTCAGCCAGATTTTCAACTAATGACGGACTCGGCAAGAGTTTTTTATATCCAGGAGGAAGTCGTAACGGTGAAACTAGACGATCATCCAAAACTCTTTTAGCTTCATCTAAGAAGGGACAACGGTAGACGGCATGATTGCCTTCGCACAGTTTACAAGGAAATCTACCTTTCCCTTTTTGTCCTGGGGCTTCACTTTCACTAGTTTATGGTGTGCTTTCAACATGATCATCAGAGGTTGACGACACCGGGTTGTGCAAACGAGGAGACCAGTCCCTTAATATCTGAGGGATGCAAGGAAAATCTCTGTGAAAGTGGTCTCCTTTGCAAATGACACATGGCGATTTAGGCCTGGTCGGTGCAGTGTGTGGATTTTCGTTAGATGACACTCGTTTTCCCCCATTCGCCTTTGGCTCCTTCTTCTTCTTCTCTTTCTTCTTCTTTTCCTTCTTCTCCTTAGGAACTTGACTTTTGGCTTTACCAACCCCATCAAGCGAAGAGGAAGGAAGAGAGGAAGAATTAGAGGAAGTAGAAGGCTGGTGGGAAACTCTGAACTCGTCTAATTGCTGATTCGTTTGTTCAGGAATAGTGGTGTTCTGAACGACAGAGGTTGAGAAGAGCCATACAGGAAAACCAATTGTCAGCCCTGGAAGCGACAATGTGGCCATATGGGGTGCACCAACATCTCCCCAAGAGGAGAAGGGACTAGGATTTCCACCAAGGGGAATTCCTTGGTTGGTAGACTCCATTTTCTCAACCCAAGATCAATGTAGGAAAGGGGTATGAATATTCCGTTTAAAATAAATTTTAACACGCTTTGACACAACTTGTTTTTTCAGTTTTTAAGAGTCGAGAAAAAACAAAAGATGACTATAGTCTCCTTCGATTTTTAATGAGCCTGAAGTGACAAGTGCTCAGATGGACCTTTTCCGTTAAGGAGTATGAAAAGGAACGAAAGGGACTGCTCTGGAGGTCTAGGTAGAGGGAGTACCAAACCAATCGCAAAACTGCATAATACTTTTTACGGTACGGAAGTCAATCTTCCCGAATGCTGTGTTCAGTGCATTGTGATCAGTAGGGCGGCTGACACGGCTTCCTATGGATAAAGGATTTAAGCCTATAGGGGTCTCCCAAAATATACTCGACGGTACATGGGAGCACAAGTCCGTACTGGCACTTATCGTCTCAAAGTGGAGGAATCACCCAACCATCAGTGAGGACAACAGTTACCAGGCTTTACAATGCCGGAATACGTCTCTAGCCTAGACCTCTAAATGTTGTGCGTTATGTTCCAAAGCGTTTTTAGATTCATTGAATTTATTTTAAGTTGATCTTTCTTATGAAGTTTTCCTTTTGGGTTCACCACGAGATGTAGATGTAATTCCTAAAATGAAATCTAAGGATGATAAACAAACTTTTATCTCTTTTCAGCAATGAAAATCCTAGCTACTAAGGGAAAAGAAAGACACAATCTTTTCACAAAGAGCAAAGAGCACACTGTAAATGCACTTTCCTAAATCAAACCAAACAGACTGTCTATATGCAAATGCACATGCATGTATTTGTTTTTCACTTAGTATTGATGCTAAAAAGAAAGTTGATGTACAAATCTGAATTTGCTTTCAAGCGACAAACACAAACAAGCTCCTTTTCGAAATCAAAAGGTAGAGATGATTACGACACTTTATGATTTTGAAATAAATACTCGTTCTGAAACTAGAAAGTCACAAATTCAAACCAACGGCAATAGTAAAAGCATAATCGACTGTCAACAGCAAATAAACTTTCTCCTATGATCGAAATCGACACTTGCGACAGATCTAAATCAAAGGACGACAATATGATTATTATACTTTTGCAATGGAAAATTGTAAATGACTCAACAAACACACAAAAACATCTACAGTTCTTTTGTACAAATGAGGCGGAATATCAGTAAGGAAAAGGGGTTTGAAACAGTCATATACTGATCACAGGCTGCAAAATTCAGAGACAAAACTGAAAGAATGAAGCAAAGAACCTCAGCTGCACAGGGCTAGGCTGATCAATGCACCTGTTACACAGAGAAACTGCATTGCAGCGCAGGTTGCCCTTTCGGGAAATGCGTTGAAATGCAGAACCTCTTCACGGTGCCTGCGCTGGGGCAGAAACGAGAATTCTATCCGGGTTCTGGGTCACAGTTTGCAGTTTAGTCTTTGGTTTTTGGCCGAGTAAAAGCAATCAGTAATGCACAATCAGGAGTAGATCTAAGGAGGGTCTAAGAGCTATCACAAGGGCAATCAGATAGTTTATGAATCAACTGTTCAAATCATAAACAAATCTAGTGAATGGATTGAAGCAGCAGATGTCTATTTTGCATTTGTTATGGCAAATGCAGTTCGATTGCTACTTATAAGTTTATGAAACAAACAACAAGAGATACACAAACAAACTAATTAGACATTCTCCCCAGCGGAGTCGCCATTTTGTTACCGGGAAAAGTGTCTATTTAGAACTGCTCTATCCCACTAAGGTGTGACAGCTGCCTTAGAAACAAACAGAGAAAACTACTTTTGTATCTCCTTTATGAACTATAAATAAAGAGGAATAGGAAGAACCAACCTGTGTCTTGCGCTAGTCCTTTGATCCAATCTCTCTCCTCTTTGACAGCTTCCAGCTACCTGCTCCCTTACTTGCCCAGCTTCACCAAGTACCTGTAAGATCACAGAAGGAGAAAACTATACAAAGACATGGATCTATATTCATAAATAACTTAGGATCAGATTTAAGTTAACCATACAAATGTAACAAGCATCAATGATACAAAAGCGTGGAGGAGAAACTCAAATAGTTTTTATTGATATACAAGAAGATCCAGGAGGAGTTACAACCGATGATTCTTGACCCAGCATCAACCTCCCAGCAAAGAAGCCCCTCTTCACCTCCAACAAAGCATAGATCACACAATTCTCTGATATTTGTCTCAAAACCAACAACAATTCCTTACAATGTGCAAAATTCCAGCCTCTGGATCTCTAGGATGAGGGATCCATATATAGATGTATGCAAGGAGGATGAGTTAGCTTGTGGTTTGATTAGTGGCTTCTCTCTGTCAGTTCTTGCTTCCACTTGGATACTGAAGGCCTCTTACTCATCCTTGGTCGAATTCAGTGAGGCAAGTGTCATAGGAGAAGATCCTGGAAGCTTCCATTATCTCTCCACCTCACAGAATGACACTGCCATTTGTCATTTCCCGCTCAACGCACCCTGGTAGTGCATTTAGGTGCGTTGCAACGCACCTAGCTAGTGGATTTAGGTGCTATGCAACGCACTTAGCTAGTGGAGCAGCTGAAATGATCCTGTTTTGACTTATTCTGAGCAATTTCTGGTGGAGAACTTCTGGGAGAAGCTGTAATTTGTTGACCTTGTTCCTTTAGGGGTTAGAACAACACTTTTAGGGACTTAGGAGCCCTTGGTTTATGGACATTTCATGCTTGGAGCTGCAAGGCACAAAAATTTCTATAACACCTAGCCCGTGATCATCCATTAACTGTGCAATCTGTAATTCAATATCAGCAAGTTTCTGATCATCCCTCCTCTTCTTCCTCTTAGACCACTCCTCTGTCATTGACCTGAGTTTATTTAGCCGAAGACAGAAGTCCACAACCAACCTCTATTCCCTCAGGGGGGGTTGAGCTCTCCAGAACTCAGTCACCATGTTGATGTAGTCAAGATCTTTTAGATGGCCATCAAAGAATTTGAAGAGGGAGCGTGGCTTTCTTGAAGGTCCAGTAATTTGTAGAAAAATGGGAAGATGATCAGAAGAGACCCTAGTTCCCACCCATTGTTGATACAGGGGGAGGCAACGGATGAGGTTATCATGAATCAAAAACCGATCCAATCTTCGGCCTAGGGCAGCCTCCCCGGTCCACCTATTATGCCAGGTGGGTAGCTTCTTATTCATGGGAACATCAACTAAATTGCAGGAATCCAGTAGAGTACTCATTTGATCGGAAATATGATCGATTTGAGCTTGGTGTCCCCAGGATTCTTCCATGCCCAATGAAAAATTTAGATCCCCCCCCATGATGGTGGAGTTAGTGACAAGATCATGTTCCAGCAAATGGTGCCAAAAATCCATTCTGTTTCGATTAGGAGCATATATGTTAATCACTTTTAATTGAAGTCCCAACTCCCCTACGAAAATGTCCATGCCCATGAAATGCATGGCCCCCCAGGTGGATATGCTTAACTATTTTAGGCTTGATGCCAATTGTGAGTCCACCATATCTGCCTATGGCATCCATACCCTGAAATGTCCAGCCTGACAGGATAGAGTGAAGGGTTCAGATAGTATCTTCAGAAGAGCCAAGAGTTCTTGAAGGAAGAGTATATCACAGATTGTATCCTTTAACAATCTTTTGAGAGCCAGTTTCTTTTTGGGGTTGGCTAGTCCCCGATAATTGTAGGAGAGCCAAATCATGAGGTACCATGGGTTGCAGGCTCCAATGCTCTAAGCGCCCTCCCAATGGTATGATGTTGGCCCCTTGCAACATCCGCCACCGTAGACTTAATGGCAGATTTGATCTTAGATGGGTGCCCTCTAGCAGGTTTAAGGAGCATGGTCTTTCCTGGGGATCGGCCCAATCCAAGATTCATGTTTTTAGATCGAGGTCTGGAGTGGAGGTTGTAGGGATGGGGATCCGACCTAGAAGAGGAGGAACAGTGAGAAGGGGGTGTGGAGAAATCCTTGTGGGAGGTGGGAGTGGTGGAAAAAGTGGGCGGGGGCACTAATAAAGAACAGGGGATGGAAGGAATAGTGCAATATGCTGATGAAGGGGCATGCAGAGATGTATGCAATACATTTAACATAACATCTGAAAAAAGAGCAGCAGATATGGGGATAGATTCATTACCCGGCAGAAGAGTAGCTTCCGTTGCATATTTGGAGCGTGTTCTGGGAGGAGATGGTGGAGCTTTTCGCTAGCTCCCAGTCTTCTTTGAAGTCTCCACCACGGTTTCAGCCGGTGCCTCTCCATGCTCCTATTCACCCTTGTTCTGCTCAACAAAGGCCTGTTGCTTCGTCCCCTTTGAGTTTTCCGTGGCCACCGAAGAATTTAGAGGGCAATCCTTGAATAGGTGACCCACTTTGTGGCACCTCCTACAGCGAAACGAGACTCCTTCATAGTCCAGAAGTTGTTTGTGTGAGAAGTGTCTCCTGTGGAGAGTGATTTTTTCCTCCAACCCAGCCCTGGTGTCAAGGTGAACCAAAATCCTTGCCATTGTCATGATTCCCATTTTTTCAAAAGACTTGTCATGTTCCACGTAAGTCCCCAAGGCATCTCTGATTCGTTTGAAAACCTGTGGAGTCCAAAACTGCATAGGTAGTCCAGGAAGTCTGACACAGATGGGTCCAGTGCCGAGTTGCTCGCATTCAGGATCGAAGAGAGGATCCCAACGTTTCAATAGAACAGGTGCGAGCTCAATGTGCCAGTAACATGACAAAATCCATTCCGTGTACTCCTCCCTATGAAAGTGGAGGGTGAACCATCCTCTGGCTAGCACCCGAATTACGGGGAGTTCTTTCAGCAAGGAACCCCATATCTCCATAGTCCAAAGATGAAATCTCTCCACCGAGTAGTTTCTGCCTCGAACACGGCCTACCAGAACTTTTCTCACCATATCCATTATGTCTGCCATTTGGACGTCCTCTCCAAAGGTCAGGTTGATATCAGTGTCAACCGCTCTGAGACACCATCCCCTTTTCTGTTTTTCCGAGCGCCATCCCGTTCGGTATTCTTTCAGAAGGTTCCTGCATAGTTTTGAAGAGCTGTGCTATGCCAAAATAGAGGGTCTAGGGTTATGGATAGGTGTTTTGAAACAACTAAATCAAATCGGGGAGAGGGGATTGTGGTTGCACTCACCCGAGTGAGAAAAATCATGCGCTGGTCACGAGGGGTTAGATGGGCCAGCCTGAGCCAGGGAGATGGAGGGAGGGTACATAAGCAGAGGGAGCTGCGTGGGAGGAGGAGGGGGTGCTGCGGATGGTAAGGGGAGGGGGAGTCGAAAGTAGGGGAGGCCTGTAGGCAAGAGCTGAGGAGGTTCAGAGTAGCCGGGGAAAGGGGGGACATTCCAAGCCTGGAAGGTCCTCTACCTTGACTGCAGGGTGCTGGCGCTTCCTGGAGATAGGCAAGTGTGTCTTCTTCTGTTTGGTAGCTGTCGACCGATCCAGCTTATCCTGCAAGGGGCTCTCGACCGATGTGGAATTATGCGCCCATATTTCCTGTTCCGGCATGGGGTCCTCCTCGTAGTCCACGAGGTCCTCTTCCCCCATTTAAGCCGATTACAAGTCTTTTCACTACGTGACCAGGGGGGAGCAGGCAGTGATGAAAGGGGATAAACAGTCTAAAAACCGGAGGTGTGTCCAAAACCCGCGGGCTCTGTCACATGAAAAAAAAAACAAAGGGAAACCCCCAACCGGTGTGACTGTAGAGAGTAGGGACCAATAAAAAATGAAGCATGAAAAAGACCGCGGTCAGAACTGCGAGGGTACCCATGCTGCCTCCACCATAATCACTCACCGTTGCAGTGCCGCAGTTCTGCCAAAAACTGAAAACCCTCAATCGACAACCTTGTAGTTAGCGAGGTCAAAACAAAATTGTTTTCATAAACCGTTCTCAAACCCACATGGGAAACCTCCAACGAAACCCATATCCATTGTTGTGGGTAACAGGTCCAGGTTGCCCTGGTGGCCTAGGGTTTTGCCATGACTAGGGTTTCAGTCTGCTCCACGCAACATTTCCAAGTTCCATAGCTATGTGTTATAACTATATTACATTGAACTTCAATTTCATTTAATCATTAAAACAATTAATTTATAAAACAACCCAAAATATATTATATCTAATTAAATCAACATTAAACCTAAAAAAAACAATTAAATTATTTTTAGAAGTCCACCGAAAAATACAATTACATTATTTTAAAAAATACACAATAACATTTTGATTTTTTTTTTTAAATAAGAAAAGCCTCCAACCTCAAGTGCATACCACTCGCTGAAACAACTAGATTTTTATTAACCTCAAACCATGTATATTCGTAAAACTCATAAAACTAGCTGCCTCAATCAAACGTGCAACCTCAACAATCACATTGGGAGTAAGCCCTAGCATTTCTTTAACAAGTCAAAAACACCTCAAAATACTTCGAAACGATGTAAACTATAGACATTATAAACTCTGGTTGGGCATGCCAGTGGGATCATAGAAAGGATGTAAACTATAGACATTTTAAACCTTGGTTGGGCATGACATTGGGATCAGGTTGGCCTCTCAACTCTTGAGGAAGTGTGAAGTGCATAGATACGCTTATGTCAATAAATTTAAAGTTTTGTGTGGATTCAATACTATTAGTATGAATGCTATCTCAATCCATTTAAATTTGAATATGTGAAGTTTCAAAATGCACCTGACCAGTTCACACAAATAAATAACATATCAAATTTGGAATTTGATATATGCAATCAATCATATTATTATATAATAATAATTTTAAAAACTTATAATCATATGGAGTCTTTTTAAAAGATTATTCCAGAAAGTTTTTAGTTGAGACAACAATTTGGTTATTAGGATTGTACATAGTTTGAACCCTTAACCATTTTAGTTATAAACACACAAAATCTAACTAGAAATAATTATGGGTGTTATACGACATTGCACTATACAACAAATTAACGTGAATTGTATAGATAAAAGTCAATTGCATTCGGTTTCCAAAAATAAAAATATTTTACCAAAAATTTTATGAGTATTCCCAGTTATAGAGCTTGAGAGTGCAGAACAATTGTTGGAAACCTGAATTCCCAGTGATAAATATTCAATGCAATTAAGCTTTATCGCGGAGTTGTGGATTTAATATGGGCAAGCTAGAGAAATTGAGAGTGCAGCCAATTACTTGTATTTAAACTTATGCTAGGTGGAAAATAACTTAAATGGTATTGGTATTATAATTTTTGACGAGTAAAATTTGAAATCAGACGTCATTCTGACGGGTTGCAAATATAAAAGAGATGTCATATCTGATGGGTTAAATTTTCAGCTTGCCATCAAATACGTCTTGAAACCCAAAATACCTCTTACAAGACATCAAATTCTAGGCCTGGTTGCAGGGTTTAAAGGAGAAGGTACAAGTTCTAGAGAAGAAGGTCCATGTTCTAAAAGCTCAGAGGGAATCGGGTTTTAGAGGGAGCTTGCAGGTTCATAGGGAGTCTTTGCAAAGCCAAGAAGAGTGTGCGGTTAGTGGGAGCAAGGGTGTTCCTATAGTTGCCAAGAAGGAATCATGGAGAGAATGGAAGACATTTGAGTTTTAGAGGGAGCTTGCAGGTTCAGAGGGAGTCTTTGCAACGCCAAGAAGAGTGTGTGGTCTGGGAGCAAGGGTGTTCCTATAGTTGCCAAGAAGGAATCATGGAGAGAATGGAAGACATTTCAGGAGAAGAAGAAGAAGGAGGAGACTCCCAGTGACAATGACATTTCCAAGAGAGGCGTAATCCATGCTACATGGATTGGTGCACTTGTGGGCATGAGGAGTCTCGCGAGTTTTGATAACAGTGGTGATGATGATGAGCTACTTCCTAGTCCTAGAAGTACATCCCTTGCTAAGAGGGAGTGTGGATTTTTTGTAACTTGTGAGGCACTCCAAGCCTTAGGGTTTAGGGTTTAGAGGTTTGAGCTCCATAATAAGGCATTGTGGGCTTGGAACCCAAGATTTGGAACCGAGCCCGACTGCATTATTATTTTGAAAGTCTCTTTACAAGTATTAGGCAATTCCTTGCTAACGTCAAGAAGCATTAATTATAATTTTGCGGCTCAAACCAAAATGTGAAGAGTTGTCCTAGAACCCTAATGTCAATATAGAAGAACAAAATTCACCCAAAATCTCATCTACTTCATATTTATCAGTCTTGAATTGAATTGCACTGCTTTTATTAATAACCAAAATCCAGTCGGTGGACTAAATTCAAAATCTCTCCATGCAAAGTGCTCAATTTTCAGAACTCTTAAACAAGCATCTTTTTTTAAACATGAACATCTTGTCAAGATAATCCTAAACACTAATATATATATGTAAGAAGTAGCAAGCCATAAGCTGAAGCCAAAAAAAAAAGTTCTTTAAGATTGCAGAAAACAGAAGAATATCTCACATTGATAAGGACAGATCCAACGTTCACCTGAAGCAGGACGTTGTTGTTTTGATTTGGTAAGAGAATTCACATATTCCAATTCCGGCACCCTTTGGGGACTAGAATTTAAATCAGGAGTCTTGAAAATCAATGAATTTGTTGACAGTGGAACAACAGATGCTTCATATTTCTGGCTTCCCAGCCACCTAAACTTATGCTTTGGTTTCTCACCAGAGACGGGAATCGATAGCCAGTAGACAACCATTTTATTGGTGTAAATGAAAAGAGGACATAATTTATCCATTATGACCTAAGTTTCTTTACGTCATATTGAACGCTAAAAATATGACCGAAGGGGACATAATTACGCTAAAAATACACCTTATCCTTTGACCCTGCTGTCGCCCCCGATTCTCGATTCTCTGTATATTATCTCTGTTATCCATCCTTTACGAAACCACTTGGGAAAAAGAAAAGAAAAGAATTCAAATGATCATGGCATCCAGCCTGATCGCTTACTGATGGCGCCATACTCAATCCAAAGCACAAGAAACCACACTCAGTTTCTATACTCTGCGTGATCGACAATTAATTTGTGTGAGCAAGGGATGTTGAGGAACATGGCAGAGGATACAAACGTACCAAAGAAATTGAATGGGAGGTGTACCAGGTTGCAAAGTAAGCATGTCACCTCGAGATTTCACACCAAGGAAAATCGTAATTGGCAGCAGGGGGCGGGCATTCAAGTTCATACTACACTCATGGAGTTGGAAATTAACTCTTTTGTTTAGCGTTCAGATTAATTATGAGACACCTCCTTGGGGATGAACACATTGCGTTATGTAGGTGCATGAAATCTCCTCTTCCTAGGCTACTAAATGAAGAGATTTTTTGGCATTCTCTCCTCATCATGCATTCTGTGAAGGTGCTTGGGAATTTTGAAGTCCACTTCTGGGGGATTATAGGGCACATTAGTTTCATTCTAACTTTTTTCCTCAACCTCCCCAATGATTTTGCAAAGTTAAATCTATTTGGATGGGAATCTCTATAATGGTTTCATGAGAATGGGGTCATGTTGAAGCAAAAAAATTCCTACAAGATCTCTTCCCTCCTTGGCAAGCCACCTCCAAAAGAAAGAAACTGTAATTGTGTTTGGTTTGTTCGTTAGCAACTCTGAGAGATTATTAGTGGGGAACTCTATCTAATTCAATCGGTCACGAAGTCTAGTCCTACTAAATAATTTTTACTCCCATGCTCCCCCTATTGGAATCACTATTTTTTAGCAAGGATCCCCAAACTAGGTGCTCGGGGACCTCAAGGAGATAGAACTTAATATGTCAAGCACGGTCTTCATAGGCTCATCAATATTCAATTTCATTTCCAATGCTAGACTTGTCTGCTTCTCGGTGAAAATGAAACCTATCACTTATGGCTCTAGGTGGCTTTGGGTCAACATCTATAATGCCATCTCCCTAACTGCCAAGTGATATGCCCCGTTTAATCCAGGCATATATTGGTGGCCACCTACCTATTCCACTTGGACTCCCACCATTGTTTCTCTCAGTTTTTCAGTTTCCTTATTTATAGCACAATTTACTATTTGGCAGTTTTTCGGGTCCTGAACTTCCAGAGCCGTTTTGAGGCCCTAAACGATGTTTTTTTGGCAAAACAAGGATAAATTCATCATTCAAAGGTTGTAGTCCTCGAATAGATATTTCTAAAGAGGTATTGTGCACATCAAACAAAGATCGTATGCCAAAGTTACGACCCCGGGAAGTTGATGTACCAATTTACCCAAACGGGGCCCATAGTTTGGCACTTCATCTCCTAGGGTTAGGTTTTTGGAGGGTTTTCCATTGTTTCTCAATAATAAATAGGCCTTTGAGCCTCATTGTAACACAGTTTAGAGGCATGTAGCCACCACATCTCTTCTCAGAGATAAGCTACCATCGCCCGAGCTTGTCTTATTTCCATTCTGTTTGTAATCATATTTTAGTATTTGATATTAATGAAATGAAGTGTTATTTCTACCGCATCTTTGTATTTATGGTTATATATGTAATATGTTGTGTTCTTGTTTAAATCTGGATCAGTGGTATCAAAGCGATCTGCTCTTTCTATGTTTTTATTTGCATGTCCCCAACGAGGTCGGGATATCAGGAGTTAGGGTTGGATTTGATTGAACCTTTGTAAGAGTAGCCTTGCAAACCCCAACGACCACCCATGGGGGAAGAAAATAAAGATGAGGGGTAAGAGATCCTATCAAAATATTGCTCGAGGAGGCCCTTGAGAAACAAAGGAACACGATGATGGATAACTTTACCTAGATCCTTCAACAGTTGCCCACCGGCGGTGCATCCACATTCAGTAGCCACTCTAGAGGCTTCACTCCTTTTAAGGTACAAGTAAACTTTGACATTCCCATATTTGAGGGCCAAATAGATGCAGACGTTATAAATAAATGGTTAAATATGCTACAATGATATTTTTTTGTTCATGATTTTTCCAACCGAGAAAATATTACATTTTCTCTTCTCAAAGCCACCCCCCATGTCAAGGACTGGTGGGAAACCTACTGTGAGCAAAAGGATGAAAGCACGACCTCACTGTTTTCAGTCACACCCACTTGGAACTCATTTTGGGATGCCATCAAGGAGCAGTACTAACTAGTTGGGAGCTATGAGGATAAATACATAAAGTGGACAATGTTGCGGCAGGGAAGGGACCAAGATGTGCCAAAGTTTACCAATTTTTTTCATACCTTTCACACGAAGTTGGGTATCAAGGATTTTGAGAAACATTTGGTACTCAAGTACCGCAGCTGCCTACATAGGTACATTCAGGATGAGATGGAGTTCTTAGACATCTCCTCGCTTAGAAAGACATACTGATACGCCGTTAAGATCGAGCAGAAGTTTAAACATAAGAAGCGAGACTTTGGATTTGCAAATCTGAAGCAAGGGAAAGGTGCCCCCAAACCGTAGAATAAAGGACAAAGCCAAGGCGGGGTGGCCCAAGACAACCCGCCAAAGCCACAAGCAAAGAACAACACTGTGAAGCCGAAGAAGGACAAGGGAAAGTGGTGTGAGTTCCATAAGAGCTCCACTCACAACATAAGTGAGTGTTGGGCCAAGCAGTCACTGTTGGCCAAGCTGAAGGCTTTGGAATCAGATGCATGTTCTAACTCTGAGTCAAAACCCAACAAGGGGAATGATAAAAGGAAGCAGATTATCGATGTGGATCCCAATGCCACCATTGCCACCACAAAGATACAGAAGGAGGAACTCGAAGATCCAGAGGAGGAGGAGTGCCTCTTCGACTCCTAGATGTGGGTAAAGGGTTCCTTGCTACAGTTCATTGTCGACAGCGGGAACCAAAAGAACCTCATTTCGGTAGAGTTTGTGAAATGGCTGGGCTTACCAGCCATAACACACCCAAAATCTTACACCATTAGGTGGCTTCACCAAGGATGAGATCTTTGTGTAAGCTAGTAGTGTCGCCTTCCATACAGCATCAAGCTCTTCACGGATGAGGTATTATGTGACATTTCTCCCTTTGATGTTTGTGATGTATTATTAGGCCAACCATACTTGTGGAAGCGACATGATGTATATGAGTCAAGGCCTCGTGTTGTTATTGTTACTTTGGGAAATAAGTTGTACAGGATACCGAAGGTAGCACTTCCTACCACCATCTATTTGGTTACTGCAAAACAATGCAGTAAGCTCATTTCCAAACCCAGGAAATTTGTTTTCCTAATGATACGTCCTTAGGTAAAGAAGAAGAGGGTGGCCACGACCTCCAGATAGGGCCCATCCGCACCACAACAATAGATGGACAAGGTCATGAACGAGTACGAGGACATCTTTACCTCCCCCACAATGGTGCCTCTACACTATCATGTCAAGCACTCCATCGATCTGACCCTAGGTGTGCCATACCCCAGTGGACCAATCTATCTGCACTCTATTCTGGAGAACGTCGAAATCAAGAGGCAAATTCAGGAACTGCTGCAGAAAAGGTCACATCCTGTTGAGTTCATCACCCTGTGGGAGCCTGATCATGTTAGTACAGAAGAAGGATGGGACTTGGAGACTCTGTATTGGCTATCGGGCATTGAACAAGATCACTGTCCGGAATAGGTACCCAATCCCATGGATTGATGACCTTCTAGACCAACTCAAGGGGGAAAAATATTTCAGCAAGATTGACTTGAAGTTCGAATATCACCAGGTATCAATCGAACCCTCCAATGTGTGGAAGATTGCATTCAAAGCCAAGGAGGGCCTTTTCGAATGGTTTGTTATGTCTTTCAGGTTGACGAAAGCTCCTGCAACCTTGTTTAAGGGAAAACTAGTGTCGATTCGAACTGCTAGTCCCACTAAGATGGGTAGCTATCTTAGAAAAAAACAATGAAAGCTTTTCAAGAGTTTCTTTAAGTGTGATAGATGGAAGAGAAGAAAAGAAGACCAACTTGGATCTTTCGTTTTGATCCTAGCTTGATTTTTCCTTTCCTTGATAGAATTCGTCACTCCTCTCCTACTTGTCCCGCTTCAAAGAGTACCTGTAGAGTCAAAGTAACAGCAAACTATCAAAGCATCTTTATCTAAAACATCATAAACAATGCGGAAACAAAAACACATTGACCATACAATTGCATTCATGAAAAAGATTCACAAATACACGATTATATGGAGGAAAACTCAAAGAACTTTATTAATAGTAATGTAAGAGAGGATTACAACCTAGCTGCCTGATCCAGCATCATCCTCCTAGTTGTAGAAGCCCTCTTCACCTCATGAACAAGAAAATCACCCAACAATGCAATGTCTCTTCTCACTAGCAAACCAACAACACTTCCTCACTAAATACAAAATTCCAGCCCCTAGCTCTCTCAGATGAGGGATCCATTTATAGATGTCTTGCAAGGGTGTGAGTTAGCTCTGGGTTTTTGATTAGTTTCATTCCACTGATAGTTCTTGGTTCCACTTGGAGATTTCATGATCTCTTACTCATCCCTAGGCGAATTCAGAGAGGCAAGTGTCACAGGAGAAGTTTCTGGAAGATTCCATGATCATCCACCTTGCAAACTGTCTCTGCCATTTGTCTATTCTCACTCATCGCACCCCACAGAAGGCCATTTGAGTATGCATCACACCTGGCCAGTTAGGCAATTAGTATGCATCGCACCTTGCCCATGGAGGAGTCTGTATGGTCTAGTTTTGGCTAGTTCTGAGTAGTTTTTTAGGTGGAACTTCTGGGAAATGATGTAATCAGCTGACCATGATCCTTTAGGGTATGAAACAACACTTTTAGGGACTTAAGGAGTCCCTAGTTTATGGACATATGAGTTTAGGGTTGCAGTGCCCAAATATGTCTATAACAGATGCCCCCTAAAGCATGAGGTCGTAAATCTTTTGATGTCAGGTGAAATGCTTTATTTATGAGGATCCGAGGTATTCGAACTGGAAGGTGACCTATATAAGATACAATACAATACATCATCATCATATTATTTTCATGATCTAGTTGAGGCGGGCATTCCCATGCTCAGCTTTATAAATTCATTTTCATGTACATAGGACAGACAATCATCTGCTGTTGCAGAATGGTGATTCTTCGCATGAAGAGTCATCTTCCCTGGCTTAGATGACTATCTGTGCAGCTTCTGTGTACAATTGATGTCCTTATTTTCCTGAATATATCGCAACCCGGATGGATGAAACTAGATCTGGGGTCTTCAAAACTCGTCCAATCTTCACCTGATGTATAAGTCGATCAATGTGAAAAGATGTTCTGAAGTTGAACATGGAAAGACATCATCTGATTACAAGCCAATGATGTAAGCTGTTAACAGACACGAGAGGAGTCACCGATAATGATGATGACGCTCAAGGTACTACAGTACAATTCGTGTGGTGTGAATATATGACCCGATGTTGAACACCACGCAAAATCTTTCGGTCGAAGGTCATTGATGTAAACCTGTCGCCGGAAGTGAGAAACTTTCCATTGAGGCATGCAAGCTTCAAATTACTGAAAGGGTTGCTCCTAAGTCAACTTCTTGGATAATGAGCTGATGTCGACAAGAAGTGACCTATCGTAGGAGGGCCTTGATGTATCCCACATCTACGACGCGAAACAGAGCAAATGATTTTTGTGGAGGTGAAAATGATCTGATGATATGAGGTTCAGGAATGGCAGTCATGAAAAATGAAGTGTGGATGTAATGTAGTGGATGAGGTTTTTGCTGGATGGTGAATTCTATGAATGACTTCTCTTGAACATGTTGGTGACATTGACCTGGACTGGTAGTGTTAACCCCATGGATGGCACGGCGGACCAATGGTGACGGTGAATGGAAAAACCCAACCCAACTCAATCACGGTGATGGAGTGAAAGTGTCATGTTCAAGAGTGGCCTGCTACCAATAGAGTTCTTCAAGTTTTCTTCCCATTTTTCCCCAACCATTGTTGACCAGTACCTCTTTATTTTTGACAAGCTTGAGGAGGATAACATATGCTTGGTCTATAATTTTCCCTTCGGGAAAACCTGTTGCTTTGTGTTTAGCAAGCCTAGCGTCAGTGAGACTCGTTCTTGTTTGGGTGGACAATTATGTCGCCATTTTTTTAACAAGTTTAATGACAAATATAACTCGGTCCTTTTCATGTTTAGAGAGTTTGAAAATGGACAAAAAGGAGAATCCAACAGTCCTTTTTTGTGGCATAATCCCTTAAGTCTGAAAAAGTGTAAAATAATACAAAAGGGATGACTTTTCGATAGTTTTAACGAGCCGACAAAGACAAGCACTCTATCTTTTTGTTTAATGATCCATCAAGTCCAAAAATATTAAAATATATGAGAGGGATGGCGTTCCCCTTACTTTAACGAGCTGGGAAGGCCAATAGCTCTACAATATTTTTATATTTAACGAGTCTAAAAAGAGTTTAAAAGAGGCTCGTTTTTGATGAACTAGTGGTATTTCTCGGTAGCAGCTGGTTCCGGGTAAGTTTGGAATTTCTCAAAACATGGCAGTGTGAAGAGGGTGGAAATCAGAATCACTCGTCACAAATGTTCCTCAGAAGGGCAAACAATCAAGTGGAAGCGTATGGTCGGCCAAATGAAATGGAGGTGATGGAAGGAACACAATCAAAGTTCAAAAAGGGCAGATATCAAAGCGATCACAAAGGTTATTTACCAAAGGCGGGTTTATTTTTTAATGAGCTTGAACCTTGTGCCAACATGTGCTCAGTGCAGGTTGATTTTTTAATGAGCTTGAACCTTGCGGGAACATTGCTCTTAATATTGGTCAATGATATTCAGTTTATCGTTTAACACATTAGATTCTTTCTTCGGTCGTTCAACCTGCTCAATTGCTCCATCAAATTGATTAGAAATACACATATATATGCCTGAAAAAATGAATTAAAAACTATAATTTTACTTGAGGTACGTGAATAGTAACATAAAAAGTAGTTTTACCTCTCATTTTTACCATTTCATTTCAAATTTGGGATTTGGAGTTCTAGAGTGGTTTTCTGCCTCAAACTTCATCTGCTGATTTTGGGAGATTCGGTGTAAAATTCTCCACATCGTCAGGTCCAGGTAGGAGCTAACCTTGAGCTCTTCATTTTCATTCCATCCTTTTCTGATTTTGAGCAACTTTTCCCCTTTTTTTGAGCCCCTGGTGTTTGAAGAAATCTTTCTTCCATCATCGCACCTACCCTATATCAAAAGGTGTGATGCATACTGAGTTGTACACTGGCCAGTCAATATGCATCTCACCTAGTCCAAAGGCAGGGTGTGATGGGCGCAAAAGGGAAAGTTTGCATAGTGATTTCTCATGAAATTCTTGCTTGTTTTTGCTCAAATTTGGATCCTAATTCATCTTTTTTCTGTGACTTAGATATTTGTTGGATCAAGATGGTCGTCACATGGTGTGAATGAGAGCATGAAGAAGAAGCCATGATTTCCTTACATGATCAGGGTACTGTTACTGCATTGTGAAATTATGGTTTGCTCAAATTCTTCCATATATCTAGCATGAGGCAACAAATCAACTTGTTGCAGTATTTCCTCGATGCATGGGATCCAATCAACCAGCTGTTCCAGATTAGAGGTAAATCCATCCCACTAACAATCGAGGACATTTACTTTTTGACAGGGTTATCGAGGCGTGGTGCCCCTCTTTCATTGTCGGGATCCGCTCATGGGGGCGAATAAGTGAGAGATTATATCCGTCAGCTTTGTAGAGATGGATCTCAGCCTAATAGAGATGGCAAGATCAATATCTAGGATGTCATTGATCGGCCTTTAAGGACCATTTTATTCACCTTTGCTAAATTGGCTGGTAGCGCAGCTCTTCATTTGGCAAACAGATCTTATGTGCAGTATGCTTTAGAATGCCTGAAACTAAAGGTATTCAACTGGTGTGAGGCAGTACCTCCGTTGATAAAAGAACAACTCTCTAAGGTAAAGAATGGAATATCCAAGAACTTCGGATATGGTTCCATTTTGACTGCTTTTGCCGTAGACAGGATCCCACTGATGCAGCCACAACATATTTCACTAGGATTGCCAGTACTGAGGGAACCTAGGATGCGGAGATGGGTTGATCTCATGGCTAGACATGCTGGTCAGCCACAGATTACTTTCTCTAATGCCTTCTTTGAGTGGTTCAACCGTCAGGAGATGGTCTTCTCAGAGTATTCGTATGTCGAGATGGACTTCCGAGGTGACCCGGATTTGGCGTTGCCAGTTGGTGAGCAGTGGGGTGTGATAGGTAAAGATTTTAACCATATCTTTGTTTATCAGTTTCATAATATTTTTGTGATTTATCAAGATTAATTGAACTCAAGTACTTGTGCATATGTTGGGCCAGTGAGACCAGCGGCGTGCCCAAGGGTGGTAGTTGGCGTTCCATCAAGAGAAACTGTAGGGAGGGTTGTCCTTCGTGATCTTGACATAGCAGAGACCCTGGCAGTATTGCAGGATCATATTGAGGCTCTTACCCTTGGTATTCATGATGTGAGGACCGACGAGTTACCTCTGAGGCTACAGTGCCATACTACTGGCGTTCAGAGTCGATCGAATAGGCTCCTACGTATGATTGCGCAGGCGGTGACATGTTATCACTAGCATCATTAGCATAGGATGATTTTCTGCATCCACTTTTGAGTTTCTTGGTCGCATGACCAATTTTTCCTTGAACACAAAACATTATGTGAAAATATAAACAGTTATATATTTTTTATTTTCAGAGTTTATTTTGGTTAAGTTATGTGAACCAGATGCAAATGTTGATGTAAAATGCTTTTATTTACAAATGTTGCAAATGTCTGTCTAACACATAATTCGCTAATAAATCAGTTAAAGTGTTTAAGTTTCTGGAAATGTGTTGATATTGAACGGAATCAAAATACCTTTCCAAAATCTTGACTCTTAGGAACATACGATAGATAGCTGGGTTTCGAACTGAATAGACGTTAGTAAGCTATAGAATGACGAGTTGTGAATCTAGCCTGACAATAAGTTGGCGTATGCCATGCGAAATGGTATCAAAGAGAAACTTTATCAACGCGTTGTACTTAGCGATGTTGTTCGTTGATTAACCAATACATATCCCCTTGAAACTCACTAACTTGCTGCTTGGATCAAAGATGGCCCGGGCTGCAGAAGATAGGTTCCGTGTTCTACGACTAGCTCCATCAGTGTACCCAACTAATGTTTCCAAAAAGTCTGACATCTGTAATAAATGCAAAGTGGATTAGTTAACCAAAATGACAACTCTTGACGAAAACAAAAACGAAACAAAAGCATATAAAGAGATTACTACACTTGATCAAGCATAGTATCGCTTAAGATACAACCCATTTCGAGGTTGTGACAGTGGAATTCCATCATAATCTACCAGCTCGTAGGCTCCTTTTGCTAATACTCGTTTAACAATGTAGGGGCCCATCCATAATGATTGGAACTTACTTGCTCCCAATTTATCAGAGTCTTGATCATAAAGTAAGACCAGGTCACCTTCTGAGAAGACACGAAGCTTGACATTTTTGTCAAATTGCGCTTTGACACGTTTCTTATGTGCTTCGTTAGCCAGTGTGGCATCACGATGGGTTTCATCCAAGTGGATTAGTTCCAAGAAACGAGCCTCTTCCTCTGAAGTTTCGGGGAGTAGATCGATTGCGAGCTTTAGAGATGAAATCTCACACTGAATCGGTAAGACAACTTCCAAGCCATACACCAACTGAAAAGGCGTAAATCTGGTCGCATTTCTCACCGAGGTTCTATATGCCCATAGAGATGAGTACAGGATTAAATGCCAATCCCGTTTGTGGGCTCTAATCATTCTCTGCAACATGCGCTTGAGGACTTTGTTGATCGCTTCAACTTGTCCGTTAGCCTGCGGATAATATGGAGTAGAACTATGGTGGGGCAGTCCTAATTTGGAAGTCAATTCAACCATCATGTGATTGTGAAAATGAGATCCATGATCTGTGACTATAGCCTGTGAAACACTGAACCTAGAGATTACATGATTGAAAAAGAAAAGAGAAGTTGTTTTTCCGCTGTTGTTTAATGTAGGCATCGCCTCGGCCCATTTTGTAAAATAGTCGACAACGACTATGATATACCCATGGCCCCTGGTCGAGGTGGGGTTACATGTCATGAAATATATGCCCCATTTGGCGAATGGCCCAACAAAAACTATTGGATGCAGTGGTGCAGGTGGTAATCTGGTTTTGCGATCAAAAATTTGACAAGCATGGCAACTTCTTACTATTATTATGCAATCTTTGAAGATAGTAGGCCAGAAGTAGCCAGCTCGCAAGATTTTCTATGCAATAGCATAACCAAACAAATGCCCCCCATATGCGCCTGAATGAGAGTCATTTAGGACTTTTTTGGCCTCCTCATGCATGAGGCACCTTCGCAGAACTGTATTGACACCATGACAGTAAAGTGTATCATCGACTATCATGTAGTCTTTCGCTTGGTATCGAGTATGTCACTGTTCTGAGTGAGAGGTGTTAGGCCTAAAGGTTTGGGTTTGGAGATAGATTAGTATACCTCCATACCACGGGTCGCTTGATGATATCAGAAACAATGTTTCATCCATAATCGATGCTTTAGATGTTAAATCATTGGACGATGATGGGAGGTCACAAGGTAACTCCGCGAAGACTAGAGATTTCTTTGATTTGGATTTGGTGAATTCAAAATCAAACTCTTGTAAAATGGCTATCCATTTTGAATACTTCCCCCTAGCAATTGACGTGATAGGATGTAGGTCATAGGGTTGCAATCTGACAATATGGTAGTTTTGCGGAAGAGTATATAGTGTCTAAATCTCTGTACTGCTTGAACAGCTGCCAAAGCCAAATTTTCAACATAGGAGTACCTACTTTCCGTATCAAGTTGTGGCTTAAATAATACACAGGATGTTCTATTCCATTGTCTTCTTGTACTAAAACCATTGCGATGGTTGTATCTGTGGCAAAAAGATACAGGTTAAAGTCTTTTTTATAATCAGGAGCATACATTAATGATGCTTTTACTAAGGAACTTTTCAAAGCATCAAAGGAAGCTTGCACAACTTGATCCCAGTTGAAGGGAACTTCCTTCTTCAAAAGACGTGTATAACCTTTAGCAAGTTCGGCATAATTTGGAATGAACCTCCTTAGAAAGTTTGCTTTCCCTTGGAGTTTCTGAATCTGAAGCAAATTTGAAGGTGGAGGCATGTTGATGATTGCCTGAACCTTACATGGGTCGAGTCGAATTCCATCCTTAGAAACTACGAAACCAAGTAACCGACCAGAACCAACACAAAATACACACTTTTGTGGATTGAGTCGTATCTTGTAGTGTCAGCAACGTAGAAATACAGCTCTCAAATGCTGCAGATGATCATTTTGCTTTCGCGAATGAGCCGATAAATCGTTGAGATACGGTTGAATGATGTGTTTGATGTCATGGAAGGCATAGTTCATTGCCCTCTGAAATGTTGCCCCTACGTTCTTCAAACTGAAAGGTAGTTTGTGGTACGCGAATGTACCCCATGGACATATAAATGTAGTCTTCGACTGGGGGCGGATATTGATTTGATTGTATTCGGAAAATCCATCCATAAATGAAAAGACTTCTCATCAGGCACATTCATCAATTATCTGGTCGATGAAGGGTGTAGGGTAGTTGTCCTTTAGACAAGCTTGATTTACATCCTTGTAATCGACGCACACTCTAATCGTTCCTTGTTTGTTCATCACAGGAACAATATTTGATACCCATTCAGTGAGAGGAATGGGGTAAATGAAACCAGCATGTAAAAAATTTTCAACTTCTGCCTTAATGGCAACGGCTTTCTTCGGGTGAACCAGTCGAAGCCGTTGTCGTACTAGTTTGACATCTGGATACATATTGATTTCATGTTCAACGATGCTCGAGTCAATGCCTAGCATTTCTTCGTATGACCAAGCAAAGACATCTCTGAATTCACAAAAGAGAGCACAGTATATTTCCAGTTTTGAAGGAGAACAAGATTTGCCAACATGTATATTCTCTACAACATCTTGTTTGGTCGAGATATTAATGGCAATAGTTTCTTCAATATTTGACAGATTTCACTCTGAATCCACCGTATTTATAGTATTTGATAGAAAATAAAAAACTGAAGGATGATTAAGGTCGCTAGAGTAATCCTTGTTGTTATCTTGAGGTTAGGAATGATGGTGGTGATCTTCCCATCGTGTCTCTCCTATCATCATAGACTGAATGATTCCTTCGTCTGTAGAATGTACATGCGACCAAGGATCAATAGAGGTACCATACTCTAGAGACCTATCTATCCAAACACTTGCTGAGCGTTGGTTTGGGTTTGCCGCCCATGCCCATAATATTGATTGCTACAACAATTCTATGGGGCTTAGGGGTAACACCTGGCGATGATCCATGTTAACAAAATGTTTGGAATTCTTCTTAATCTTTGACGATGTAAAAGATATCTTGTGACAGGTTTCCACTGTGGCCACTTCTGCCAAATTATTCAGAGGCGAAAGGGAAAAAGTACCCATTAAAGTAGGGTCTTTTAGGAGACCTACTCCGATATTTTGAAGTGATTGAGAGCTTCCATGGATCAAAGGAATGCTTCCAGTAGCTTGAGAACTATTGCAGAGGAAGGTTAGTTGGTCAATTATTGTGATTCCACCTTGAAAGGGGATTGCAATCTTTCTAAAATACGTTGATACAACAGCAACCATAGCATAAATCTAGGGCTTGCCCAGTAGGATGTTGTAGTCAAGGTTTCCATCAATGACCTCAACTTCAATTTCTATTATCTTTCCCCCCAGTTCGATTTGCAAGTTACTTAATATCCCATATGGCGTGTATGTTCTTCCATCAAACGCTTTTAATGTCATTGATGATCGTGACAAGGGTGGAGAGTCTAAAGTTTTCCAGCAACTCATTGACATAATACAGATAGATGCTCCCTCATCAATGATTGTTCGATGAATGGTTTTGTTGAGGGCTTTTACCTGGATGAGGAAAGCGAGTTGTGCTGGTAATTGAGGTTCGTATCCTTTATGATTAAAGGCCACTAGATTGGAATCCGCTGGATCAATCCCACTTATCTCTGATAACAAAGCCTGTTTTTGGGATTGGAAATTCTGTAGTACTTCAAGTGTTGACATGGAAGATTTTGATTCAGCCAGATCCTCCACTATATTATAATTCTATGCTACTCGAGCATGAGGATTAAATGTCAATTTATGTACTACTCCCTTAGGCAGTTTTATTGTTAATTCAGGAATGATTGGTGGAACAACTTCTGACGAAGTTGTTGTTGTCGAACTACTGGGTTGGTCTATAGCCTTGATGTTCGACGATTGTGGATTTCCATAATCCTTATTCCTTGTAGATATCAAAGCGTCATTTTTCTATTTTGAGATGGATAGCATAAGCACTTGGGATGGGGAAGCACGATCACTAGCAACTAGGTTAGTTTCCGGATTTGGAAACGGATCAGTTAATACCACTGAGGTATTTGAAGTCTTTTTGAAAAACTTCTTGACTTCAGCTTGATGTGGACAATCTCTTGTGTAATGGTCCTCATCACATATGAAACATGGCTGATTAGGTTTCTTCTTTCCAGTAGGGTTTCCAGAAGGTTTCTCAGGAGTCGAATCCTCCTGTTTCTTCTTTTTGTTTGTCCCTTTCTTTTTGCCCCCTAGTTGCTTAGGATTTTTGCCTTTGTCGGTTGACACGACATTGAAAAAGAACTAATTTCTATAATAGAAGGATGTAAGTGGATCCCAGTTCCAAAATGAACTGGAGTACTGGGTGGAAGATCCTCTACTATCTCTTCTAGAGCAATCAATCCATGTGGAAGAGGTAGACCATCAGTTCCGTAAAATATTTCTGGAGCCGAAGAAAGTGTAACTTCTACAGTAATAGATATTGGAGGGGTGACACCTTCTAAATTCTGGAATTCAACTTCCAGATGTTCAGGCAAGTGAACTTCAGTTTCTGGATCAGTCCTAGGTGGAGTTGCTTGAGGAATAGAGGTGTCTACCATTACGCTAGGATCAGTTCTAATGTTCTCTTGTAACTGCGGAACTTCTTCTGTAAAGGCAGATGTACCAGAGATAATTGGAGTAACTGTAGTCTCTGACGATGTTGAAACACATGTTTCAAATAAATCAAGTGAATTCGACTCAGTTAAACGAGAACGCTTTGCCCGGGATGGTTTCGTTTCTGGGGTCAAAGAGAGTTGACTCGATAGTCTCCACAAACGATGGGGTTTTTATTGACTTTCTTCCATGATTATGGATTACTTGATCAACTGAAAAATTAAAGTGGGAAAATGTTATTCCGATTTAAATGAATTTTAAGACACTTTGACGCAACTTGTTTTTTCAATTTTTAAGAGTCGAGAAAAAGCTAAAGGTGACTCTAGTCGCCTTCGATTTTTAATGAGCCTAAAGTGACAAGTGTTTAGATGGACCTTTTCTTTTAAGGAGTTGAAAAGGAATGAAAGTGACTGCTCTGGAAGTCTAGACAGAGGGTTTACCAAATCGATCATAAAACTGCAAAATACACCTTGGTGATAAATGATAGAGAAATTACCAAGGACTTATGTACAACAGTCAATCTTCTTGAATGTTGTGTTTAGTGCATTACAATCGATAGGGCGGCAGACACGGCTTCCTAAGGATAAAGGATATCAGCCTATTGTGGTCTCCCAATATATACTCGACGATACGGGGAGCACAAGTTCGTACTGGCACTTGTCGTATCAAAGAGGAGGAATCACCCAACCTTCGATGAAAATGATAGTTACCAAGTTTTATGACGTCGGAACATGTCTCTAGCCTAGGCTTCTAGATGTGTTGCGTTAGGTTCCAAAGCGTTTTTATGTTCATTGAGGTTTATTTTATGGTTGATCTTGCTTAGAAGTTTGTCTTTCAAGGTTCACCGTGTGATGTAGATGTGAAATTCCTAAATATGCAATCTAAAATGATAAAAAGTCGTTTATGTTCTTTTAGCAATGAAAATCCTAGCTACAAAGGAAAGAAGATAATGATTTTCTTTCAGCAAAGAGCATAGAGCACACACTAAATGCACTTTCCTAAATCAAATTTCGCATGCAGTCAAAATGCAGATGCACATGCATGTATTTGTTTTCCACTTTCTTAATGTGTGAATGCCAAAAAGAAAGCTAAGTATAGATCTGAACTATTTCTTTTAAAGTGACAGTACTAACAATTTTCTTTTCAAAATGAAAGGAAGACTAAGACGACACTTTTCGATTTCGAATTGAAAACTATTTTCGACACTTCTAATACTAATAATTTCAAAATCAAGTACAATGACAAAAGTACAATCAACTATCTAGAAGAGGAAGACTTTACGACACTCTTCTTCTGATCCAAAATGATAATTACGACACTTGCATAAAAAACGATAGTTCGATTAGGCTACTTTCGACAAAGGAAGACTGTAAATGAGTGACAAATACACAAAAACATTTACAATTCTTAACTGATGGAGGCTGAAATAATGTGAAGGAATATGGTTTCATCAAGAAGGTACTGATCATGAACAACAAAATTACTGAATAAAGCTGAAAACAAGGAGGAAAAACCAAATTTCAGAGAAGAAAACAATTCACTCAGTCATCGCGCCTGAAACACAGGGAAACAGGGATGCATCTCACCTACAACACACAGGAGGTGCGATGCATCCAGGTTGCACAGTTACAGATAGTGTGATGGGTTAGGGAGCGAAACTGAGCTTGGTTTCTGCTCAAAACTTGCAGCTAAGTTCAGTGATTTAGGCTAAGTAATGATGGACAGTAAACACAAAGCATAAGGGTAGGATTTGATGAGGCTCTGAGCTACCACAAGGGCACTTTGAATGCTTTATAAGTCAGATGTTCAGTTCATAAACCAACCCGGAGATTGATTGAAGCAGTGTTTATCTACTTCGCAATTGCATAGCAAAGGCATTTCGAAGGCTAGCTGGCTAACTTCAGGCTCCGTCTGTAGTTTATAAAGCAAACAATAAATAAACAAAACAAACTATTCGTTCCCTAGTGAATTTGCCATTTTTCTTTAGGGAAAACTAGTGTCAATTCAAACTGCTAGTCCCACTACGATAAGTAGCTATCTTAGAAACAAACAATGAAAGCTTTTCAAGAGTTCCTTTAAGTGTGATAGATGGAAGAGAAGAAAAGAAGACCAACCTGGATCTTCTGCTTTGATCCTAGCTTGATTTTTCCTTTCCTTGATAGAATTTTCCACTCCTCTCCTACTTGTCCCGCTTCAAAGAGTACTTGTAGAGTCAAAGTAACAAAAAACTATCAAAGCATCTCTATCTAAAACATCATAAACAATGCGGAATCAGAAACGCATTGACCATACAATTGCATTCATAAACAAGATTCACAAATACACGATTATATGGAGGAAAACTCAAAGAACTTTATTAATAGTAATGTAAGTGAGGATTACAACCCAGCTGCCTGATCCAGCATCATCCTCCCAGTTGTAGAAGCCCTCTTCACCTCATGAACAAGAAAATCACCCAACAATGCAATGTCTCTTCTCACCAGCAAACCAGCAGCACTTCCTCAGAAAATACAAAATTCCAGCCCCTAGATCTCTCAGATGAGGGATCCATTTATAGATGTCTTGCAAGGGTGTGAGTCAGCTCTGGGTTTTTGATTAGTGTCATTCCACTGATAGTTCTTGGTTCCACTTGGATATCTCATGATCTCTTACTCATCCCTAGGCGAATTCAGAGAGGCAAGTGTCACAGGAAAGTTTCTAGAAGATTCCATGATCGTCCACCTTGAAAACTGTCTCTGCCATTTGTCTATTCTCTCTCATCACACCCCACAGAAGGCCATTTGAGTATGCATCGCACCTGGCCATTTAGGGAGTCAGTATGCATCGTACCTTGCCCATGGAGCAGTTTGTATGGTCTAGTTTTGGCCAGTTCTAAGTAGTTTTTCAGGTGGAACTTCTGGGAAATGATCTAATCAGCTGACCATGATCCTTTAGGGCATGAAACAACACTTTTAGGGACTTAAGGAGTCCCTAGTTTATGGACATATGAGTTTGGGGTTGTAGTGCCCAAATATGTCTATAACAAACCTTCATGAGGCTAATGGATGACATCTTGCGGCCATTCACCAACTCATTTGTTGTGGTATACTTGGATGACACCCTCATCTTCAGCCAGAATTGATTAGAGAACCTCCACCACATTCGACAAGTTCTCCAAACACTACGACAACACAAACTGTGTGCCAATTTTGAGAAATGCACTTTTGGCACGTTTAGTATCTAGGATACATTATTGATGAACAGGGGGTGCATGTGGATCCAACTAAGATCCAAGTCATTCGAGATTGGCAGGCCGCAACCACTTTGATAGATCTTCACAGCTTTCTGGATCTTGCCAATTTCTACTACAGGTTCGTGTTGGGATTCTCTCATATCACTTGGCCCTTGAGTCAAGTCACCAAGGGAGGAGTGAAAGAAATTTTTTTTTGGTTTGAATCTCAACAAAAGGCATTCGCAGAGTTGAAACATCACCTTTGCTCTGCACCAGTGCTCACATTACCAGACTTGCAGCAGCCATTTTAGATCAAGACAGATGCTTCTCACTATACTATTGGGGTAGTCCTTACTTAATAGGGGCATCCAATGGCATATTAGAATGAGACACTTTCACACACAGTCCGGAAGCATCCCACTTATGAAAAAGAGAAGTATTCCATTGTGCAGGCATGCTGACAATGGAAACATTGCATTTTGGGGAAGGAAACGGTCATCGACACAAACCACCGGCCCCTGCAGTTCATACAGACGCAAGGGAAGTTGTAGAATGATCGCCATCAGAAGTGGTCCACATACCTGCAACTGTTACATTTGAATATCAAGTATAAGAAGGGAAACGCCAATAATATTGTAGACTACCTCAACTAACCACCGATCATGGTGTTAACCACCGTGCTCAACTCTTATCACCAGGAGACTTATGATTGGCCACTTCTTTACAAAAGCAACCCAGAATTCAGCCACACATACTAGACACTCTTGGAGGGTCAACGAGTTCCAAATTTTCACCTCCAGGATGTCATGTTATGCCACTTGGGACACCTTTTTTTTCCTTTAAGCGAGCGTTCCAAGATGATTTGGGAAGCACACTACAGTCGGGCTGCTGGGAATTTCAGGGTCGAGAAAATGGTGGTAGTATTGCAGAACTATCTCTATTGGTCAGATCTTCGACATGATGTCATGAAGTACATCAGATCCTGCATTACCTGTGTCATTGCCAAACCGACCATCAAGAATCAAGGCCTCTATACTCCGCTGCCTACCCCTAGTCGACCTTGGGAATCCATTTCCATGGATTACATGTCGGGACTTCATTCTACTAAGCATGGGAACCACTGTGTTTTTGTGGTTGTCAACAGATTATCAAAGATGGCCATTATGGCGGCCTGTGAGAAGAATATCACAACAGAAACCATTGCTAAACTCTTCTTTGAACGAGTGTGGGTACACTTTGGGATCCCACAATCTATCATCTCATATCGGGGCAACAGGTTTCTGAGTACATTTTGGTCCAGTCTCTGGTCGATGCTGGACACCAAGCTCACTAAGTCCATAGCTTTTCATCCAAAAACTGATGGCCAGAAAGAGGTCATCAACAGGTTGATCGTACACATTCGGCGCATGTACAACTCAAAGCATACACACACATGGGATGAGAGACACCCCTATGTCCAACATAACTATAACTAGGCTCTCTAGAACTCGACCGGCCACAACCCTTTTCAGGTAGGCTTGGGATTCCAACCACTATGTCCCATTGATGTGGCCATACCATTTGCATCTACTCAGGAAGATTAAGCTCATGTCCAGTCCGAAGTCGATAAGGCAAAAAAACTTCATTGAGCACATCCAACATATCTGCTATCAGGTCCACGACATTATGGAAAAATAAAATGCCAAGTACAAGCAACGACATGATCAACATCGAGTGCCACACAAGTTTCAGGTGGGCGACAAAGTCTGGAATCATTTGTAGAAGGAACGCCTTATCGGGACCTATCAGAAACTTAGACCACTCTAATATGGTCCTTACACCGTTACCAAGGCTATGGGAGACAATGCATTTGAGCTTAGCATTCCCCCATTCCTTGGCCTGCACCCAGTGTTCAATGTGGACTGCCTTCAACCATACTTCCCACCATTTCTAGACACATTAGACATTGCAGAACAGCTCACACCTACAAAGTTAAATCCAGATTGCATGGAACAAGCCACAACTGATCGGATCATGGACACACAAATTAAGAACACTCGACAGTAAAAGATCCAACTATATCAAATTGTCAAAGTTGGCCATCTCCTTCACTAGGGCAAGTGGCACACCAGGGACCAAGTTTAGCATAAGTTTCCTCATCTCTTAGAGGAACTCAACGCAATGGGGACCATTTCTTCCTAAGGGGGAAGGAATGATCCAGGTGGATATTGTTGGGTCGTGTTATATTCTTTCCATGACTAGCCCACGTAGTTAACCGGAGGGTTAGAAGGGGGGCAGAGCCACCCCTTCGTTGCACTGATTGTGTAGCGGGGGGCGTCATAGGGGTTTGAGGGGTGTAGGTAACCCCACTCTATGGGGTCTAGGGTACTGCCTCAGAAAATTTTGGTTTTGGACCCTATGTTAGGTTGGGCGGACCCACCTATGGTTTTGTGCATGATTTTCGCACATGGTTTTAGACACAATGGTTTTCGGTCCATGGTTTTAGACACGATGGTTTTTGGTCCATGGTATTGGATGCTTCGACATGTATAAATATGTATTGTAACATTGAAAGGAAAATAATGAAAAATCAAGCTGGTAGTCCCGGTTTTGGGATCCAAGGGAAAATATCTGTGTATATTTGTTTTATGTGTTATGCTCTCGCATTGTTTATTTTATGTGTTTTAGAATTCGTATGCAGGTAATTTTTGTACGGGGTTAAAACCTACATTTGGAATCAACACTGTTTTGGCTTCAAGGGCACGCCTTTGTTGTTGAGGGGTTTCGCTCGGGCCTATGGTAGACCCTGTTCAGTGGGAGATCTGCAGGATCAATTTTGGTGGTGAAAGAAGATGGCGAGTAGTGGAAAGATAGAGATCAAGAAATTTAATGGTTAGAGTTTTGAGTTGTGGAAAATCAAGATGGAGGATTTGTTGGTGGATAAAGATTAGTGTATCGCGGTAGATCCGGGTACTAAACCAACGAGAGTTTCTGATCAAGAATGGAAGAAATTGGATCGGAAGGAAAAGAGCACAATACGATTGTGTGTCTCGGATTCAGTATTGCTGAATGTATCAGGAGAAGCTACAATGAAGTCTTTGTGGGACACGTTAGGGACTTTATACTAATCTAAGTCTCTGGTGAATAAATTGTTCCTATGGAAAAAGTTGTATAACTTGAGGATGAAAGATGGAGACTCAGTGACAGAGAATTTGAATGAATTTAATACTGTGGTAAGTTAGTTATCGTCTTTTGATATCAAAATTTCAGATGAAGATAAGTGCATTAGTTTGTTGTGTTCTCTATCAGATTCGTGGGATAGCCTTGTTACTGCAATAGGTAGCAATGCAACTGCTTGTAGTTTGATGAAATAGTCTCATCCTTGCCGACGGAGGAGATCAGACGGAAAAATATGGAGAGCCAAAATGGTGATGCCTTGTTTGTACGAGAACGGTCCCAAAACAAAAACAAAAATAAGTCATCGAGTGGGAGATCTAAATCTCCAGGAAAACCTGTAAAGGTGGTGTGCTGGAAATGTGGAAAGGAAGGGAACTACAAAAATGACTGCAAATCTAAAGCTCCTGACAAAGGAAAGGGATCTATTGATGCTGCTTCTGCAGATGCAAAAACCACCTCAGATGAAGGTGGGGATGTGTACTTGGCTTCTTCAAGTACACATGTATATCATGAGGCATGGTTGATTGACTCAGGTGCATCCTTTCACTTCACTCCCCATAGAGAGTGGTTCTGCGATTATGAGAAATATGATGGCGGTGATGTCCTCTTAGGGGATGATAGGAAGGCTATAATCGTTGGTCATGGAAAAGTAAAGTTGAAGTTGCAAGGTGGAAGGGTTAGAACACTTCCAGGTGTTCTACATATTCCTACATTGGCTAGAAATCTGACTTCTATAAGCAAGCTGGGTGATGCAGGTGTAAAAAAAATGTTCGAGAAGGATACCTGCAAGATGGTTCAGGGAGCACTGGTATCGATGCGGGGAGTTCGGATTGGAAATCTGTACATGCTGCAAGGTAGCACTGTTGTTGATGGGTGCAATAGTTTTGTGGTTCCTGAAAGTGGAGCAGAAAATCTAGTGGTCTTTGGAGAGAAGACAATGTTGTGGCATCAAAGGCTTGGACATATTGGAGAGAAGGGCCTTCGAATACTTCATGGTAAAGTTATGGTATAAGGTATGATTAATGGCTCTTTGGATTTTGATTTTTGTGAAAATTGTGTATATGGGAAGCAGAATCAGGTGAGTTTCCTCTCTGGTGGTAAGAGGGTGAAACAAATATTAGAACTTGTGCATAGTGATGTGTTTGGACCTGTGAAGGTTCCATCACTAGGTAAGTCTGTGTACTAGGTATCATTTATAGATGACTTCTCAAGGAATACATGGATATGTTTTCTTAAGAAGAAATCTGAAGCCTTTGACACGCTTAAAGAATTTAAGGTTCTGGTGGAAAACCAAACAGAGAAGAAGATAAAGGTGCTGAGGACAAATAACGGTGGAGAGTTTTGCAGTAAGGAATTTGAATAATTATGTAAGAAGTGTGATATAGCACGACAGAAGACTACTCCATATACACCTCAGTAAAAGAGCATGCTCAGTGGTGCAGGGTTAGGACATGAATTCTAGGTAGAGGCGATGGAGATAGCATGTTACTTAGTCAATAGATCACCTTCATCAACATTGGAGGATGAGACTCCACAAGAGGTATGGACTCGTAAGAAACCCTCTCTTTCACATCTGAGGGTATTTGGATGTGATGCATATGTACATGTTCCAAAGGAGAAACGAACCAAGTTGGATAGTAAATATGAAAAGTGCATCTTTATTGGGTATAAGGATGGTTTAAAGGGTTATAAGCTTTGGAACCTAGTAACAAGGAAGGTTGTGTACAACTGAGATGTGGTGTTCAGAGAGGTGAAAGATGTTATTAAAGAGTTGCAGTACTGAGACACCAGACCTAAGGTATGTGAATGAAGTGTTTGAGGTTGATTGATTGCTAGTTGGATAGGTCCAAGTTTGGAAAGATGTATTGGAATCCTTGTGGATTGTTGGAGGGAAACGAGAAAGGGTCCAAGAGTATACCTATAGAAGTGGACAAGAGGGAACTTGGAAAACTGTGAGTTGGGCGAAGTGTGGGTAGCTTAAGTATCTCCTTGATGGATAAAGGAGGCTACTAGAGGAGGCAGCTTGGAGGTCAAGGTTTTTCCAGCTAGAGGAGCGAAGTTGACAACTTTTGTTCATCATTAGAGAAGTGATATTTGATGGTGATAGGTAGAAACCCTCCATCCCTATGTTATTCTTCATTAGAGAAACACAAGAAGACTATAGTGGAAAGAAGAGCCTGAGTAGCTGAGGAGAAGTAGTGGGTAGTTGTGAGTTTCTCAAAAATGGAGTTGTGAACAACTCAATAAGAGTCTCAATGTCTTGATACATTTATGGAAAAAATGATTAATGTGAGAGAAACTAGATAGCCGATATTTAGTGGCTAGATGGACTTGTAGCATTGGTAGAGGCAGTTGCTATGAATTGGGAGTGAAGGACCCTTAGGTGTACATGATATGAAAAACAAGTTGTGATCATGCACTACATCATCTAGACTGTCAGATTATCTTGTATTTGTATTATTGTAGCATTGGATATTTGAGGGTCGTTATCCCTGGTATGGGAGCCCTAGACCATTGTATTATAAAGTTGCATTAATATAACAAATATTTTGTTATTGTACATATTTGTGTAAAAATTTGTGTATATTTTGTGCATTATTAGATTTGTTGTTGTTTATATTCCATTGTGAAAAGTAGCTTCATTTTGATTCTTGATTTGGTAACGTCTGTGATCTAATATTCTATCTTAGACACCAGAATCATGGAAAAATAGCATGGTATCATAGGGTGCTTGAGCTACTTTGAAGAGATAGTTAATCAAAGTGTACACAACAAAATACAACTTAAGAGGGATTTGGTCATACTATAGGTGAAGGGATCACTACAATGTCGAAGCTACAAGTTGGTCTCCAATATGAGGACAAGTTGGAAGGGTTGTCCAATTATAGTCCATGGAAGGAAAGGAACAAGTTGGTCTTGCAAGTCAACAGAATCTAGGAGTTTGACGAGAAATCCATCAAGAAGCCAAATGACCCTAAGGAGCTGGAAATGTATGAAGAAATAGATAGGAAGGAGAGATTGATCATCCTAGATAGTGTGAAGGACTCTTTAATACCTCATTTGTCCTAGAAGAACACTGCACATGAGATGTGGATGGCTCTTAAGATTTTTTTTTAGAATAAGAATGAGAACCGAGTCCTAGTATTGGAGGATAAGTTGAAGTCTGCCAATATGATGCAGGGTGGAGTGACTTCATATATGACAAGGTTGTCTCGGGTCAAAGATGAGCTTGATACTGTCGTTGTGACTATTTTAGATTCTGAGATGGTGAGGATTGTTTTGAAAGGGTTCACCGAGGAATATAAGCCCTTCATCAAGGGGATCATTGCTAGAGAGAATTTTCATCTGCAGAAAAAGGTTTTAGATGATGATGTGGCACTTGTAGCAAGAATGAAGGACAAGTAGAGGAAGGACTTGAGTAAGATGAAGTGTTTCCACTATGGTGAGATGGGTCATTTTTTTATGAGATGTCCAATGAAGAAGAAGACAGGAGATGACAAGAAGAAGAAGGGGAAGAAGGTCGTTGGTGTTGCCACTTTTGCCAAAATATATAATCTCTCTAGGAGATTGAAGAAGGAGGAATTTGCATTGATCTCTCATTTCTCATAGGGTACCATTGATGACGTTGCATGGTACATGGATAATGGGGCATCGAAGCATATGACAAGATCACATGAGGTATTTAAGACTCTTGCTGGGTGGGACTCGAAGTTGCACATGGTGTTTGGTGACAAGAGTCAAAAGGAGATCCGAGGATTGGGAGTTGTGCCATTAGAAATGGAGTAAGGACAGGTGATATAAGTCTAGAATGTACTATTTGTACCATGACTTAGATATAGCGTGATGTTTGTCTCAGCAATCAAGCAGAAGGGGTTTGAGGTCTTGTTCTAGAGTGGGGAGGCAAGACTCAGGACCAGAGGCTCTAGCTTCGCATGTGTTGTTAATTGAGTTAGAGGGCATAGGCTAATAGGAAAGCCTATGGATCATGGGAAGAAGAAGGAAGAGGACCAGGTACATGTTTAATAGCAACAAGTGTAGTTGCAGGCAAGCCTGGAATTTCTAATCCTCTCTACATGTCAAATGGAAATTTGTTGACATTTTTGTATTTTTCATGCCCTTCATTTTACGTTCTACGCAAATTTGTGAATGTCAACCTCCCTTTATTTTGAAACTCTCTTTCAACTACTTTTGCATCTCAATTTTCATTAATCTTCCTCTAAAAGTGCCTTGTTTTTCCTAAGTTAGCATAAACGTGTTAATTTTTGCAATTTTATTCCATAGTAATACCTTCTGTTTAATTCTCTCTCTTTTTAATCATATAGTCTCTTATTTTCAAATTAAACTCAATTTTATTTTATGTTATAAAATATTTGACATTAAAAATTATTTCAATTTGCAAAGTGGATTTAAGGATATAGATTTTGTTATTAATATGATAACTTTTTATTTATATAATGAAAAATAATTAGACCTTAATTCTATTAATTTTTATATCTTTAAATTTTGTATGATTTTAATTTTGTGTGTGTGTGTGTGTGTGTGTGTGTGTGTGTGTGAGAGAGAGAGAGAGAGAGAGAGAGAGAGAGAGAGAGAGAGATTGATAAAGAAAAAAAACTACTAAGACTCATACTTAATTCTTTTGACTAAAAGATTTATAATAATGAGATATCCATAATTTATTATTATTCTATCCATAATTTATTATTATTCTTATTCATACAAAGCATTATAAATTCTTCAGACTTTTGAAAATATAAGCAAAACAACTCATCCTTACTTCTTATTTAAGACTTATGTGTTATAATTATATTAAATTGAACTTCAATTTCATTTAATCATTAAAACAATTAATTTATAAAACAACCCAAAATATATTATAACTAATTAAATCAAAATTAAACCTAAAAAAAGAATTAAATTATTTTTGAAAGTCCACCGAAAAATACAATTAAATTATTTAAAAAAATACACAATAGCATTTTGATTTTTTTTTTTTTTTAAATAACAAAAGCCTCCAACCTCAAGTGCATACCACTCGCTGAAACAACTAAATTTTTATTAACCTCAAACCATGTACATTCATAAAAATCATAAAACTAGCCACCTCAATCAAACATACAACCTCAACAATCACATTGGGAGTAATTCCTAGCATTTCTTTAACAAGTCAAAAACACCTCCAAATAAACATACAACCTCAATAATCACATTGGGAGTAAGTCCTAGCATTTCTTTAACAAGTCAAAAACACCTCAAAATACTTTAGTGCTTTACTGCACTAATAGAAACAATGTAAACTAAACTATAAACATTTTAAACCCTGGTTGGGCATGCCAGTGGGATCAGGATGGCCTCTCAACTTTTGAGGAAGTGTGAAGTGCATAGACACGTTTATGTCAATAAATTAAAAGTTTTGTGTGGATTCAATACTATTAGTATGAATGCTATCTCAATCCATTTAAATTTGAATATGTGAAGTTTCAAAATGAACATGACAAGTTCACACAAATAAATAACATATCAAATTTGGAATTTGATATATGCAATCAATCATATTGTTATATAATAATCATTTTAAAAACTTATAATCATATGGAGTCTTTTTAAAAGATTATTCCAAAAAGTTTTTAGTTGAGACAACAATATGGTTATGAGGATTGTACGAAGTTTGAACCCTTAACCAATTTAGTTATAAACACACAAACTCTAACTAGAAATAATTATGGGTGTTATACGGCATTGCATTATACAACAAATTAATGTGAATTGTATAGATAAAAGTCAATTGCATTCGGTTTCCAAAAATAAAAAATATTTTACCAAAAATTTTATGAGTATTCCCAGTTATAGAGCTTGAGAGTGCAGACCAATTGTTGGAAACCTGAATTCCCAGTGATAAATATTCAATGCAATTATGCTTTATGGTGGAGTTGTGGATTTAATACGGGCAGAATTGAGAGATTGAGAGTGTAGCCAATTACTTGTATTTAAACTTATGCTAAGTGGAAAATAACTTAAATGGTATTGGTATTATGATTTTTGATGGTTTAAATTTGAAATCAGACGTCATTCTGACAAGTTGCAGATATAAAAGAGATGTCATATCTGATGGGTTAAATTTTTAGCTTGCTGTCAAATACATCTTACAAGACATCAAATTCCAGGGCTGGTTGCAGGCTTTAGAGGAGAAGGTACAAATTCCAAAGAAGAAGGTCCATGTTCTAGAAGCTTAGAGGGAGTCAAGTTTTAGAGGGATCTTGCCGATCCAAAGGGAGTCTTTGCAAGCCAAGAAGAGTGTGTGGTCAGTGGGAGCAAAGGTGATCCTATAGTTGCCAAGAAGAAATCATGGAGAGAATGGAAGACATTTCAGGGGAAGAAGAAGAAGAAGAAGGCTTCTAGTGACAATGACATTTCCAAGAGAGGTGTAATCCATGCTACATGTATTGGTGCAGTTGTGGGCATGAGGAATCGGGCAAGTTTTGATAATAGTGGTGATGATGATGACCTACTTCCTAGTCTTGGAAGTACATCCCTTGCTAAGTGGGAGTGTTGATTTTTGGTAGCTTGGGAGGCACTCCAAGCCTTAGGGTTTGGGGTTTGGAGGTTTGAGCTCCATAATAGGGCATTGTGGGCTTGGAACCCAAGATTTTGGCTTTGCACCCAAGCTAGTGGGTGTGAATCCATGAGTAGTTGCGATGATTTGACACTTGGAGGTGTTAGAGGAACCTTAAAGGAGAAAGGAGCAACAACATTCATATATGTAGTTGTGCTAGTATTTTTCTTTACATTTACTTTCTGCGTATTTGAATTGTGAAGGTTGCAGTAGAATTTATTTCGATATTTGTTGTAGAAACACTGTGAATAACGTATTTCTGAATTAATATGTAGAAGAAATAATATCAGTCATTGCAGTTGGATTTCTAGTTAGAAATTTTCACACGAAAATGGCCTGATTGGCCCTCCTACAAGACAAGTTGGCTAAACTTCTAGAGGCACCCATTCTGCCTCTCAAGACACTATATATACACCATTTCGTCCCTCTCCTTAAGCAAGTAACTGGGCCTCAAGAAGTCAAATCCGAGGCAAAAAAGAAGTAGCATATGACGCTGAGAAGAAGTCAAATATGAGGCAAGAAAAGAAGATAAATCTGAGGCAAATAAAAGAACGAATTTATGGTAGAGTTTATGAGCTTCCCTGGGCAACAAAACCGAGCCTTTCCTAAGAGTAGAAGAAGGTCAAATTTGTTGAGCAGCAGATTGTCTTGTCTAGTAGGTAGTTTAACTAAGTGTGACCAAGGCTGTAAGTTTGACTTATATGTATGACTTGAACAATTTCTCTACAGAAAAAGGTTGTTGCGTTTTCCCCAAGTGGTTTCCCCATGATAAAAATCTTATATTCTCATTTGGTTATCTCTTTATGATTCTACTGTTCTACTATTAAAGATCCTTTGTGTAATTGCTTAATGATAATGGTAAATACTAGTGAATGAATATGAATAGAAGTAATTATCAGTTACGAAGACTATGAAACCTCCATGGACTTTGTGGCCCGACCAAGAGTTCTACTGCAAAAGCTGAGGTTGTGCTTGATCAAAAGAAAGCCATGGGAACATAACTAGAAGTGTCGCTATCATCTCATCCGTTTTAGGTCCTTGTGCTTCAGTCAATTCTAGACGACTCCTCATCGTGAATTGGAGATTATTGATCCCTGCCATGTGAGAGCTTTCTGCGTCTAAAATAAGAGTTGCCCGAGTGCATTATTGTTTTGAAATTCTCTTTACCAGTATTAGGCAATTCCTTGTTATAGGCCATTCCTTGCTAAAGTCAAGAAGGATTAATTATAATTTTGTAGTTCAAGTCGTCTCAGAAACCTAATGTCAATATAGAAGAACAAAATTCACCCAAAAGCTCCTATGCTTCAATTTGCAAAGTGGATTTAAGGATATAGATTTTGTTATTCATATGATAACTTTTTATTTATATAATGAAAAATAATTAGACCTTAATTCCATTAATTTTTATATCTTTAAATTTTATATGATTTTAATTTAGTATATATGTGTGTATGTGTGTGTGTGTGTGAGTGAGTGAGAGAATTGATAAAGAAAAAAACTACTAAGACTCATACTTCTTGATAATAATAATGAGATTTATAATAATGAGATATCCATAATTTATTTTTATTCTTATTTATACAAAGCATTATAAATTCTTCAGACTTTTGAAAATATAAGCAAAACAACTAATCCTTACTTCTTATTTAAGACTTATGTGTTATAATTATATTAAATTGAACTTCAATTTCATTTAATCATTAAAACAATTAATTTATAAAACAACCCAACATATATTATAACTATTTAAATCAACATTAAACCTAAGAAAAACAATTAAATTATTTTTAAAAGTCCACCGAAAAATACAATTAAATTATTTTAAAAAATACACAATAACATTTTGATTTTTTTTTAAATAAGAAAAGCCTCCAACCTCAATTGCATACCACTAGCTGAAACAACTAAATTTTTATTAACGTCAAACCATGTATATTCATAAAACTAGTCGCCTCAATCAAACATGCAACCTCAACAATCACATTGGGAGTAAGCCCTAGCATTTCTTTAACAAGTCAAAAACACCTCAAAATACTTCAATAGAAACGATGTAAACTATAGACATTTAAACTCTGGTTGGGCATGCCAGTGGGATCATATAAACGATGTAAACTATAGACATTTTAAACCTTGGTTGGGCATTGTTGAGCCTTAGACCTGCACTTCTTTTCACATCCTCTCAGCCTCCTTTTCCATTCATTTCCTTCCTTTATCACTCATTTCCTCCATCAATTTGCTTAAATCATTGTATTATAGGACTTTTACATGTTTTATTAATTATGCTAATGACTGTGTTGTTGGATTAGAATTTTGGTTCAAAACCTGCACTTTCCACAACTGATCCCAGTTTCCGCAGTTGTTTTCTTAAACGGCATGATCCAGGTGTCCTCCGGTCAGAAGAGCCACATGGGAAAGTGCGTGGAACCAAGGACATGGTGTGTGTCCTTCCAGCTCAGCCAAATCAGTTATAAACACCCATGGTCAACGAGGGGGCAACTTCGGTCAAACAAAGGTCATTGGCGGTGGCACGGCTCTGCGTGTTCGGTTTTAGAGCACGTGAAGCACAGTTGGCCTCTTCCTCAGCCACGCAGATGATGGGGAACACGAATCCAACAGGATATTTAATGCCCACCTCGATTGTTGCCTAAATCCGTGTACTGTGCTAGATTACATGTTTTTCACACAGCTGTTAGAATAATGTAGTTTGTGATTAAGTTAGTTTTGTTTTCCTGCTATAAATAAAGCGTATCTGAACGCTGATTAGTTAGTTGCTGATATGTAATTTTGAACCCCACTGTACTTTCCATTTTGCTACGTAATATATGAGAAGACTGTTCTTCATTTGAGCGTGTAATTGATCTTTGAGCTAGCTGGAGTAGGTAGAGGGCCCCTGTTTACTTAAGGCCTGTACAATGCTTTTCATTTCATGCATTTCTTCTTATCAGTTTATGTATAATAGTTGTACATAATGCTTTTGATTATTATGCTTTGATCATGTACAATAGTTGCATATAACTTTGAATTCTGCCCATTTATATTTCTGCACTTTTCCATGACTGATCAGTGTATTTTTGCAGATTTCTTAGGTGCCCGAGACAGTTTTCTTTTTACTCTTTTTACAGCCAGTGGCACTTGTGATCGTCTTATCTAAACTGATGATCTTTGTTTTTGATTTCCATTAGTATCACTGCTTTAGTTTGCGCTTTATTCTCTGCTCATAGTTTATCAAGTTGTTTATCTTTTAATGGCTCTTTTTATCATAATCAACTAACTTTTCAAGGAGCCAGAACATCACTTAAGTGCAGCTTGGTTATTTTGTTTAAGACTCACATTGTTAACTTGCTCATAACTCTTTCTTATATGATCAATCCAGCTGAAGGCAGAAAGGTTAAGGGAAAATTAAGTAGTGTGATTTGTCACTTAGATTGTACATTGATTGAGATTTCATTGAAGAGTTAAAGTAGTTGCTCTTGTTTTTTAAGTTAATGTAGATGTCATTTTCAATCTCATTTTTATCAGCAGTATAGGTACTGGGCCAATGCCATTGGTCTCTTATTTGATGCCTTCATTTTTCCTTTAAAATTTCATTTCATTTCAGTTGTTGTTCAAAGCTTTCTTGTAGATTACTTTTAAGTTTTAAGAAATCATCTAGAACTCATCACAATTACACACACCTCACTCACTTTACTTCATTTCCATCACATCACTATAGGAGAAATAGATTTGAAAACAAACTTAAAAAGTTAAAAACGACAAAAACTTAAGAAATAGTTGCCTAAGTACATACAGTACACATCACTTCATCAGCTTACGAGCCCCGGGTTGACATTTAAAAGTTGCAATTTAGACAACACTAAATTGACCAAACATTTTGGCACCGTTGCCGGGGAAGTGAATTAGGTAGCCAATTCTTAAAAAAAAATTAAGAAAATTTCAAGAAAGGAAAATTGATAACATCTCAAAGTATGCTCTCCTCTTGCACCTAGGGTGATCTGGAGGATCAGAAAAGAGAAAGTTATTGGTTTAATAGTTTCTTGAGTATGCTCTCTTCTTGCACCTAGAGTGACCTGGAAGATTAGAAAGAGAATTATTACCCTGACTTGAAGGAAAATAAAAAATGAAATGCATAGAGCTAGAGATTCTAGGGGAAGGTTTTTAGCTAGAGCCAAGAGTTCGATTTTTACAAGTCCATCTACTTCAAGGAATAGACAAGAGATCTCCAACTGACACTCCTAGCCCTAGGATTCCCAAAATTCAAGAAGCAGGAGTCGACTCTCCCATACCTTCCATCGAGTCTGAATTAGAGAGAGATCCTTTCCTTATTTCTCCAGAGAGACAAATTGTAATTGAAGAAGTAGAATCACCTGAAGAAGAAGGAGGAAATCCTTCTCATACACCCTTAGTAGAAGAACCAGAAGACTCTGAAGTCTCTGGGGAAACTACCATGATAGAGGAAGGAGCACCTGGATTTGGTAGAGGTAGAGGTAGAGGAGGAGGAGGAAACAATGGAGGAGGTAGAGGTAACATTGGAGGAAATAGGGATGGGGATAACTCATTTGGGTTTCCAATAGTCGATGAGGACTCCCGAGCCACCATGAAGAACATCTCACCATCTGTCCTCCAGAACTTTCATGGGTTAAGGAATGAGGACCCTGAAACATTTCTATTTGAGTTTGAAGTCGTATGTCGAACTTATGATTATCTAGAAGACTCTCAAAAAATCAAATTGTTTCCTTCAACATTGAAAGGATCAGCTTTGAAGTGGTTCATGGGATTACTCACTCAATCCATTAGGTCTTGGAATGATATGAAACAAACATTTTTGGATAGGTACCTGGACTATTGTATGCCCACCAATCATAAGGATGAGGTATTCAAAATGGTACAAAAGGAATATGAAAACTTGGAGGAATTGATTGAAAGATTTCAATATAATCTGAAAAGAGCAAAAATGAGTAACTTGGATGAGGAAACCTTGAAAGCACTTTCACTAAAAGCCATTAGAGATGAATGGATAGATATTTTGAATATGATGGGGAAGGGAGATACATCTTAGCTTCCACTTTCTGATATAGCAGAATTATGTGTCCATCTCTCAAGGGGGAAATCCAAAACTCAAAAAGGGCCTAGAGATCCTTCTCTCCTCAGAGCAAACAAATCTGCAACTGGATCAGTAAGTAGGGCTGAGATTGGCAGTATGCTTGATGAATTTAAAACTGACATCTTAGGGAGTCTTAGTGAACAACTAGACACTCTTAAGATTCACAATAAGCAGAAAGCAGAAGCTGAGGCTTTGGCCATCTTTTGCCCAATGTGTAGAAAGAAACATGCTCTAAGGGAATGCCCCTTGGATGCAAAAGTTGTAGAAACATGTGTAATCTGTTCAGAGAACCATGAGACCAAGGATTGTCCTTCAATCCCTGGGCTCAAAGCTGTTTTTCAAGAAGATCCAAGTACACTTGAATCTCTCTGTTTTGTTGCAAGGAGACCTTGGCAGGGGCAACAAAATCAAGGGTTTAACAACTCTATGAATTTTCAACCCCAACCAAATTGGAATCCTTGGCAACAACCTTGGCCCCAACCTCAAAATTCTTTCCAATCATGGGTACAAGGTATGCAAGATCCTTATGGGAGATTTGCTCAATTCTATCAATATCCTCCATCTTTTCAAAACCAACAAGCTCCACAACTTCCAAATCAAAGTCCACAACTATCATTGCCATTTCCTCAACAACAACAACCTTCTCAAAAAAATTAAAGTTCTCAACTCTTGCTTCCATTCCAACAGAAGTCAAATCAACTTCCTTCTCAGCCATTGCCAAACCCCAATAATAAAAACCCTCAAAATGCTTACATGATGTAAGGTCAACCATTCCCTACCTATATGATTGTTCCTCTTAATGAAGTACAACTCAGGTCAGGTAGAGTTCTAGATAAACCTTCTATAAATGTTCAATAGCCAAGCATTTCTGAGGAAGAGTCTCTTAAAGCCAATAAGGGTTTTGAAGCATCTCTTCAAAACCCAAACACTCAAAAAGAAAAATAAAAAGAATCAGCCTCCACAACTCCCATAGTTGAGCAACCTACATCTTTGTCCACACCTCCTTTTCCTGAAAGATTACAAATTGACAAAGGAGTGGAAAAACAAATTTGGTTGCCTGACTATAATTTTCTAGATGAATTGAAGAATGTCTGTATCAAGATTCCCTTGTTACAAGCCATTAAAGAGATTCCTATTCTAGCAAAAACAATAAAGGAGTTGAGCCTTAAAAGACCAGGAAGGAAACCTAGAGATACCAAAAGGATCCACCTGGTAGGAAAAATTGCAGACATCATGATGGGAAAGATTACTATGCAGAAATATGTAGATCCCGGTAGTCCAATTGTCAAAACACATATCAATGGGGTAGAAATACCAAATACTTTGATTGATTTAGGGGCTGCTATTAACATTATGAGTAGACAGACTATGGAACAGCTAAAACTTCCTAATCTTCTTTTTACACCTACTTTATTGCAACTTGCAGATCGATCAATTATTAAACCAGATGGTGTATTAGAAGACATTCCTGTCTCCTTATATTCTTGGGAATATCCAGTGGATTTCATGATTTTAACTCCCAAGAGTAATCTAGGAGGACATCCTCTTATTTTAGGAAGACCTTGGTTAGCCACAGCTGATGCTTTCATAAGTTGTAGATCTGGGGATATCTATATTTCTGATGGTAATTCGACAAAGAAGTTCAATCTGTATCCTCCAGCAAGAGCAATCACGGAAATAGGAGATAATGAGTGGGTTGATGATGAAGATACTATACAACCTGTCTTTACCATTTCTGAGATTAGTGAAGATAGTCAAATTCTGAACACATTAGAAAACTTTGAACCATCTTCAGAATATGACTCCACACAATTTCAGTTGGATTCTGACATAGAGTGTCTATCATCTAGACAGATGTCTCTTTTCTCTATGGAAGATTTTGGTAGTTCTGCCATTGAGATTTTTCCAGGAAAAACACTGAATATCAACAAAAACTTGGAAAAATCACAACAGGAAGAGCTAACCAAAGTCTTGCAAAAGCATTCTACTGCATTTGCATGGGAATATACAGATATGAAAGGTATTGACCCGAAGACTTGCATTCATCACATCTATATTGAGGAAAATAGTAGACCAATCAGACAACCTCAAAGAAGGATGAATCCAAACCTTAGGGAAATAGTGAAAGAAGAGCTCCAAAAGTTACTTAATGTAAACTTCATTTACCCCATTTCAGATAGCCGGTGGGTTTCTCCTTTGGTTATAGTACCTAAAAAGAATGGTAAATGGAGGGTTTGCATTGATTACAGAGAATTGAACAAAGCAACCTTGAAGGATCACTTTCCTTTGCCCTTTATTGATCAAGTGTTAGATACTTTAGCAGGAAAAAATTATTTCTCATTCCTCGATGGTTTTAGTGGTTACAATCAGATTTAGGTAGCACCTGAAGATCAGGACAAAACCACATTTACCTGTCCATGGGGGACTTTTGCTTATCGAGTACTTCCTTTTGGATTATGTAATGCACCCGCAACATTTCAAAGGGCAGTATTAGGAATCTTTTCCGATCTAATTCATGATTGTGTAGAGGTCTATATGGATGATTTTACAGTTTATGGTAACTCATTTGAAGAATCATTAGAAAATTTGGAAAAAGTCCTTATAAGATGTAAAGAAACAAATCTTTCATTAAGTCATGAAAAATGTTTTATGATGTTTACTGAAGGGATTGTCTTAGGACATCATATTTCAGGAGATGGAATTAAAGTCGATAGATCAAAAGTTGAAGTCATCTCCAAGTTACCTATTCCAAATTGTCAGAAAGATGTTAGAAGTTTTCTTGGGTTTACTGGATATTATAGAAGATTTATTGAAAACTTCACCAAGATAGCATCTCCACTCTTCAAATTACTTACCAAGGACTGTGAATTCAAATGGGATCATGAATGCCAATCTGCATTTGAAACTTTAAAAACTAGAATATCTGAAGCACCCATTTTGAGAGGGCCAAATTGGAAACTCCCTTTCCACATTTCTACTGATGCTTCAGATACAGCTCTAGGAGCTATCTTGGGACAAAAGGATTTGGTCCCTTATGCCATTTACTACACCAGCAAAAATTTGACTCCCACTGAGTTAAATTATACTGTGATTGAAAAAGAATTCTTAGCCGTTGTTCATGCAATCAAAATGTTTAGACATTATATAAGCGGCTATGAAACTTTTGTCCATACTGATCATTCTGCAATTAGATATCTTATGAACAAACCTGTTACTAATGGCAGAGTTACAAGATGGCTTTTACTTTTACAAGAATTCAATATTACTGTGTTAGATAGACCAGGGAAACAAAACACAGTAGCTGATTTCTTGTCTAGAATCCAAAATACTAACGAAGATTCTCCTGTGGAGGATAAGTTTCCAGATGAATACTTGTTTGCAGTAACTACTAAAACTCCTTGGTATGCAGACATTGCTAATTATTTGGTTACAGGGAAGCTACCTCCACACTTATTTCCTAATGAGAAAAGGAAAATCATTCAGGAGAGTTCACATTATTCATGGATTTCTAATGAATTGTTCAAAACAGGGCTAGATTGTGTGATCAGAAGATGTGTTCGGGAAGATGAAATGCCTGACATCCTTAAAGCATGTCATGATGAACCGTGCGGCGGACACTTTGCTGACAAGAGGACGGCCTATAAAATCCTTTCTTTAGGATATTATTGGCCTTCTCTCTTCAAAGATGCAAAACAATATGTCAAAAGGTGTGACAGCTGCCAAAGAGTTGGGAGACCAACTCTTTCAAATGAAATGCCATTACAGCCACAGGTATGCATCGAACCCTTTGAAAAATGGGCTTTAGATTTCATTGGACCTATTAACCCACCATCTAAGCAAAAGAAGTATATATTGGTTTGTACTGATTATGTTACTAAATGGGTAGAAGCAAAGGCATTGCCTTATGCCACTGAAAATTCAGTTGTTCAATTTCTTTTTTATGATATTTTTACTCGTTTTGGTGTCCTAAGAGAAATTGTGACAGATCAGGGAAGTCAATTTACATCTAACTTGATGGAGAAGTTGATGGAAGAATACAAAATCAAGCACAGAACATCTACTCCATACCATCCGCAAGCAAACGGTCAAGTGGAATCTACAAACAAAGTTCTTGAAAGCATCATCACCAAAACTGTTCATCTCCACAGAAGAGATTGGGTAGAAAGGCTTCCTGAAGCCTTATGGGCCTATAGAACTACATGGAGGAACACAACAGGACATTCTCCCTATGAACTTGTTTATGGGAAAGAAGTCCTGCTCCCCATTGAGTTCCAAGTCAAGACCTTCAAGATGGCAGTTCAATTGGGGATGAACCTATCAGAAGCCCAAAAGCACAGAATGGAGCAGCTGAATGAGCTAGATGAGATAAGACAAGATGCAATTTTAAGGATTGATCTAGTTCAGCACCAAAGAACTAAGTGGCATGATCGACACATCAAAGAGAGAAAGTTTCAGAAGGGAGATTGGGAACTATTGCTTAATTCCAAGTTCAAGGACTTCAAAGGAAAATTTCAAACTCATTGGCTTGGACCATATGAGATTGATGAAGTCTTTAACAATGGAGCAGTTCGAGTAAAGACCATTGATGAGCTTCAGACTCCTCTCATTGTGAATGGCCCCCAATTGAAAGTCTACCACAAGCCACTCTCAAAGGAGGAATTTGTTAAAATGTTCCAAGAAGATTCTGCAATGAGGCTGGTGGAGAAGAATTCTTCTCCTCCATCAGCCTAGTCTTTGTTTCTTTCAGTTGAAAAAAAAAAAAGAAAAAAAGAAAAAAAAAAAAAAAAAAAAAAAAAAAAAAAAGTCTCTTGTATAAGCCTAAAAACCAATCTTGGATTGGCGGTCTTATGCAGAAAATATAAGGTGAAAATCAGGGCCACCTGACACTTTATATTTTCCAAAAAAAAAAAATCTCTCTCTCTCTTTCCATCTCATTCGCCATTTCATTCCACTTCATCTCCATTCCATTTTTATTTCCATCTCATCTCATTTTCATCTTCATTTCCATTTCCACTTCATTTCATTCATCTCACTCCATTTCATCAATAAAAGTCCCTCTCAGGACTATTTCATTTAGTAAGTCTTCTCTAACTACTTTTTGTATAGACAGAAGGGTGTTGTTTCAGTTTCTGCAGCTGAGAACTGTTTCCGCAGCTCGCACCAGTTTCCGCAGCTCGCACCAAATTCCACAGCCAGCACACTCTGTCTCTACAGCAGCAGTACTCTGTTTTCAAAAATCACAGTCAGAGGGCAGCAAGGATGGGAGGCACCTGTAGGATCAAAAGGCAATCATGGATCAACAACTTTAATCAACAAATGGTAAACCCATAAAGGTATGATCAAATTTTTTTTCCAAACAACCATTTAAATGTCATGTTGTGCATAATTATTAATCGTGGACAGAGCCACTAAATGCAATGATTAGGCAAAGATCATCCCATTTCTCCGCCATGATAATCCTTCATCCACCTCATATCCTCATAACGGTCTCATAATCACCCTTAGTTTAAACTCAATTCGAGACAACACTTTCATTAATTAGCCGTACGAGGAAGAAGAGACCTATCGTACTACCTCTCTTCTCCACCACGATCTCCGCAGCCAAAACCGAAATGTGTATGAAAGCTGTCCGACTCCAAGGGATTTGGCCATTATTTCATTCCCTTATCACTCCATTTCCACACGCATTTGAACTCATCCTCGTGCTTGTCTTCCACTCCTTCACACTTACACCATTTCCGCTCTCGTTTTTGCTGTAAATTCCACGGTCCTGTTTTAAACTCCACGGCTTCGTTTCAAACCCCATAGCTTTGTTTCAAGCTCCACAATTCTGTTTCAAACCCGTATTATCTTGCATAACACTGCAGCTATTCCACTTACAGCCGTAGTCCATCCATCTTTCCCGTGAGCATCCTCCTTGAGTATCCATACACAGTCAAAGCTTCAACCAAAGTTGAGATGGGGAAACTTCTTCGAGCTGAACCTGAAGGTTCAAAGTATTTAGAAGGATACCCACAGACAAATGAAGCGTTAAAGAAGGCAAAATGGTTGAAGTTCATTCAAAAATTCAAAGGATATGAAAAGGAGGTAACGAAAACGTTTGCTCGTTCATTCAATGGACATATTGTGGAAGTAGGAGCTCTGAAATTCACAGTTACAGAAAACTCCATAGCAACAGCAACTAATCTACCTATGGTGGGAGACCGATGGTTCAAGAACAGAGAGGTTGAAGATCAGGAATGGAAAAATATGCTTAAGAATCCAGGTATGGACACTTCAATATTCACCAAAGGGATTCCTGTACATGTTATTAAAGAAGAATGGACTGCATTATTGTTATTAGTTCAAAAGTTTATAACATGTGAAGGCCGCTTTGGCACTATGTATATGTACCATGCTAGAATTATGATGAACTTCATGGAGGGCCATGCCATCAATTTACCCTATTTTCTGATAAGAAGCCTAACAAAAATGAGTTCTACTGTCCAAAAGAATATAGGCAATATTGAACCTCACTTGTATCATCATGGCCTCATTAGAATTCTTATAGAGGACCAATTGAAAAACAACAATGATACATGGGAAAAGTTTTTAGTCAGGAATCATTTTCAAGAGGTAACTGAAGCTTCCGCTAGCAGCTCTCCTAGAGTCCTAAAAAGAAGTAGGAGAATGAAAAGGGATGTTGCAGCCCAAGATCCTCCCATTATAGAAACTCAGGAGACTATTCAAGAAGAAGAAGTGGAGAGAGATAAAACCAAGAAATAGAAAAAGGATAAAGGGAAAATAGTTGTCCAAGAATCATATTCATCCCCTGAACCCTCAATAGAAGAGGACTATCAAACCTTGGCTGATAGACTAGTACAACTCCAAGCTATTACCCTCTCCAAGAAGAAACAAAAAGAAAAACAAAGCAGTCAGCAAAAGAGTACTAGTGTACAAGTGAGAAGAAGCAATAAACTTATAGAAAAGAAGAGTGTGACTAAAGAAAAACAGTCACATTTCATTGATTTGGGCACACCTGAAAAGACTCCAATCCAGCTAGATATTGAGCCAAGTCCTCCACAAGAGGAAAGTCCCTTCCAGCAAGAAAGATAAAACAGTCCTCAAGAATTTGAGTTTAGGCCAAGACAAACACCTGACATTGACCCTGACCAGCATGAGGCATACAACTATTTGGAGACCTTGGAGCAATCTGTTGCAGGTCCAAGCACTATATTGCCTCTTGAGGAACAAGTCCAATCTCTAAAACAAGAGGTGTTTGAGCTAGAAGTCCTAAACCGGCATATTAAACAGGAAAACGAAGCATTGAAAGAACAAAGCAAGGTGGACAAGATTGTCCATGACAACACCATGCTTCACCTAGGGCTCTAGCAGAAGAAGAACAGAAAATTGAAGAGAAAATGCAAGAAACTGAGCAGGGCCTTAATCAATTTGAAATTCAAGTGTTTAGTCAGAAAACCAAGGACAATTTTGGCAACAAGGAGAAAGAGAAGAAGGCTGGATGTTTTGGCAGAAGCATCTGAGCACATGGACTGAAAAACACTGACAAAGTTTTGGTTGCATGAGGACATGCAACATCCTCACAGTGGGGGTATGTTGAGCCTCAGACCTGCACTTCTTTTCACATCCTCTCAGCCTCCTTTTCCATTCATTTCCTTCCTTTATCACTCATTTCCTCCATCAATTTGCTTAAATAATTGTATTATAGGACTTTTACATGGTTTATTAATTATGCTAATGACTGTGTTGTTGGATTAGAATTTTGGTTCAAAACTTGCACTTTCCGCAGCTGATCCCAGTTTCCACAGCTAATCCCAGTTTCTGCAGCTGTTTTCTTAAAGGACAAGATCCAGGTGTCCTCCTGTCAGAAGAGCCACATGGGCAAGTGCGTGGAACCAAGGACATGGTGTGTGTCCTTCCAGCTCAGCCAAATTAGTTATAAACACCCATGGTCAACGAGGGGGCAACTTTGGTCAAACAAAGGTCATTGGCGGTGGCACGGCTCTGCGTGTTCGGTTTTAGAGCACGTGAAGCACAGCTGGCCTCTTCCTCAGCCACGCAGATGATGGCGAACACGAATCCAACAGGAGATTTAATGCCCACCTCGACCGTTGCCTAAATCTGTGGACTGTGCTAGATTACGTGTTTTTCACACAGCTGTTAGAATAACGTAGTTTGTGATTAATGATGAGCCCCAAAAATGGACAATTATTTGGGCTCATTCAACCTCCTAATTTGACTTAATCCACCATTCTCATTAGTTTATTGCATGTTTTGATTATATTTATGTTAATAGAGTGAATTTGGTTAGTCATTATGCCAACAAATCTAATGAGTGCTTTGTGTAGCCTTTTTGGTCAACTTGGAGACAAAATTGAAGGTCTTAATGGGCACTTGGTAGCCAAATTCGTGGGAGAACAAGCTAGAGGATTTGTAGGAAGGTGTCCCCTTCACTTATGGGCCCTTACCTCGAATTCTCCACCATCAGCTCGGAGTTCAAGGGCCACCGAATCAATCAGCACAAGGGCAGCCAAGCAAGTCAAGTAGGACTGCTGTTAACTACAAGTCTTGGGCAGCCGAGTCCCTAAATTCTAGGAGGATTGTTGGGTCCTCAAATTGTATAAATAAGAGGGCTTAAGACCTCATTTCAGTTAGTCAATTTGGTTAGCTAGTTAGCCAGTAGATAGTAGATAGTAGCTAGTAGTTAGTCATTTCATAGCTTTGTTGCAGTCATTTTGTAATTCGATTTTTATGCAATAGACTAGCTTTGCTTTCAGCTCATGTTCAAGTTCTTCTTGTGGACAGTTTTGATGTAACTCTTCATTTCTTGATCAATAAAGATGAATCCAGCTTTGCACCAGCTCTAAATCTCTCTTAGGAGGCTACAGCTCTTGGGGTTGGGCCCATCTCAAGCGCCCAATACCTCCTTTGATTATCTTTATGTGTTTTTGCTGCATTCTTAGAATAAAATCTGCTATTTAGATCTAGATCTTGTTTTTATTTCGTTTGTTTTTTTTTATGAGTAAAATAGCTTCTTATGCTCAGATTTAGTTGATAGTTTGTTAACAGAAAAAGCTTCAAGAAAAGGGCCAACAAACATCTGTGGTTTCACCTCTCCCTCAGTGGGATCAGGAGCTGTGACTAAGATGACTTTGCTGCCCACAAAAACACTGATTTTGCTTTGCCATGCAATCACTAGTGTTTGATTTTCATGTGTAGAAGTTGGTTACAAGTTCAAACTTTCATTTGCTTATTTGCATGAGTTAAAATACATGGTTTCATTGCAGGTCACACTTCTGTTCATTCTCTTTACTAACAGCTAGCAAATTAGGTCAACGTAACTAGGTCTTTGAATTCATAAGTCTTTGTTGGTTCAGATTGGAAAACGACTTGCAGAGCACCTATACCACACCTTCATCTGCTTATTCTCCATCAGCACCATCCACTCCACCCTCTACTTAGAACCCTTGCTTCACGTTTTCCATTCGCTCCCAAAACCCTAATTTTTGTGCAACATTGCTTCACTCTCCCTTGAGCAAATCTCACCATCGGTGCCACTCCTCGACTCCATCCTCCAAGTCTTGAACTCCCATACACCCCTATTTCACCTCCATACTCGTTCCTCCACTTCTTTCCCTCCATCCGTCCTCCAAAATCCTCGTTTCATAACATCCTGTAGAAATCCTGAACATCCTGTAGAAACCCCTGCAGACTTCTTGTAGAAGCTTGTAAACATGGTTGCCAAGCATTTGAACTTTATGAACTTCTCTGAAAGGATGCTAGGGATCCCTTACACCCTCTCTTAGCCTTCCTGACCTTCCCCAAGCATTTCCCTCCTTGATCTATCCCTGCACAGTCAAGACTCAGTTAAAATCACATGCATGATAATTCTAATAACTTAATCAAAAATACAAAAAGATGTTTTCTTCAGATAGTGATAACTTAGACACATGCATTTTACCTTCCTAGAAGTAATGGCATCTCTTCTCGTAGTTTGCATTCTCATTTTTGCATCAGTAGGACTAGTTGGTAGAATTAGGGTTTGCTAGGGTTTGCCAGGGTTTGTGTTTCTTTTAGGCTTTCAATTTCTTTTCGCAAGTAGATTAGCTTCTTTTGAGTTAGCTTTCGTCCATCAGTTAAAAAGCTTCTTCTAAGAGCTCATAGAAGTTGGCTTGAGCCCCTAGCGGACTTGTGCCAGCTGACCAGTGACAGCTGTGGCAAGAGCTAGTACTTATGCATACAGCACAGTCGCTTCCAAGTTTGTTACGAACTACCGGGTTGATAAAATTAAAGAAGGGAGCTCCAGGAGTTGTAGCATTATTGCTACAATACTGGAGCCCACCATCTTTTTGGCGCCGTTGCCGGGGAAGCGTCAAAGTATTGGTGATTGTCGCTTTTCTTCTATTTTCCACTACAATCTTCTTCTAAGTAGTTTGTTTCGTTTCCATTATGCAATTTCGTTTATGCAAAAGTAGATTAGCATTTCCCGCTTTCATAGATTAACATTTCAATTCCGCAATTTCATTTCCGCAAGCATAGATTAGCATTTCAATTCCGCAATTTCAATTCTGCAAGCGTAGATTAGCATTTCATTTCTGCAAGCATAGACTAGCATTTCATTCCTGCAATTTCATTTGAGCAAAATAGATTAGTCTTTTCCTGCTTTCATTTCAATTCCGCATTTTCATTTTAGCAAGATAGTTAGTTGCAGTTCAATCTATTTCAATTTTGTAGGTAGAAGTAGAAAAAAAGAAAAAATCAACCAAAAAGATTTCATTTCATGCCTTGTAGGAGTAGAGATAAGTTAGAAAAATGATTGCACAACCCCCCACTGCTTCACACAGCCAAGGTTATCTCTTCTTCAATGGCTGTGATTAAAGAACCCCTGGGTAGACATCAAGACATATCTGAAGAAACTCTAGGGGAAAAGAAGAAGAAACCATTCCTCTGGAGCAAATGGCTAAAAGCAGACATGTTGGGAGCAGTCCCTTATCCAAAGATGAATTTGAAAATCAGATCAAAGATTTCAAGAGTGATATGAGGCAGTTTCTTGCCATGCAACTGGATACCTTGCGGATCCAACAGAAGCAAGAGGAAGCCAAGAGGGCTTTGGTCATTTTTTGTCCTAGGTGCACTAGAAAGCATCCTAGGAACGAATGTCCATTGTACTCCATAGAAGTATGTTTTGTTTGTGAAGAATACCATCCTACAGATCAGTGCCCTTCCTTACCCAGATTCAAAGCTACATATCAGAGAGCCAAAGGAGCCACTGAATCACTCTATTACATGAACCAAAGTTGGCCGCATGGACCTAGATCTTACCAGCAAGAACTGCAAGGGACACCCGAGACCTATTATGACCCCTATCAAGCCACTTTCATGCCTTCTTGGGGTCCCCCTGCTCATCCTTCCTGGTTCACACCTCCTCCTTGTTCCTTCACAGATCCATATTATTCCCAACCAGCTGCTCATTCATTTCACTCTTATGCTCAGCCACAGCCTCAGTGGAATGCACCTTATCAGGAGTGGAGGCCCCAGTACAACTCTCATCCCGCTCATTTTCCTCCACCACCTGCTCATCCACAACCATCGCCTCCTCCTCCACCAAGGCAACCCCAAATGCCTGCCCAACCATAATGTCATTCATCTCCATCTCAATTTCACACCTCCACTCAACTACCCGTACCATTTCCAAAGCCATACAATGGAGTAGCTCAACCCAATTGCAAAGGTGAGGCACAACATGTGAAAATGACTCCTCTTGAGCTCGATGATCTTCACCATAGCTCAGGAGTGTTGCAAAGCAGAGATTATCTTGAAAGCATTGAAGGACCACATCCGGCAAAAGAATATTCAAAAGAGGAGATCAAAGAACCATGGGCTGCACTTGATGAAGAGAAGACATCAGAAGCAGAGATCAAGAAAGATCCCTCATGGTTACCATCAAACATTCCATGGATTCAAGAGAAAGATCAGCAAAAGGAGGAAGATGAGAAAGTCATGTTAGAAGGTGACATGAAACATGATCCAGATCAGCAAAAGAACCAAGGATATCAAAGCTATATTGAGACATGGTTCCAGACAGTCACTAAGTTGCAGTGGTACTCTCTTCCTCAGCTATGTTTGATCCCTTCAAAGTTAGATCATTTGGTCTCTGAGATCTGGATACTTGTCCAAGCATGCATTTCGAGCCTTCACATCATTTTTTCTCTAATCTCGATGTGCACATGGCTCCATTGGAAGTATTCTTATACTTGAAAATGATTTTGTTTTTCAAGTAGGGTAGGGTAGAAAAAAAAAAAGGAAAAATAAGAGAAAAAATGAAAATAAGAGAAAAATAAAAATCTAAGGTGAAAACCTCCTTGGAGGCGCCTTAGATTGGCTCATTGATTGAAAACCTCCATGAGGCGGTCAATGGGTTGGAAAAAAGAGAAAATAAAAATGGAATAAGATCCCTGGGTGAAAACCTTCCTTGGAGGCGCCCAGGGCAGGCAATTAGGGCGAAAACCTCCATGAGGCGCCCTAGTTGTTTTTTCAAAAAAAAAAAGAGAAAAAGAAAAGAAAAATAAAACTAATCTCCATTGGCTAATTGCAGGTTGCAAGAAGGATGTTTCATGAGAGGAGGAGCACTCAAATCAAGGTCAAAGGAATTTTCTTGTGCCTTCTACAGGAAGCTCTGTATTTCTATAGGAAACATCCTGTAGAACCTTTGGACGAGCCAAATCCAATTTCAAAAGTGAATCTGATGGTGGGAATCTGTTGATTAGGCCTGCAAGCACTTGTGTGTCCATCCCTTGCCTTTCTCCATCATTTTTTCCACCTCATTGTGCTTCTCATTGTGCTTCTACAGGAACTTCCTGTAGAAATTGTGGGAAACTAGACATGGATTTCAAAAAGTGGTTTGGCGAACATTGTAGCTTCCTCAAGGGTTCAAAAGTCCTCATGCAATCTTCCAACTCCTCCTCCATCATCTCCATACCTGCATCACAACCCAAGCTTAGTTTTCCCTTCCACGCAACCTCATGCAAAGTGCCTTGAAGCAAAAACACATGAAACAAAATTTGTTTTTGCCATAACTTGAAAACCATGCATGCATTTGACAAACCGTTTTATGGGGAATTGTACAAGGGTGATGGCAACATGCTTGAGCAGTTTCAGCCAATTCCGATGCACGGTTTCCAAGAAATCAGCTTCCATCACCATCAGCCATTTTTGCATTTTCTCCATAGCCGTGCATCCGTTTCAAAACATGTTTCATGGGGATATGCATGTGAGTGATGGTAACCTACCCAAGCAGTTTCAGCCGATTCCGATGCACGGTTTCCAAGAAATCAAGCTCTGAAATCTTCAGCCATTTTCCATTTTTCTCGAAATCCGTGCATCCATTGATCACGATTTTGCTATGGGAGATGCATAATGATGATAGGAATATTCTCACCAAGTTTCAGATCAATCCGGTTTACCGTTTGAGAGCAATGGCGAAAACAAGTTCTGGTTTTGTGACCATGCAGCAGCAGCAGCTTGAAGGTGCAGATCTGAACGTGGAAACAATTGCATGCAGCTCAGATCCGGCCAGAGGACACCTGCACAAGGAAAAGCAATCAAGAATCATCAGCCAAGCCCTCATGCAATCAAAGGATCCAAGCATGCAGCAGCAGAATCAGAGCATGAAGCAGCAAAAAGCTTCACAAGCAGCCGTTTAACTTCAGGTACGTGACTAAACTTGTTCCTCTGTTTGCATAGATCTAATCTAAAGCATTGCATGAATGAATGAGATGGTGAGATTCAGTTAGAAAGGTAGCAAGACACCCAGTTCTCTAGCGCTCAAGGAAAAATCACGCAGCATACGTGTATGGTCGTTCATGAAAAATTTGAAAAACACAGTTAATGGAAGATTTGTTGAACTTCAGTGCACAAGGCTTCAATTGATTAACAAATAGAAGGAGACATGCAGTTCATGATAGCACAGCAGTTCATATGGGACAACACACGTTTTTCCACCTCACTCCACCAAAAATCACGCAGAATTAATGAGCGCTCAGCTGAAATTCATAAACTGTTAGTCAACTTTCACTTGCATCATGTTAAACTGAGGTATACATCCTCTGCTTCCACAATCGGCTTAACCTATCGTCCTCCGCTAAGTTTCCTACCTGTTCTCGAATTTCACTCGTGCATCGGGCTCACTCAAAGGCAGAATCACATTCTACAGGAAACGGGTGGGGTCTTCTACAGGAAAGTGCAGCAGAGTCTTCCAGAGCAGAGAAGCCTGAGTTTCTCTTCATCAAGTTTGGAGCTTGAAGAAAGAGAGATCGGTGGACTGAAGAAGAAGAAAAATTATTGGTGAAGGCTCATGCAGAAGTGGGGAATAAGTGGGCAGAAATTGCCAAACGTCTTCCGGGCAGAATGGAGAATGCCATAAAAAACCACTGGAATGAAAGTAAACGCAGGAAAACTGCTCGCAGAAGATCAAGGAGAACTCTGGATGGCTCTATGGATGATAGGAAACACAGAAGTTCGATTTTAACAGACCACATAAGGAATTTGAAAGAAGCCGAGAAGAAGGAATTAGTGCCCTGCAATGAGGATAGGAAAGAGGTACCAAGATCAGATGCAATGTCATCTAATTCAGATCAAGGGGATCGGCAGCGACATGAGCAGCTGCTACAGGTTCAGGTTCAACTGCAGCAAGAAAACTACAATGCGTTTCATTGCCTGGCCTCTTCTCCCAACAACTGCAATAAGAGAATTGAAAGGGGTGATTCCATCATGAACATGCAAACTCAAGAACAAAAGGATCACCATCATGGGGATATGCAGAAAATTGAAAGAGGTGATTCCATCATGAATATGCAAACTCAAGAAGAACTGCATCACCATCATGGAGATCCTAGATCAACTGTCTCAAGTACCCTGCATTTGATTCAGGATGATGGATCTCCACAAAGAGTTGATGGGCCATTTACATTCAACCCAGAAAACTATCCTAACCCTTTTCCCATGGACAACAGCCATAGCATTCCTCTATGTGAATTTGTAATGAATGGTACTGGTAATGGAAAGGGTTCTAGATCTGCCAATGCAGTCACATCTCCAGACAAGACTGACTACTCTGAGGTAGTAGTAGCAGGAGATGGAGCTTTTTAAATGGAGTCTGATGCTGACATCAACTTCCCATTTCTGTTAGATGGTGTTTCATCTGATCAAAATATTGACCTTGATATGCTATTGGGTTGTAACATAGATGATGATATGAGTGATAATTCTATTAATTCTAACCAGGCTGAGATCAAAAGGGAGATTGACCTCATTGAGATGGTTTTTGGATCCCAAATTCCACCAAGCTCCATCGAGAATAATAACTATGAGGATCAAACCAGCATCACAGTTCAAGGAAAATCGCCCACAGCCAAGCAAGGTACAGTGGTGCTGTCTGTTTCTATAGGAAGACAGAGGACTGTTTCTACAGGAAGCCAGCGAACTGTTTCTACAGGAAGTTTGAAAAGAGGGAAGCCAAAGGAGAAGTCAGCCGAGATGTTAGCCAAAGAAGCCACCAGGGCCATCAGATGAGGAGAGATATTGGTTGCTCAGAGGATGAGCAACACTTTCAGTAGGGGGGTGATGATGAGCCCCAAAAATGGACAATTATTTGGGCTCATTCAACCTCCTAATTTGACTTAATCCACCATTCTCATTATTTTATTGTATGTTTTGATTATATTTATGTTAATAGAGTGAATTTGGTTAGTCATTATGCCAACAAATCTAATGGGTGCTTTGTGTAGCCTTTTTGGTCAACTTGGAGACAAAATTGAAGGTCTTAATGCGCACTTGGCAGCCAAATTCGTGGGAGAACAAGCTAGAGGATTTGTAGGAAGGTGTCCCCTTCATTTATGGGCCCTTACCTCGAATTCTCCACCATCAGCTCGGAGTTCAAGGGCCACCGAATCAATCAACACAAGGGCAGCCAAGCAAGTCAAGTAGGACTGCTGTTAACTACAAGCCTTGGGCAGCCGAGTCCCTAAATTCTAGGAGGACTGTTGGGTCTTCAAATTGTATAAATAAGAGGGCTTAAGACCTCATTTCAGTTAGTCAATTTGGTTATCTAGTTAGCCAGTAGATAGTAGCTAGTAGTTAGTCATTTCATAGCTTTGTTGCAGTCATTTTGTAATTCGATTTTTATGCAATAGACTAGCTTTGCTTTCAGCTCATGTTCAAGTTCTTCTTGTGGACAGTTTTGATGTAACTCTTCATTTCTTGATCAATAAAGATGAATCCAGCTTTGAACCAGCTCTAAATCTCTCTTAGGAGGCTACAGCTCTTGGGGTTGGGCCCATCTCAAGTGCCCAATACCTCCTTTGATTATCTTTATCTGTTTTTGCTGCATTCTTAGAATAAAATCTGCTATTTAGATCTAGATCTTGTTTTTATTTCATTTGTTTTTTTTGATGAGTAAAATAGCTTCTTATGCTCAGATTTAGTTGATATTTTGTTAACAGAAAAATCTTCAAGAAAAGGGCCAACAAACATCTGTGGTTTCACCTCTCCCTCAGTGGGATCAGGAGCTGTGACTAAGATGACTTTGCTGCCCACAAAAACACTGATTTTGCTTTGCCATGCAATCACTAGTGTTTGATTTTCATGTGTAGAAGTTGGTTACAAGTTCAAACTTTCATTTGCTTATTTGCATGAGTTAAAATACATGGTTTCATTGCAGGTCACACTTCTGTTCATTCTCTTTACTAACAGCTAGCAAATTAGGTCAACGTAACTAGGTCTTTGAATTCATAAGTCTTTGTTGGTTCAGATTGGAAAACGACTTGCAGAGCACCTGTACCACTCCTTCATCTACTTATTCTCCATCAGCACCATCCACTCGACCCTCTACTTAGAACCCTTGCTTCACGTTTGCCATTCGCTCCCAAAACCCTAATTTTTGTGCAACATTGCTTCACTCTCCCTTGAGAAAATCTCACCATCGGCGCCACTCCTCGACTCCATCCTCCAAGTCTTGAACTCCCATACACCCCTATTTCACCTCCATACTCGTTCCTCCACTTGTTTCCCTCCATCCGTCCTCCAAAATCCTCGTTTCATAACATCCTGCGGAAATCCTGAACATCCTGTAGAAACCCCTGCAGACTTCCTGTAGAAGCTTGTAAACACGGTTGCCAAGCATCTGAACTTTATGAACTTCTCTGAAAGGATGTTAGGGATCCCTTAGACCCTCTCTTAGCCTTCCTGACCTTCCCCAAGCATTTCCCTCCTTGATCTATCCCTGCACAGTCAAGACTCAATTAAAAGCACATGCATGATAATTCTAATAACTTAATCAAAAATACAAAAAGATGTTTTCTTCAGATAGTGATAACTTAGACACATGTATTTTACCTTCCTAGAAGTAATGGCATCTCTTCTCGTAGTTTGCATTCTCATTTTTGCATCAGTAGGACTAGTTGGTAGAATTAGGGTTTGCTAGGGTTTGCCAGGGTTTGTGTTTCTTTTAGGCTTTCAATTTCTTTTCGCAAGTAGATTAGCTTCTTTTGAGTTAGCTTTCATCCATCAGTTAAAAAGCTTCTTCTAAGAGCTCATAGAAGTTGGCTTGAGCCCCTAGCAGACTTGTGCCAGCTGACCAGTGACAACTGCGGCAAGAGCTAGTACTTGTGCATACAGCACCGTCGCTTCCAAGTTTGTTACGAACTACCGGGTTGATAAAATTAAAGAAGGGAGCTCCAGGAGTTGTAGCATTATTGCTACAATACTGGAGCCCACCAATTAAGTTAGTTTTGTTTTCCTGCTATAAATAAAGTGTATCTGAACGCTGATTAGTTAGCTGCTGATATGTAATTTTGAACCCCACTGTACTTTCCATTTTGCTACGTAATATATGAGAAGATTGTTCTTCATTTGAGCGTGTAATTGATCTTTGAGCTGGCTGGAGTAGGCAGAGGGTCCCTGTTTACTTAAGGCCTATACAGTGATTTTCATTTCATGCATTTCTTCTTATCAGTTTATGTATAATAGTTGTACAGAATGCTTTTGATTATTATGCTTTGATCATGTACAATAGTTGTATATAACTTTGAATTCTGCCCATTTATATTTCTGCACTTTTCCATGACTGATCAGTGTATTTTTGCAGATTTCTTAGGTGCCCGGGACAGTTTTCTTTTTACTCTTTTTACAGCCAGTGGCACTTGTGATCGTCTTATCTAAACTGCTGATCTTTGTTTTTTATTTCCATTAGTATCACTGCTTTAGTTTGCGCTTTATTCTCTGCTCATAGTTTATCAAGTTGTTTATCTTTTAATGGTTCTTTTTATCATAATCAACTAACTTTTCAAGGAGCCAAAACATCACTTAAGTGCAGCTTGGTTATTTTGTTTAATACTCACATTGTTAACTTGCTCATAACTCTTTCTTATATGATCAATCCAGCTGAAGGCAGAAAGGTTAAGGGAAAATTAAGTAGTGTGATTTGTCACTTAGATTGTACATTGATTGAGATTTCATTGAAGAGTTAAAGTAGTTTCTCTTGTTTTTTAAGTTAATGTAGATGTCATTTTCAATCTCATTTTTATCAGCAATATAGGTACTGGGCCAATGCCATTGGTCTCTTATTTGATGCCTTCATTTTCCCTTTAAAAGTTAATTTCATTTCAGTTGTTGTTCAAAGCTTTCTTGTAGATTACTTTTAAGTTTTAAGAAATCATCTAGAACTCATCACAATTACACACACCTCACTCACTTTACTTCATTTCCATCACATCACTGTAGGAGAAATAGATTTGAAAACAAACTTAAAAAGTTAAAAACGACAAAAACTTAAGAAATAGTTGCCTAAGTACATACGGTACACATCACTTCATCAGCTTACGAGCCCCGGGTTGACATTTAAAAGTTGCAATTTAGACAACACTAAATTGACCAAACATGCATGACAATGGGATCAAGTCGGCCTCTGAGCTTTTGAGGAAGTGTGGAGTGCATAGATACGCTTATGTCAATAAATTTAAAGTTTTGTGTGGATTCAATACTATTAGTATGAATGTTATCTCAATCCATTTAAATTTGAATATGTGAAGTTTCAAAATGCACATGACCAGTTCACACAAATAAATAACATATCAAATTTGGAATTTGATATATGCAATCAATCATATTATTATATAATAATCATTTTAAAAACTTATAATCATATGGAGTCTTTTTAAAAGATTATTCCAGAAAGTTTTTAGTTGAGACAACAATTTGGTTATTAGGATTGTACATAGTTTGAACCCTTAACCATTTTAGTTATAAACAATTATGGGTGTTATACGACATTGCATTATACAACAAATTAACGTGAATTGTATAGATAAAAGTCAATTGCATTTGGTTTCCAAAAATAAAAATATTTTACCAAAATTTTTATGAGTATTCCCAGTTATAGAGCTTGAGAGTGCAGAACAATTGTTGGAAACTTGAATTCCCAGTGATAAATATTCAATGCAATTATGCTTTATGGCAGAGTTGTGGATTTAATACGGGCAGGCTAGAGAAATTGAGAGTGCAGCCAATTACTTGTATTTAAACTTATGTTAGGTGGAAAATAACTTAAATGGTATTGGTATTATAATTTTTGATGGTTTAAATTTGAAATCAAGCGTCATTCTGACGGGTTGCAGATATAAAAGAGATGCCATATCTGACGGGTTAAATTTTCAGCTTGTCGTCAATTACGTCTTGAAACCCAAAATACGTCTTACAAGACATCAAATTCCAGGCCTGGTTGCAGGGTTTAGAGGAGAAGGTACAAGTTCTAGAGAAGGTGGTCCATGTTCTAGAAGCTCAGAGGGAGTCGAGTTTTAGAGGGAGCTTGCAGGTTTAGAGGGAGTCTTTGCAAGCGAAGAAGAGTGTGTGGTCAGTGTGAGCAAGGGTGCTCCTATAGTTGCCAAGAAGGAATCATGGAGAGAATGGAAGACATTTCAGGAGAAGAAGAAGAAGGAGGAGACTTCCAGTGACAATGAAATTTCCAAGAGAGGCGTAATCCATGCTACATGGATTGGTGCAGTTGTGGGCATGAGGAGTCTGGTGAGTTTTGATAACAATGGTGATGATGATGAGCTACTTCCTAGTCCTAGAAGTACATCCCTTGCTAAGAGGGAGTGTTGATTTTTGGTAGCTTGGGAGGGACTCCAAGCCTTAGGGTTTGGGGTTTGGAGGTTTGAGCTCCATAATAGGGCATTGTGGGCTTGGAACCCAAGATTTGGGCTTTGCACCCAAGCTAGTGGGTGTGAATCCATAAGTAGTTTCGATGATTTGACACTGGGAGGTGTTAGAGGAACCTTAAAGGAGAAAGGAGCAACAACATTCATATATGTAGTTGTGCTAGTATTTTTCTTTACATTTACTTTCTGCATATTTGAATTGTGAACGCTGCAGTGGAGTAGAAACACTGTGAATAACTTATTTCTGAATTAATAAGTAGAAGAAATAATATCAGTGATTGTAGTTGGTTTTCTAGTTAGAAATTTTCACACAAAGATGGCCTGATTGGCCCTCCTACAAGAGAAGTTGGCCAAGCTTCTAGAGGCACCCATTCTGCCTCTCAAGGCACTATATATACACCATTTCGTCCTTCTCCTTAAGCAAGTAACTCGGACTCAAGGAGTCAATTCTGAGGCAAAAAGGAAGCCACATGTGAGGCTGAGAAGAAATCAAATATGAGGCAAGAAAAGAAGATAAATCTGAGGCAAATAAAAGAACGAATTTGTGGTAGATTTTATGAGATTCCCTGGGCAACAAAACCGAGCCCGACTGCATTGTTATTTTGAAAGTCTCTTTACAAGTATTAGGCAATTCCTTGCTAAAGTCAAGAAGGATTAATTATAATTTTGCAGCTCAAACCAAAATGTGAAGAGTCGTCCTAGAACCCTAATGTCAATATAGAAGAACAAAATTCACCCAAAAGCTCGTATAATTCATATTTCTCAGTCTTGAATTGAATTTCACTGCTTTTATTAATAACCAAAATCCAGTCGGTGGACTAAATTCAAAATCTCTCCATGCAAAGTGGTCAATTTTCAGCCTAGTTTCAGAACTCTTAAATAAGCATCTTTTTTTAAACATGAACATCTTGTCAAGATAATCCTAAATACTAATATATATTGACATGCAACATCTACACATGTAAGAAGTAGCAAGCCATAAGTTGAAGCCAAAAAAAAAGTTCTTTAAGATTGCAGAAAACAGAAGAATATCTCACATTGATAAGGACAGATCCAACGTGTACCTGAAGTAGGACGTTGTTGTTTTGATTTGGTAAGAGAATTCACATATTCCAATTCCGGCACTCTTTGAGGAATAGAATTTAAATCAGGAGTCTTGCAAATCAATGAATTTGTTGACAGTGGAACAGCAGATGCTTCATATTTCTGGCTTCCCAGCCACCTAAACTTCTGCTTTGGTTTCTCACCAGAGACGGGAATCGATAGCTAGTAGACAACCATTTTATTGGTGTAAATGAAAAGGGGACATAACTTACCCATTATGACCTAAGTTTCTTTACAGAGCAGCTAAAAATACACCTTATCCTTTGACCCTGCTGTCGCGCCAGATTCTCGATTCTCGGTATATTATCTCCGTTATCCATCCTTTACGAAACCACTCGGGAAAAGAAAAGAAAAGAATTCAAATAGCCATGGCATGCGGCCTGATCGCTTACCGATGGCGCCATAGTTTGTTTGGTAACCTGCCATTCGTTGGGTCCGAAACCTGTTTTTGAAAGCTTGGGAGCAGTATTTTCTGTGCTTTCATCGGAAATTTGAACAACCATCTATGGAGCAGTATTTTCTTCGTATGGTGTCGACTTGGGAAACTCAATCATTCCCGCTCCCATTCCTGCTCCAAGGCACTGTGGGGGATATTGTCTTTTATAATAATATGTTGAAGTCTTTCAAAACTTATATTGGCTATTCGTTATACCCCACAAAATATTTAGGAATTTATTACTTAGCAACCCACCAGAACTTTTAGTTTCTTATTCTTGAGTGAGCACCCCACCGAACCTTGTGATTCTATTGGACGAGAATCCTCTTTATAACCTTATTATGGATAGGATTTGACCCACCCACCAAACCGGGTGCCAGTTGCACCTAAACCTAGTGCCATGAGACAAACCTTTACTGTTTTAGACCAGAGCTAACAGAAAATTATTGTTACAACAAGGGAGTGGCCATCAAGACCCAGATCCCATAATAGCTGAAATCGAATGAGTTGATTGAATACATCAAATAAAACAAATAAACCTAAGGTGCAATGTACGCCATATACCATGTATATCCATTATACATGTCAACTAACATGAATAAACTGAGATAAGAGTAGTTTTAAAGAATAGAATAGGGTGGTTTTTGGGAGAGAAACAGATTCTAAGTTCAATCTCCAATTTCCACCACTCTACTGGAGCGAGGCAATAATATTGTTCTACATCTACATAGAAAAATGTGTAGAGAATGACAATGCAGCCGTGCAATGTAGTAGGCAAACACAAAGATCAATAACTAAATTACAATTTATTCCTAGTTTATTTAAATATAAATAATTACATTTACAAATGGGGATAAATTTTTTCCAATTCTTCATGAGATGGTTGTTCAAATTTCCGATGAAAGAAGATTATCATTTTGTCCTGGAGCATGAAGCCTGCCTTGGCTAGTTGGTGTAAATGAACTGGCCAAACCATCATCTAGGGCCGGCCTTTCCAGTTACAGGGTGGAACAATTTTTGTTTGTTTTCTGTATTTCCTGAACACATTTTATCTTATCTCATCTCCGTTATCCATTCGGTGCTTCCTGCCTCTTCGTTCCCTTGCGCTGGAATCGCCATACGGGCCTGCATGGGATGCACTCTGCTCTAGAGCCTCTATTTTCCATTTCAAACGCCTGAAACGGGCATCGAGAGTCAAAAACTCATTGAAACTTGTACACAAAAATAATTAAATGACTTAAACTGAGATACCAGTAAAGAAATGACTGATCTATTTAAATGAACCTACCTACTTTCGGCGAGCATAAGAACTTAGTTCTAACATCCTGTGACTGAAATTCAAGAATATTGTTCAGACATCCGAAATCTGGACTTTCAATTTTATCAAGTTCTTTAGACTTTCAATTTTTAAGCGACAATTTTATCAAGTTCTTCAGAAAATACATGTAATGAACTGTATTTACTCAATTTGTTCAGTGGAAAGCATTTGAATTCCTAAAGGGATACACAATATGTATGAATATTAAAACTATATGCTGCAACTTCATAAGAAAAAGTGAAACTGGTATGGAAGATTGGCTTTTCAAAACCCAACTTATGGAAGATTGTGCTTCGTCTATTGCTTTGCTTTTGGCAATCTGACTGATTGGTTTATTGTTCAAAACCGGACTCAGTGATTCGGTTTCTCTAAAATCGACTAATATATATATGTTGATCTACTAATGCATAGATCTGAGTTAGAGTTTATCTACTAATGCATAGATCTGAGCTAAGAATGTGTAGATCTAAAGTTCATTACAATGCTTTCTATTTAGACTTTTATTTTTTCAATTGTCAGGTTAAAATCTAAATCCAAATTACAATCACAATATACATATGTTACTCTACAGATCAATTTCTTCTCAATAACTTACCTTCAACCTGCAGAGGAGGAGTTGTTCTAGCAGTCCCTCATATATTCTTTGCATTCATTCTTTTCTCGGCCTTGAATGTTAGGAGAAATAATGCATCTATACAACTACTCTTTTTGCGAGTTGGGCATTGTTCTAAGAACATCATCAAGCTCCGCTTCTTTCTCCGGAGAATCATAAAGAGTTGCTTCTCCTTCCTCTTCCCCTACTATTTCTATTTATATCATTAGGGTTTTCTTCTTATACTTAAATATCTTTACTCTTTTTATTCCCAATTAGGGTTTTCTTCTTATACTTAATTATATTTAGTCTTTATTCTTTTTTATTCTTGATTAGGGTTTTCTTTATAAACTTAATTATCTTTACTCTTTTTATTCTTTATATATATATTATTGTCCACTAAACCCTATACTAGCATGTTCTAAAACATCACATTATTCCTATTCTAGAGTGTTCTAAAAACATCATGTTAAATTTTAATTGGTGTAATTGTAAAATGCTAAATTTATAAAATTTTAAATTTATGTTGCTTAAAATATTTCTAACTAGTTTTGCACCTTTTATTTCTAATTTGTAATGGGACTTAGACTTATTGGCATCATGCTCACTTCCATGTACCTTTTGGCTATGCATCTACTCCCACTATAGTTGTGGACATTAGAGTTTTTATTAGAATGCTTGAGTTTTTGTCACCATGTCCTTCACCCCAATATTAAAGAAATTAAATTTGTCTATTAACATGTTCTTTTTCTTATAATTGTTAGTTTATGCCTCTAATTAGTTCAAGACCTATCGTTTCCATCAACAAGGTTTTATCATCATGGGACCACAAGTTTAGAGTCCAATGGTTGGCCCTTCCACTGTTACTACCTACATGATTAATATTTGAATATTATTATGCACAATTAACTAAGTGGTTTCCCATCTACTTTGCCAAAAATAATTTTTGAATAATTCCATATCCAATCATTGATATTTAAATATTATTGTGCATTGCCAACAATAGATTTTGAATAAATTATATATCCAATGACACTTCCTTTCATTATTTTGTTTTGCTTATTATCTGTTAGGTAAGAATCAAGGTTGTTAAACCTAGTCATGGAGCAATCAATTAAATTCTTGATTGTGACTTGTCTAAGCTAGCTCACTCTTTGTTAAGAAGACATAGTAGTTTTTCAAAGGGTTGTTAAACCTAGTTATGGAACAAGCAATTAAACTCTTTATTATGACTTGTTTAGGTTAGCTTATTCTTTCTTTTGCTAAAGAATAAGAAGACATATTGGTTTTTCATATATCTTAATCTTTAAATTTAGTGTTTTCTTAGTCATTCCAATATTTCATGAAGACTTACCTTAAATTTATCCATAGAAAATAAAAATAAAAAATGGTATATTTACACTCCAATATTTCATAAAGACTTACCTTAAATTTATCCATAGAAAACAAAAAAATGGTATATTTATGCTCCCTAGCTTATGGGAATTTAATTATGAGCATACAAAAATGTTTGCAATATATTTATCTTATTAAATATTCCATTTCCTCTTACTTTTTTACCTTAGTATATGGCCATTTACAAATGGAAACTTAATAGTGGGTATTTTCTTGTCCCTCCATCTCCCTTTCTACATAGTGGGATTAAGATTAACAATTAGCTTTATAAAGTGCCCATATGGAGTGGTAGAGATGCAAAAGGTGGGGAGGTGTGTTTTCTCCTTCCCACCAACCTACACACCTAAAGGAGCTACCAACATACCCCATTAAGTCATCATTCCTATCAATCCAAAGCACAAGAAACCACACTCAGTTTCTATACTCTACGTGATCGACAATTAATTTGTGTGAGAAAGGGATGTTGATGAACATGGCAGAGGATATGAACGGACCAAAGAAATTGAATGGGAGGTGTACCAGGTTGCAAAGTAAGCATGTCACCTCGAGATTTCACACCAAGGAAAATCATAATTGGCAGCAGGGGGCGGGCATTCAAGTTAATACTACACTCATGGAGTTGGAAATTAACTCTTTTGTTTAGTGTTCAGATTAATTATGAGACACCTCCTTGGGGGTGAACACATTGTGTTATGTAGGTGCATGGAATCTCCTCTTCGTAGGCTACTAAAGGAAGACATTTGTTGGAATTCTCTCCTCATCATGCATTCTGTGAAGGTGCTTGGGAATTTTGAAGTCCACTTCTGGGGGATTCTAGGGCACATTAGTTTCATTCCAACTTTTTTCCTCAACCTCCCCAATGATTTTACAAAGTTAGATCTATTTGGATGGGAATCTCTATAATGGTTTCATGAGAATGGGGTCATGTTGAAGCAAAAATATTCCTACAAGATCTCTTTCCTCCTTGGCAAGCCACCTCCAAAAGAAAGAAACTGTAATTGTGTTTGGTTTGTTTGTTAGCAACTATGAGAGATTATTAGTGGGGAACTCTATCTAATTCAGTGGGTCACGAAGTCTAGTCCTACTAAATAATTTTTACTCTCATGCTCCCCCTATTGACATCACTATTTCTTAGCAAGGATCCCCAAACTAGGTGCTCCGGGACCTCAAGGAGGCAGAACTTAATATGTCAAGCATAGTCTTCTTAGGCTCATCAATATTCAATTTCATTTCCAATGCTAGACTTGTCTGCTTCTCGGTGAAAATGACACCTATCACTTATGGCTTTAGGTGGCTCTTGGTCAACATCTCTAATGCCATATCCCTAACTGCCAAGTGACATGCCCCATTTGATCCAGGCAGATATTGGTGGCCACCTGCCTATTCCCCTTGGACCCCCACCATTGTTTCTTTCAGTTTTTCAGTTTCCTTATTTATAGCACAATTTACTATTTTTGGCAGTTTTTCAGGTCCTGAACTTCTGGAGTCGTTTTGAAGCCCTAAACGATGTTTTTTTAGCAAAACAAAGATGAATTCATCATTCAAAGGTTGTAGTCCTCGAATAAATCTTTCTAAAGAGGTATTGTGCGCATCAAACAAAGATCGTATGCCAAAGTTACGACTCCAGGAAGTTGATGTACCAATTTACCCAAACGGGGCCCATAGTTTGGCACTCCATCTCCTAGGGTTAGGTTTTTGGATGTTTAGGGTTTTCCATTGTTTCTCAATAATAAATAGGCCTTTGAGCCTCATTGTAACATAGTTCAGAGGCATGTAGCCACTACATCTCTTCTCAGAGATAAGCTACCATCGCCCGAGCTTATCTTATTTCCATTCTGTTTGTAAGCATATTTTAGTATTTTATATTAATGAAATGAAGTGTTATTTCTACTGCATCTTTGTATTTATGGTTATATCTGTAATTTGTTGTGTTCTTGTTTAAATCTGGATTAGTGGTATTAGAGCGGTCTGCTCTTTCTATGTTTTTATTTGCATGTCCCTAACGAGGTCGGGATATCAGGAGTTAGGGTTGGATCTGATTGAACCTTTGTAAGAGTAGCCTCGCAAACCCCAACGGCCACCCATGGGGGAAGAAAATAAAGACGAGGGGTAAGAGATCCTATCAAAATATTGCTCGAGGAGGCCCTTGAGAAACAAAGGAACACGATGATGGATAACTTTTCCTAGATCCTTCAATAGTTGCCCACCGACGGTGCATCCACATTTAGTAGCCACTCTAGAGGCTTCACTCCTTTTAAGGTACAAGTAAACTTTGACATTCCCATATTTGAGGGCCAAATAGATGCAAACAATATAGATAAATGGTTAAATATGCTAGAATGATATTTTTTTGTTCATGATTTTTCCAACCGAGAAAATATTACATTTTCTCTTCTCAAAGCCACCTGCCATGTCAAGGACTGGTGGGAAACCTAATGTGAGCATAAGGATGAAAGTACGACCTCACTGTTTTTAGTCGCACCCACTTGGAACTCATTTTGGGATGCCATCAAGGAGCAGTACTACCTAGTTGGGAGCTATGAGGATAAATACATAAAGTGGACAATGTTGCGGTAGGGAAGGGACCAAGATGTGCCAAAGTTTACCAATTTTTTTCATACCCTTCACACGAAGTTGGGTATCAAGTATTTTGAGAAACATTTGGTACTCAAGTACCACGACTGCCTACATAGGTACATTCAGGATGAGATGGAGTTCTTGGACATCTCCTCGCTCAGAAAGATATACTGATACGCTGTTAAGATTGAGCAGAAGTTTAAACATAAGAAGAGAGACTTTGGATTTGCGAATCTGAAGCAAGGGAAAGGTGCCCCCAAACTGTAGAAGAAAGGACAAAGCCAAGGCGGAGCGGCCCAAGACAACCCGCCAAAGCCACAAGCAAAGAACAACACCGTGAAGCCAAAGAAGGACAAGGGAAAGTGGTGTGAGTTCCATAAGAGCTCCACTCACAACATAAGTGAGTGTCGGGCCAAGAAGTCACTGTTGGCCAAGCTGAAGGCATTGGAATCAAATGCATGTTCTAACTGGTGGGCTCCAGTATTGTAGCAATAATGCTACAACTCTTGGGGCTTCCTATCTCTAATTTTATCAACCCGGTAGTTCGTACAAACTTGGAAGCGACGGTGTTGTATGCACAAGTACTAGCTCTTGTCGCAGCTGTCACTTGGTCAACTGGCACAAGTCCGCTAGGGCTCAATCCAACTTCTATATGCTCTCAGAAGAATCTTGCTAAATGATGGACGAAGGCTATCTCAAAGGAAATTAATCTACTTTGCAAAAATGAACTGAAAGCCAACAAAAACATGGAAACCCTAGTAAACCCTAATCTGAATAGCTTAATCTCTATGATGCAATGGTGGGAGTGCAAATGTCTAAGAATGATGCCATTACCTATAGTGATATGAAATGCATGAACTTAAACTACTTCCATTGAAAAGAACATTGTTTTTTTATTTTTGCTTAAATGGTTGGAGTGATTATGATTTTGTTTCTTATTAGGGTTTGGCTGTGCAGAGGTGGTTTGAAGGGAAGGAAAGCTTGGGAAAGGTTAGGGGGGCTAGGAGAGGTCCCAGGGGATCCCTAGCATCAGTCCACAGAAGTCCACAACGTTCAGGTGCTCGGCAACCGAGTTTGCAGGCTTCTACAGGATGTCTGCAGGGGATCCTACAGGAAACTCAGGAATTCTACAGGAAGTCTGCTAACTTCTACAGGATGTTCTACCGTGGGAGTTTTGGGTGATGGTGAAGTGATGGAGCGGTATGGGTGGATAGGTAAGATGGAGATGGAGCTTGTGATGGCTCAGGGGCAGAGAAATAAGATGGAGAAAGAGTGCATGAAGTTGGTTGGTGGATAGAAGGATGGAAGCAACGAAAGGTCAAGAAAATGGAGCTACGTGGACAATGGAAGAGTTGGAAGGTAAACGAGCTGAACAGAGGTCGAGTAGGTGGCTTTAGGCGTGGTTAAGAAGAAGAAGAAGGAAATGGAATGATGCTGAGCAGTGTAAATAAAACAAATTGCTTATGTCTTGCACCAAAAACGAGAATTCATTAACCTGTGCTACCTGTGCTATTAAACAAATGAACAGCAATGTAAATCGTGAAGAGAAGTCGTGCATGGAGTTGGAATGAAGAAGTATGGTTCAAGATCAAAGTGCATGGATGGATCTACAATTAAAATGACTGTGTTGCAGCTTGCATGAAAGTAAAAAGACTGCGTTTTTTTGGTGGTTGGTACAGACTGCACCCCAATCTCTAAACAGAGATGGCAGTGAAGGCACTATCAACCTTTTCTTGGAGCTCCAATGAACTACAATCCTCCTATTCTAATCTAAGCAACTGAAAGCGATTTAACCATGAGCTAATCCTACTCAATCTCATTAAAGAAATCAAATCAGCAGACTGTAAATTCTAAATGCATGTCAAAACAGAGGAAATAAAGTGCTGCAAGGAAACAAATAACAATACAAGGAAGAGGAGGTCTATTGCTCTCAGGTTGGGCCCTAACTTTACAGCTATAGCTCCCTTAAAAACTCAAAATTAGATCCAAATCTGCTTGCCTTTATTCATAATCAAGAGTCTAATGTCATGCCAAAACTGGCTTACAAAAAAAAACACCGAGCTATAACTCGTGCTCAGAAATTACAATAGTAATTCAAAAGTTCAAAAAAGCCCCTATCAAAGGCTATGGCCTTCATATTTATACACAATGAAGATCAAGCTGGCTTCCTCCATTCGTGGAGCTTGGCTGTCCAACTGAAATTTAAACTGTTGATCCTGTAGAATCTGTTGGCTACCTTTAAGCTCGGTGGGGAGAGTTGTTGGAGCTCGGAGTTAAGGTGAAAATCACGAGGAAGGTCATCAAGACTGTGGAAAACCTCCCTAAAAACCAGCAATGTCACCTTTGCTGTCTCCTTGTCTGCATTTACGTGGTCTTTTGCTCTCTTTAATGCCAAAAACCTGAAATCATCATGTATTAGCCACATAGATATAATGCCTGCCCTTCTTCCTACAAATAACACGAATATACTAAGAAATGAATGCATAAGTGATAAAAGATGAATGGTTGAGCAAGGTAAGTAGGCCAAATGAGCCCAAATTGTACCAAAAATTGGGGCTCATCACTAACTCTGAGTCAGAACCCAACAAAGGGAATGATAAAGGGAAGCAGATTATCAATGTGGATCCCAATGCCACCGTTGCCACCACGAAGATCCAGAAGGAGCAACCCGAAGATCCAGAGGAGGAGGAGCCCCTCTTCAACTCCCAGATGTGGGTAAAGGGTTCCCCGCTACAATTCATTGTCGACAGCGGGAACCAAAAGAACTTCATTTCGGTAGAGGTTGTGAAACGGCTGGGCTTACCAACCATAACACACCCACAATCTTACACCATTGGGTGGCTTCACCAAGGACGAGATCTTTGCATAAGCTAGCAGTGTTGCCTCTGCACTATCAGGTCAAGCACTCCATCGATCTGACCCCAGGTGTGTCATTGCCCAATGGACCAATCTATCGACGCTCTATTCTGGAGAACGACAAAATCAAGAGGAAAATTCAGGAGTTGTTGCAGAAAAGGTCACATTTAGCCGAGTTCATCGCCGTGTGTGAGCCTGATTGTGTTATTATAGAAGAAGGATGGGACTTGGAGACTCTGTATTGGCTATTGGGAATTGAACAAGATCATTGTCTAGAATAGGTACCTGATCCCATGGATTGATGACCTTCTGGACCAACTTAAGGGGGAAAACTATTTCAGCAAGATCGACTTGAAGTCTGAATATCACCAGGTATCAATTGAACCCTCCAATGTGTGGAAGATTGCCTTCAAAGCCAAGGAGGGCCTTTTTGAATGGTTGGTTATGTCTTTCAGGTTGACGAATGCTCCTGCAACCTTCATGAGGCTGATGGATGACGTCTTATGGCCATTCACCAACTCATTTGTAGTGGTATACTTGGATGACACCCTGATCTTCAGCCATAATTGGTAAGAGCACCTCCACCACATCCGATAGGTTCTCCAAACACTATGACAACACAAGTTGTATGCCAATTTGGAGAAATGCACTTTTGGCATGACCCAGGTTTATCATCTAGGATACATTATTGATGAATGGGGGGTGCATGTGGATCTAGCCAGGATCCAAGTCATTCAGGATTGGCTGGCCCCAACCACTTTGACAGAGCTTCGCAGCGTTCTGGGTCTTGCCAATTTCTACTGCAGGTTCGTGTTGGGATTCTCTCATATCACTTGGCCCTTGAGTCAAGTCACCCAGGGAGGAGTGAAAGCAAAATTATTTTGGTTTGAATCTTAACAAAAGGCATTCACAGAGTTGAAACATTTCCTTTGCTCTGCACCAGTGCTCACATTACCAGACTTGCAACAGTCATTTTAGATCAAGATAGATGCCTCCGACTATACTATTGGGGAAGTCCTTACTTAATAGGGGCATCCAATGGCATATCATAATGAGACACTTTCACACACAGTCCAGAAGTATCCCACTTATGACAAAGAGAAGTATTCCATTATGAAGGTGTGCCGATAATGGAAGCACATTTTGGGGAAGGAAACAGTCATCCACATAGACCACCGACCCCTGTAGTTCATACAGACGCAAGGGAATTTGTAGAATGATCGCCATCAGAAGTGGTCCACATACCTGCAATTGTTCCGTTTGAATATCAAGTATAAGAAGGGAAACACCAATAATTTTGTAGGCTACCTTAGCTGACCACTGATCATGGCATTAACCACCGTGCTCAACTCTTATCGCCATGAGACTTCTAATTGGCCACTTCTCTAAAAAAGCAACCCAAAATTCGGCCACACATACCAGACGCTCTTGGAGGGTCAGCAAGTTCCAAATTTTCACCTCCAGGATGTCATGTTATGCCACCTGGGACACCTTTGTTTACCTTTAAGCGAGCGTTCCAAGATGATTTGGGAAGCGCACTACAGTCGAGCTGCTGGGAATTTCAGGGACGAGAAAATGGTGGCAGTACTGCAGAAGTATTTCTATTGGCCAATTATTCGACATGATGTCATGAAGTACATCAGATCCTGCATTACTTGTGTCATTTCCAAACCGACCATCAAGAATCAAGGCCTCTATACTCCGCTGCCTACCCCTAGTCACCTTGGGAATCCATTTCCATGGATTACATGTCAGGACTTCGTTCTACTAAGCATGGGAACCACTGTGTTTTTGTGGTTGTCGACAGATTCTCAAAGATGGCCATTATGGTGGCCTACGAGAAGAATATCACAGCGGAAGCCATTGCTAAACTCTTATTTGAACAAGTATGGGTACACTTTGGGATTCCACAGTCTATCATCTCATATTGGGGCAACAGGCTTCTCAGTACATTTTGGTCTAGTCTCTGGTCGATGCTGGACACCAAGCTCACTAAGTCCATATTTTTTCATCCCCAAACTAATGGCCAGAAAGAGGTCGTCAACAGGTTGATCATACACATTTTGCACATGTACAACTCAAAGCATACACACACATGGGATGAGAGACTCCCCTCTGTCCAAAACAACTATAACCAGGCTCTCCAGAGCTCGATTGGCCACAACCCTTTTTTGGTAGGCTTGGGATTCCAGCCACTATGTCCCATTGATGTGGCCATACCATTTGCATCTACTCGGGAATATTAAGCTCATGTCCAGTCCGAAGTCGATAAGGCAAACAACTTCATTGAGCACATTCAACATATCCGCTATTAGGTCCACGACATTATGGAAAAATAAAATGCCAAGTACAAGCAACGAAATGATCAACATCGGGTGCCACACAAGTTTCAAGTGGGCGACAAAGTCTGGACTCATTTGTAGAAGGAACACCTTACCGGAGCCTATCGGAAACTCAGACCACTCTGATATGGTCCTTACATCATTAGTAAGGCTATGGGAGACAATGCATTTGAGCTTAGCATTCCCCCATTCCTTGGCCTGCACCCAGTGTTCAATGTGGACCGCCTTCAACCATACTTCCCACGATTGCTAGACACATTAGACATTGCAGAATAGCTCACACCTACAAAGTTAAATCCAGATTGCATGGAACAAGCCACAATTGATCGGATCATGGATCCAACTATATCGAGTTGTCAAAGTTGGCCAACTCCTTCGCTAGGGAAAGTGGCACACCAAGTACCAAGTTTAGCATAAGTTTCCTCTTCTCTTAGAGGAACTCAACACAATGGGGACCATTTCTTCCTAAGGGTGGAGGAATGATCCAGGTGGATATTGTTGGGTTGTGTTATATTGTTTCCACGACTAGCCCACGTAGTTAACCAGAGGGTTAGAAGGGGGGCGGAACCGCCCCTTTATTGCGCCGATTGTGTAGTGGGGGGAGTCATTGGGGGTTTGGGGGGTGTAGGTAACCCCACTCTATGGGGTCCGCGGTAGTGCCCAGGAAAATTTTGGTTTTGGACCCTACGTTAGGTTGGGTGGACCCACCTATGGTTTTGTGCATGATTTTCTCACATGGTTTTAGAAGCGATGGTTTTCGGTCCATGGTTTGGTTTTTGGTCCATGGTATTGGATTCTTCGACATGTATAAATATGTATTGTAACATTGAAAGGAAAATAATGAAAAATCAAGCTGGTAGTCCTGGTTTTGGGATTTAGGGGAAAATCTCTATGTATATGTGTTTTATGTGTTATGCTCTTGCATTATTTATTTTATGTGTTTTAGAATTCATATGCAGGTAGTTTTTGTACGGGGTTAAATGTTAGGGTCCCACCCTAACCCCCTTATTTATGTAGTAGGATTGAGTCATAGTTATAGTTAAGTAACGAGTCAATAAAGCCCATATTAATAATTGTAAGTGGTTAACCCGCAATTAATGACGAAACCACAGTTAGTTGCAAATGGGCCATGGTATTAAATAGATGGTATTAATAAGAACCATGGTATTGCAAGTATGAGTCATATATAAAGGATAGAGACTCCCTGCGAGAAGCATCGTGTCTTATTTAGTAATCGAGCTCTGCTCTATTGGAGGTTGCCCCCTTGAAGAGGCAAGTAAACATTGCTATCTGAATAATAAAATACCTGCTATTATTTCTCACTGTTCTATGTTCCTGGTATATTTCTACGCATATTTGGTATTCTTATATCGTCTTGTAGGTTAAGAGCATAACAAGTGGTATCAAAGTGCTTTCCAGGGCCGGTGGGATCTCCATTTCTTAGCAATTTGTTTTTTTGGCTAGAGACGTGTTCCGGCGTCTTTAAACCACGGGATCTGTCATTGAGCGCATAAACATGTGGATTTGGGGAGGCCTGCACGCAGGAAATACAAGAGGTGGTCACACTTGTTGGACTCCCTTGTAACCCCTATGGGTAGCCCTTCGAGTAGTAGCGCATTAGACAGAACTGTGCACGGACTGTCTTCCAAGTACCCTCTGGGTATATAGGAACCCCCCTAGCTCCTTTGAAACCTCGCCATAGATAAATCGTCGGTTTTCTTGCTGCTACAGTACACCGAGAACAGTACTCGGAGAGATTACTCACTCGTACGATAGGGTAGTCGGGTTGTACAGCTAAGGGTACGGTTGATCCTCCTTAGTTAGTGCCCTGAAACATTGGGCCGAGTATGACTGTTAGACCCTTATGTATATTGCGATCTATAACACCTGACACTCCTCGAGACCATAGTTCCCTTCTCTATCTCTGGATAACGCATAATCTCTGCTAGATCAGATCTCGCACGTGGGGGTTTTACAGCAGCAGCAGCAATCATTCCCGTCGTTCAGATTTATCAGAAAGCCATTTATATCTCTTAGATCCATCAGATCTGCCATCCATATTTGAGTAGTTGTGTGGGTTCCTATACCTGGGCGTGATTTTCGCAGGGCTTTTGGAAGCATTGACATTTCGGAGATTCGACGACTGCAGTATTCAGGCGGTCCCAAATTTCAAGTACATCAGGTCGGTGCATGGTAGAAACTAGAGCTCAAGCTATGGCCAATGAGAAGATCGATAAACTTGAACAATCCTTGAAAGATATCCAAGACCAGCTGATGAAAATAACTAACGCACTCTCTAAGGCCAAGGCGGAATCCCGCGAGGAGGTGTATATTGGAAATGAACATAGTGAGGGTGAGACTAGCCACTCTCTTCACCTCTGGGGAACCCACCAACGATCCCGTCCGCGACCACCCAAGCTGGATATGCATAAATTTGATGGTTCTAACCCGACAACATGGGTAGCACAAATGGAGCAGTATTTCAATCTGAATTACATCTTGGATAATGAGACTCAGCTTATGGTAGGGAGCATGTACTTGGACAATAAAAGATGGCAATGGTGGCAATGGCATCAACGTTGCAATGGAAGGCCATTGACTTGGGACACCTTCAAAAAAGCTCTTATAGAGCGCTTTGACCATGACTCTGCTTTTTTGGGTCATCTCACTAAGCTCCGACAGATTGGCACAGTGGATGAATATATTATAGCCTTTGAAGCCTTAGCTTTCTACACTATGGGTCCCGAAGATGCGTTCTACATGGAATGTTTTATCAGTGGTCTTAAAGAGGCCATACAAGCTCACGTCTCACTACGCCACCCTCCCACATGGTCGGAGGCTGGCAAGGTAGCTCGTAACATTGAACGCCCAAATTTCTCCACCAAGGGTCACCCCCCACAGGCTCACAGCACTACTCAAACACTTAAGGTTCAAAAGGTGTCACCTGCAGAAATGGAAAAAAGACGAAAGCAGGGATTATGTTACTACTGTGATGAAAAATACTCCCCCGGTCATAAATGCAAGGAGCCAAAATTCTTTCAAATTGATGCCACTAATCACAGCTCATCGTAGGAAGCCCCACCACTTGAGGAACCTGAGGAGGAAGAAGAGGACACCTAGAATGCCAATGTCCCTGATGAACCAGTTATTTCACTACATGCTTTGGCAGGGATTTCCTCACCTCAAACTCTCAAAATCAGAGGTTTTATTAGGCATCACCCAGTAGTAGTCCTGATTGATAGTGGAAGTACACATAATTTTATCCATCAAAAAGTCGCGGAAGTAGTGCATTGTTTTGTACAAGTAGTTTCTAACTTCCAAGTCCAAATTGCGGATGGGGGAACAATGAAATGTGACGGCCGCTGTGAAAATGTCAAACTTCAAATGGGTGATTATCAGTTGAAGACCCACATGTTTGCCATACACATGGGAGGGTGCGACATTGTCCTCGGTGCTGAATGGCTTCGCACACTCGGGCCAATCACAATGGATTTCCAGGAGTTATATATGAGCTTTAAGCGGAACGACTACACACATACCCTCTGCGGACTCTAGGCGGGAGCTCCCTCTCTCATCAGCTCACGTAGGATGGAAAAATTGTTAAAAAAGGGCCATCATGGAGTTATAGCCCAATTTAATGCCATCCATGCCGTCGAACCAAATTCTCTTCCGATTCATCCTGAGATGCAACAGATTTTAAATAACCATCTGCCAATATTTGACAAGCCTCATGAGCTTCCACCCTCGAGAGGGGAACATGATCATAGCATCACTTTGGTCCAAGGGGCCAAACCAACAAATGTGCGCCCATATAGATATCCGTTCGCCCAAAAGAATGAAATAGAAAAAATAGTCAAGTAACTTTTGGAAGTAGGCGTCATTCGTCCCAACATTAGTCCTTATTCATCACCGGTGGTCATGGTGCTCAAGAAAGATGGGGAATGGAGTATGTGTCCAGACTTCAGGGCCCTCAATAAGTTGATAGTCAAAGATAAATTTTCCATTCCGGTTGTTGATGATTTGTTGGATGAACTAAATGGGGCTCAATTCTTCACTAAGTTGGATCTTCGCTCAGGCTACCACCAAATTCACATGAAAGAAGTCGACATTCCAAAGACTTCTTTCAGAACTCATGAAGGCCATTATGAGTTCCTGGTCATGCCATTCGGTCTTTGTAATGCCCCATCTACTTTTCAAAGCCTTATGAACCACCTCCTCACACCATATCTCAAAAAATTTGTCCTTGTTTTCTTCGATGACATCCTCATCTACAGTTGCACTTGGGCCGCACATCTTCAGCATGTAGACCTGCTCTTGCAACTGCTCTACCAGCATAAATTATTTTTTAAGTTGTCCAAGTGTTCTTTTGGCATGGAAGAAGTTGAGTAATTAGGCCACAATGTGGGGCGTGAAGGTGTCAGGGTGGACCCCAAAAAGATCCAGGCAATGCAGGATTGGCCTCAACCTAAGACCTTGAAGAGCCTGAGAGGGATTTTGGGTCTCATGGGCTACTATCGCAAATTTGTCGACAATTATGGTCGCATTATGAAGCCACTCACTCAACTCCTCAAGAAAAATTCATTCCTCTGGAATGATGAAGCACAATAGGCCTTTACAGCTCTCAAAAATTCCATGTGTTCCACTCCAGTCTTAGCACTACCCGACTTCACCAAATCTTTTGTCATTGAATGTGATGCTTCAGGTACAGGTATTGGGGCGGTCTTAATGCAAGAAGGTCAACCCTTGGCCTTCACAACCCAACAACTAAGTGGGAAGAATCTAGGACAATCTACCTATGAGAAGGAAATGATGGCCATCTTACATGTAGTAGATACTTGGTGACCTTACTTATTGGGGCGACGTTTCCAAATCCGCACAGACCATCACAGTCTTAAATATTTTTTGGAGCAACGTCTATCCTCACCACAACAAATAAATGGCTCGCTAAAATGCTAGGATATGATTATGACATCATTTACAAGAAAGGGCGCAAAAATATTATAGTAGATGCATTATCTCACCAATTTGAGGAGGAAAGTACCCTGCTCGCAATTCCCCTTCCCATTCCAGAATGGATTGAAGAGGCTCGCAGGGAATGGTTTTCACATCCTGGGCTCTCCTAACTCATTACTCAATTGCAGGCGGATCCAAATTCCACCAAGGGCTACTTGTGGTAGGATTAGGTTCTTCACTACAAGGACAGAGTCGTAATATCACGAACATCCACCCTCAAAAGCTGCATTTTGGCGGAGTTGCACTCATCGCCTATTGCAGGACATTCAAGTTTTCAGAAGAGGTATGCTCACACTAGAAGATCATTTTTTTGGACAGGCATGAAAAAGGACATTCTTACTTTTGTAGTGGAATGCGATGTCTGTCAGTGCCACAAAGGGGAGACAGTCAAAGCACCAGACACATAACAACCATTGCCCATCCCGGCATCAATATGGACGGAGGTTTATATGGATTTCATTATAGGTCTTCCAAAGTCAGGAAACAAGTCCGTCATCATGGTGGTTGTGGACCGACTTTCTAAGTATGTTCATTTTTGTGCCCCACCCCACCCTTTTACACTGACTTTCGTTGCTCAATCTTTCATGGATCAAATCTTCAAATTGCATGGCATGCCCACTTCTATTGTGTCTGATCGTGACCTGATATTCACCAGTAATTTTTGGCAGGAACTCTTCAGGCTACAAGGTACCTGTTAGCCTCCTATTGCAATAGGTTGTCATTTTTCATGATTGATAGTGGAAGTGCCAAATATGTTCATCTTTTCCATGCTGCAAAAGTTCCATATTTGATGAGTCATTCCATTTTTGAAGAATTTTTCACTTAAAGGGAAGGCCAAACAGTTTAATCTTGGCTTCCCTAGGTTTAAATTTCATGTTTTAGAATATAGAGAATAAACATCTGTCCAAATTGTTTAATCTTGGCAGATTTGTAAATAGGTAAAGAATCTTGGGCGCTCAATCAGCTTAATCTGAGCCTCGGAAAAAATAAGGGTAGATTTAGATAGGAGAACAACTGAAAGAAAAGTTGTAAAGCTGGGTTTGCAAGTTCAAGTGCACCCAAACCAAAAAGAAGATAAAATGCTAGGTAAGCAGGCCAGGTAGGTAGTTTTGTGGTGGCTGAATGATCATTTGTGATCCATTTCATGTTTTCAAGTGTCAAATCTATTCAGATCACAAGTATGAGGCAATTTTCCATTTTGATCAGCTCAAGAGAGGCATGTCTAACTTCCCCTTCCTCATTTTCCCCCAAACATTCACTAACTTCCCCTAAAGAGGTCAAGATATGCTTGATATCTCTTAAATTCATCATATTTCATATCATTTTCCTTGGGAAAGGGCAGCTTTACTTAAGGAGTGTTCATTTTTCCTCTACAAGATCTATTTCCCATTTATAGCCTAATATTTCTATCCTTGGCGCTTTTCTATTCACAATTCATATTAACTTCTAACATTATTATGTAACTCCCTATCTATTTCCCCTTCCCCTACTAAAAATATGCTAAATAGCTCCCCTATGTACATATCCCCTCCCTCTGGTTGAAAGATAACCATAACTATGCTTGAGAATTACTAAGTTTGCCTGAAACTTAGCAAGAACCCTCATTTTCCTCTCAAACCATCTTCTAAATGCATTAGGACTCATTCCTATGCATAAAATCCCCCTCCAAATATATAAAATCCATCTTTTGGCCTTGTTTTACCTTTTCCAAGGCATAAACCCCCTTTTTTGGCCTTAAAACCTTCTCAAAGCACATAAAACTCCTCTTAAGTGCCTTTGGACTCCTCCAAAGGCATAAAATCCCTCTTTTTAGGTTATTGAACCCCTTCCGAGGCCTCAAGAATCCCTCTTTTTGCTTAAAAGCCCTTCTCCGATCATGCAAACCCATCTCCGATGCATTACAAGCCTCCCTTTTTGTTATCAGAACCCTTCGATACACATAAATCCTCCTCCGATCGCTTAAGCCTTCCTTTGGTTAAAATGAGCCTTATCGCATCCTTTGAAGCCTTTCTCCGAATGCATGTTCCCTCCCTCCGACGTGATATCGCTGTCGGAGGTCACGGCGATTAAGTGGTGGCTTTATTTTGTATGTCCGATGGGTCCTCCACCGATCGCGACTTCGGCGATCGGCTATCACAAATATTTTATGCCCATAGTCCATGTTTTTGCCCCCAGGCTGATGCAATATCGCATCGCAATAATTCAAATGCCCACACCCTAGACCATTTTCGACGCTATATCGTCGATATATCGGGAGCCGTTGGATCAGGCCCTCGGATCAACGGCCCAGATCATGTCGCACATTGCCATTTCGCTCCGCCCATATATATGATATCGCCCATCTTTCCCCGATCCCGATGCGATATCGGCGATCGGCCCATCGCAATACAAATAGATATATATTTGTGCCCGCTCGGTGACCCGCCGATATGCGATATTGCTATTTAATATCGGCCGTTGGATCAGCCCGCGCCGGATCCAACGGCCAAGATCTAATCTTATGAACAGTGTTCCGCCTATGCCCAATTTTGATGGTTTTTTACGTTTAAAGACATTTTTGCCTGTTTTAAAGAAAAAGGGCCATTTTCATTATTTTATATGCGGCGCCCGCACCCGCCACAGCTGCAAAAGAAACAAGGCATCCCTCAGCCATTTTCAATCGCTCCAAGCCCGAAATTCTTCCAAATACGGGTTTTTTTCCTCGGCGTGCCTCCAGAACCCATTTATTCTGCCAGTTTGCAGTTTTATCAGTTCTAAAGGCAGTTTTGATCGGCCAGATGCCGAAGCTCCTCCAAAATCATTCCAAAGGCAGCAGAAGGCCTCACAGCAGTTATTTGGGCCGAACAGCGGTAATAAAGGGGCGATGGGACAGTCAAAGTGTATCAGAAGCCAAGAAGGAGCCCAGATTCATGCGGCAAAGTGTATCAGTGAAGCGGCATAGAGTATCAGTCGAAAGCTTCAGCAGAAACATATTTTCAAAGCAGATGAGCTTTAAAAGGCCCCCATCAAAGTCAATAAAGCAGCTCAGATCCATAAAGGCTCACCAACTCACAGTTTTGGGCTTTAAGGCCACTTAAGGCAGCAGAACCGCTTGAGGGTGCAGATGAAAGGTTTTAAAGGCATAGTTATTGCAAAAATAATGTATCAAGCCACATTTGAGAGCGGCGCTGCAGGCCCAACACGTAGTTATGGCCAAGTGGGCAGCGCATGGCTCAAAGGACACTTTACATCCATTTTTTGAGGCTACGGCCTCATGCGCAGTCTTAGATAGTCATTTTGTGAGGTTGTTGCCTCCAGCGCAGCTCATAGAGATATTTTTAGCATTTATTTCAATAGATGTTAGGTTAGAATCATTCATTTCTCCAGATCTGCCATCAGATCTGTATTTATACATATTTTTAGATATTTTCTCTATTTATACCACCCTCTGTATTGTGAAAAGGGTTGGTTGGTTGTATTTGTCATTCTAGACTTGCGCTATATATGTTGAGAGCTTCTGTAATGAAAGATTGCTGGAACATTTGCATCTGAACTGGCTGGTTGTGCTTTCAATGGCTGAAGAGCTTGATATGGAATTCTCGTGCTTGCTCATGGTCCAATAAGTCTTTCCTCCCTCTGTTTATCAGCTTATATGTATCTGTATCATCTATATATCATAATCTAAGTTGCAGGAAGAAGGATTAGTTCGGAACTGGTTTTCATGCCCTCTGTGCTCAATTCTTGTAACTTTTCTATGTTTTCCTCTGAATTAGTGATGAATATGCATACTTAATTGAACATGTTTAAGCTATTTCCTTCACATATGAATGTTGTCTAGGAAACTCTTCATTGCTCCTATTTAGCCTTCATCCACTTTCCCTCTTCGGCTGGATGAGAGATTCTTAACTGCCTCTCATCCCCTGACCTCCATTTCATCCTTGTTCCAGCATTAATCATTGTGCCATGTGTAAACAATGTAAACTTTGAAACGAGAACTGATACTGTTACCCGTTTTGTAGAGATAGCAAAAAAGTGACCCGATTTTGAAAAGGGGTGATGCAGAACACACATGTTTTTTTTAAAGCATAGTTTTTTGCACTTTCATTTTTTTTATGTACATTGTGTTTTAGAATGGTAGTGATTTTCATGCTAATTTTAAAAAATGGTTATTCTGCATCAGACCCTTTTTTTAAAAGACCTATTTTTTGACTTTAAATTTTCTAATGTATGAAATGTAAATAATTATTTCGTAAATTTAATAATTTTGGAAGTGATCTTCTTCTTCATATTTTCTAGTTTTTATTTTTTTTTTAATTTTTTTTGTAGTGGGGCTTTTATTGATTTGCATATTTAAAGAAGAAGGTCGATATTTTATATTTTCGATATTCTACATATTTATACATCATTAATTAAATTTTCAATCCACATGAAATAATTGTCTCTAAAAAACAAATATAAAAATATATATTAAAAAGACAAAAACAAAAAATAAAAAATGTTAAAAAAAATTTATATGATAAACCATAAAATAATTTGGAAAAAAAAACAAAATTATATATATATATATATATATATATATATATATATATATATATATATATAAAATATAAGTAAGTAAATATTGAGAAATATAAAAAAATTATATTAGCAAAAAATAGGAAAAAAAAAAAATCTCACAAACCATAAAGAATTTGGAAAAAAGAAACAAAATTAAAATATATATATATATATATATATATATATATATATATATATATATATATAGTAGAAATAGAGAAATTAAAAAAAACATTAGAAAAAACTAGGAAAAAATAAAAATAAAAACAAACTAGTTTAAAAAAATAAATAGAAAATTAACGAAAAAAATAAAAAAAATAGTAAAATTAATATTAAAAAAACAAAAAAAAATTAAATTAAAAAAAAACCCAAAAAAATGCTTATTTTTTATTAAAAAATACAAAAATGCAATTATCTTTTATTAAATATACCTATTTTATTTGAAAATAAATAAATAATTTTTTTTTTAAACACTCTTGTCTTTTATTAAAAAAAAAAAAAAATTAAACAATTTTTATTATTATTATTTTTTAATTTAAAAATTCAAATTATTAAAACTACATTTTATATTTTCAAAAAAAATTAAAAAAAAATTAAACCTACATTTTATGTTTAAAAAAAAAAAAAATTAAATTTACATTTTTTTTAAACCATCTTTTTTTAATTAAAAAAAAAATTTATGATGTTTTTTTTAAACAATTAGTTATTTATTTCAAAATACAAATCATTGAAAAAAAAAAATTAATTTTCTAAAAAAAAACTTAATTTTTTAATTTAAAATTTAAAAGATTATTAATTTTTTTTAATTAATATATAAAAAAAATTAATTATAATTATGTTTTAAAAAAAAAATTAAAAATATTATTAAACATTTTTTAATTTTATATTTATTAAAAGAATTTTTTAAAACAATATTAAAATTTTTGAATGAAATTTTGGTTTTATTGAAATATAATAAAAAAAATAACGGCCCCCGGCCGCACCACCACCGGGCGGCGGGAGGGCCGTGGGTCGATTCCCGGAATCGACCCACGGCCCTCGCACCGCCCGATGGTGGCGCGGCAGGGGGCCCAGGGCCTGCATGCAGCCCTTGGGCCCCCGGTCGCGCCACCATCGGGCGGCTGGAGGGCGTGGGTCGATTCCCGAAATCGACCCACGCCCTCCCGCCGCCCGGTGGTGGCGTGGCCGGGGACCCAAGGGAATCGACCCAAGGGGCATGATTAGATTGCAAGTTTACAAAGTAACAAGCAGAAGAATTAAGGTTTCCGAAAAGAATGGAGAGGATTCTGCCAGTTTCAGTTTCAGACTTCAATCGGTGAGTCCTCTCTCAGCCTCTCTTTGATGGTCCATCTTTTGATCTTTCCCTTTAGTTGATATCTTTGTTTCAATGAATTTATTCAATACAATCTGCTTGGATGTATTGGTCTTGATTCCCAGTTCTTCAACGTTTTCCATCATAAACTTGAAATCTTTGATTGGCTTGGAGTAACTATGTTTTCCTTTGGAAAAACATAATCGACCTTCGGGTTGAGAAGTAAAAAAACAGTCGAGCTTAGACTTTCTAATTTCTACCCTTCCATCTGCACAATTCGTGTCTCTTTCTAACTACTAGAGAGAACAAGGCACCAAGTGACCATTTTGTATTAATGGCTTGAAGATGCCCTCTTGAAGATGAATCATCAAAATCTTTTAGAGTTTCAGTGACCATTTTGTATTAATGGCTTGAAGATGCCCTCTTGAAGATGGATCATCAACTGCATAATAGAAACTCTAAAAGATTTTGATGATATCATTTCCAAAGGTATTATGAAGCTAAGCACCCCTTGGGCCCGGTGGTGGCGCAGCCAGGGGCCCAAGGGAATCAACTAAGCTAAGTTTTTTTTTTCTTTTCCAGTGGTGTTGCCCATCTATATTAGTACATATTGTGGAACAATAATGCCCTGGACCAGTCAACACTGAAGATGCATTTGAATGATAGCAAATTTTATGTTGATGTGCAATATCTACAGACTTATGGAATTTACTAGAACCATGCAATATTTATACATATCGTGGAATAATAATGCTCTGTGTCAGTCAGTTAGAAGCATGCGGATTGATAGCAATATTGATGTTCGATGTCGATGTGCAATATGTATAGATTTCATGGAATTTACCAGAACCAACACAAATCTTATTATGAGAAACTTTTGTTCTCTTTGTGCACCATGCCATAATACACTTAACATCCACGTTTGTAGAAAATTCTATGAAAAATATGTTTGGTAAGATTAACAACAGTTTGTGGTAAAAAGTGAGATCCCAACGAGAAAACGAGATGGGAGTAAATCTGCCCAGTCTTTGTTAAACATGTTTTTACAAATGGAAGATGGTGGCAATTTTATTTAGCGATCATGAATTGGTGGCTGCATTGATATTAAAAATAGGGGTAAATACATATCCCAGATTATTATGATAGGCGAGAAAAAAAACATGTTTAAAGCTGGCCTACTGAAGTCAGTACCTTTTCCAAAGATTATTAGTTTGAATATTAGTTTGTAAATTGATTGTTACCCTTCATGGAATTTGCTTTAAACTATGGGGATGTATTGCACAATGCTCTTCAGAATTCATGGACGTTTAAAAGAAAACCATCGTACATTTCCTTGGTTGGAGTTAGCGTGTTATCGACATTGTTGAAATCCTTTTAGATGTCGTAGTTAATCATATTGGACTCTGTTGGTTCCATATAAACAGTTTAACAGGGAAAAATATTATAGGCTTCCTTTGTGGAAAATGCTCAATTTATCTATTACTAAAATCCGTTGTGTATATAATACCCAATTTGTGAAAAATAGGGCCATCTGGCAGCCACCACAAGTCAATAAGAGATGGGCTTAAAAAGCCATAAAGTTGATCTTCATCTCTCATCTGGGTAAGCACATTTGACTATTTATTAAAGTGAATCTTCTTCCGTATGATGTCGTCGTTTGGAATTTATTGTAAGAGCTAAATTTTGGCGCATATCTTATCTCTTCACGCAAGGAAAACATAGTTACTCCAAGCCAATCAAAGATTTCAAGTTTATGATGGAAAACTTTGAAGAACTGGGAATAAAGACCAATACATCCAAGCAGATTGTATTGAATAAATTCATTGAAACAAAGATATCAACTAAAGGGAAAGATCAAAAGATGGACCATCAAAGAGAGACTGAGAGAGGACTCACCGATTGAAGTCTGAAACTGAAACTGGCAGAATCCTCTCCATTCTTTTTGGAAACCTTAATTCTTCTGCTTGTTACTTTGTAAACTTGCAATCTAATCACGCCCCTTGGGTCGATTCCCTTGGGCCCCCGGTCGCGCCACCATCGGGCGGCGGGAGGGCCATGGGTCGACTCCCGGAATCGACCGATGGCCCTCCCGCCGCCCGGTGGTGGCGCGGCCAGGGACCCAGGGGCTGCGCGCCACCACCAGGCGGCGGGAGGGCGTGGGTCGATTCCGGGAATCGACCCACTGCCCTCCCGCCGCCCGGTGGTGGCGCGACCGGGGGCCGTTATTTTTTTTTTAATTATTTTTTCAATAAAACCAAAATTTCATTCAAAAATTTTAATATTGTTTTAAAAAATTCTTTTAATAAATATAAAATTAAAAAATGTTTAATAATATTTTTAATTTAAAAAAAAAACATAATTATAATTAATTTTTTTTATATATATTAATTAAAAAAAATTAATAATCTTTTAAATTTTAATTTAAAAAATTTAAATTTTTTGAAGAAAGATTTGTAATTTGAAATAAATAACTAATTGTTTAAAAACAAAAGTTATAAAAAAAATTAAAATTTAATTTTTATTAAAATATTTTAATAGATTTTTTTATTAATTTAGTTTTTATTAATTTTTTTTAATAAATTAAAATTTAATAAGTTTTATTACTACTATTTAATAAATTTTTTCTTTCAAATTAAAAAAAAAAAAAAAAAAAAAATTACATTTAAAAGAAAAATTATCTTTAATTTTTTTTGTTTTTAAATAAATAATGAAAATTTAATAAAAAAATTTATTTATTTATTTATTTTTAAATCAAAAAGACTCTTTTTGTAAGTTGAAAATGTTCTTTAATTTTTTTTTATTTTTTTTTATTGGAAAATATTTATATTTTTAAAACTTTGATATTTTTTTAGTTTTTTTTTTTAATAATTTGAGCTTATTTTTGTCTTTTTAGTTATTTCTAAATGTTTTTAATATTGATTTTACTAGTTTTTAATTTTATTTTTTTGTTAATTTTCTATTTTTGTTTAATCTAGTTTGTTTTTTTTTAGCTAGTTTTTGTTAATGATTTTTTTAATCTTTATATTCTTACTCACTTAAATTTATATATATAAATTTTTTAATTTTTAATTTTTTTTTTCCAAATTCTTTTATGATTAAACAATTTTTTTTTTTATATTTTATATTTATATTTTGTCTCATATATATGTATTTTTACATTTATTTTTTAAGTAATCATCATTTTAATTTTAATTTCACTAATTTTCCATTTTTTGGATTAATTTTCCTTTTTTTTTTTGAAATCTAGTTTGTTTTTAATTTTAATTTTTTTTAGTTTTTTGTTAATGTTTTTTTAATTTTTCTATTGTTACCTACTTAATTTTATAGTTTTTTAAATGTGTTTTTTCTTCTTTTCCCAAATTTTTTTATGGTTTACATATTTGTTTTTTTTCCCCAATTTTTTTTAGATATGTTTTTTTTACTATTTATTTGCTTATAATTTGTAATTTTTTTCAAGTTTTTTAATTCTTATTTTTTATAGGTTAATTTTTTTTTCTTTTTTTCTTTTTTTTTTTACATTTTACATTTTTATGATTGATTTTATTTTTTATGTTTGATTTTTTTTGTTTTGTGTTTTTTATTTTATGTTTTGTTTTTAGTATATATTTTTATTTATGTTTTGTTATTTTTATTTTTTATTTTTTTGTTTTGTGTTTTTTCATTGTTTTAATTTTAATTTTAATTTTATTATTTTTTTTTTTAAATTTTAATGTTTTTTGGGGTCATGATAAAATATTTTATGCTATTATTTTGAAATGTTGAAATTTCACCCTTGAAAAAAAAATTGTTATCCCGGCATCAACACTTTTCGTTTTGAGGGTGTTTTTTGCACAAAATTTACCATTGAGAAAAAAAAATGTTATTCGAACATCAACACTTCGTTTTGAGGGCGTTTTTTGGACAATTTTTGCACCAAAATTGGTTTTCACCGTCATTTTTAAAACATGTTGAAAATTTAGCTTGGAAAAGAAATGTGTTATTCTAGCATCAACACTTTTCGTTTTTAGCACTATTTTTGATGTTTTTTCGGGGTTTTTTGGCCAGAGTTCCCGTTTTGAGTTTATAATTCCCATTTCAAAGTTTACATTGTTTGTAGCTATCCTGCTCCATATTCCTCTCTTCTGCCAAAGAAAACACATCCATCAGTTCACATTCATGGACTCCATGCCCAATGGTTTGAACTTCTTACACTTTGCATGCCAACTCTGCTTGAATAGATCAACCATCCCACCAAACTCAAACAAAACCCATGTGCATCATATCTAGCCTAAAATCATCCCATAAACAAAGTTAAATCCTAAAGAGAGAGCCCTCTCTGACTGCTGGTAGGCTAGGACCTGCAATCCAAAGATTGGTTTGTGGTTACCTCGGCCGTATTCCCTTAGGAGTCAAAGGGAACAACCTGAGTGTTAACATATTGGCGACTCCACTGGGGACCTGAAGCATTTGTTTATTACTTTAAATCCCCATTTTTGATCAGTTTTCCTTTCGCTTAAGTCTTTTTGAAAAATCCCAAAAAATCATAAAATCTTCATAAATTTCAAAATATTTTGTTTCCTATTTCATATTTAGTTCTGATCTGTGTTGGTGGATAGAGATCAGACCCTTCAAAGTTGATTTATCCACCTGGCGACTCCACATCATCCTCATAATAAAGACTCCGCTGGAGAAATGAACCCAAAAGAACTATATGAGCAGATCAGGATTTTGACCTAGATTACTATCCAAGAGGTCATGTTCTTTCTCTTCCATAAAATTTTGTTGTGTATATTGTATTTTAAAGGCAATTTCAGATTAGATTTTTATGATTTGCCTTTTGAAAATGTTGTTGAAAAGCCTCCTTGCACATTAGAGCAGCAGTCTTCTAATGCTGTTGAAGATTTACATACAGCCAAGGAGGAACCAAAAATGAAAGCCAATCATGCTATCCCTGTCCATATCGAACCCATTCTTCCAATCCCTGTACATAATCCAGTGCCTCGTAAGGTTCCTGATAGATATAAGCCTCTTGTTTTGCCTCCCGTGCTCAATCCTTTGCCTAAAGATCATCTTGAGTATCTCCCAAGATTTGATGGAGAGAACAGAGTTACTGCTCAAAAGCACATTCGAGCTTTTGAAGATTATCTTAATATATTTGAAGTAGAAGATGAGGATGTTAGTATTTGGTTGTTTTCCCTTTCTTTGCAAAGCGAAGTTAGGACTTGGTTTAAAGCATTGCCTGAGGCTAGCATCTCCAATCTTCAACAGTTTTCCAAGCTCTTCCTTGATAGATGGATGATCAAACTTAATTTCCTCTCGCTCATTCAAGATTATGATCAGTTAAAAAGGCTCCCTAATGAATCTGTTCAGCAATTTTCTGATCGATTCAATCAAGTTTATCTTTCTATGCCATTGAATATTAGACCTCCCCCTGATCTAGCTCTATTGCACTATCCTAGAGCATTTGATCCAGAAATTGAGTTCCGTTTAAGAGAAAGGAGCCCGTCCACTTTGAAACAAATGCAGGACATAGCTGTGGATGTGGAGGCAAACCTGAAAATGAGAGAGGAACAACGCAAAGCAGAGGAAAAGGAAAGACTTCATAAATTGTTACAAAAGTCAGAGGAAATGTTGCTGCTGATCACAATGAAAGTGGAATGTATAGAGCACAAGAACGGATCTGTTTTGCAAAAGGAAAGTAATGATATTCATGAAAAAACCTGCCACAAAACAGATGACATATTCATACAGCCATATGTGAAGGAGCAGTCTCCTGATACACTATGTGAATATAACAGCTTCTCTTCTTTCAGCGGTTTGCCAAAATACGATGAGTATGATGATGATTATGAGCCTAATGACCAAATCACCCTTGCAGAGGGGTCAGAACCTATTTTGGCAGAAAGCACAGTTCAGGATCAGCAACCTGAAATCAATGATCAGCGTGCCCATTTCAGCTATGAAGAAAAGGAGGAAAAGGCAGAAAATTTTAATTTCAGCAAAGGAACTTTACCTTTCTGTTTTGAATCTTTTCAATTTATTAAGGAGAACTATCATGCAATTAATAAGCAAGTGTCAGCAAGTGTTGATATTGACCATCTAGAGGAGAGTCAAATCCTTGCTTATAATGCATTACCTCTAGATGTGCAGCCCCAAAGTGCCATTGAATGTCAGATTGAAGAAGAAGACTCGGAAGCAGCTGTTGATGATCAAATGATCCAAGGGGATCCCCTGCCTCTTTTTTTTCAGTCTTCTGAGCTATGTAAAGAAGAAGAGGAGCAGCAAGCGCAAATCGGTCAAGTGCCATTTGAGCCTATCTGTAATAAATTGCAAGTATCGCTCCAAGTTTTGTGCAATCCATTAGATGGCAGGCTGAGTGATGAAGTAAATCAGTGCTCTTCTCCATTAGAAGGCTGCGAGGCTCAATATCAAGTTGCTGATGATCTCCCTATTCCAAAGCATGATGGTTGTCCCAAACCTTTGTACAGTTCTTTAATTCAGCCCAGCAATTGTATATACATGTTACAGGACCCTTATGTACAGTGTTTAAATTCAACAAAGAAGGTCAGCAGTTTTCTGATCTTCTTAATGGTTAACAAAGCTATATCAGATTTCAAGATCTCTATTTCAAGCATCAGCAAGCACAAGCAGCAAAGCTCACTAATGTTTATAATACTTAAGTGGCTGCATTGGCTGTTTCATTTCACCTAACAGCAAAGTAAGTGCTGATTAGGATAAGTAGGTAGGATCAATAAGGCAGCCGAAAAAAGGGAATTTTGCAGAATACAGCAACAAACTGAATACAAGGCCATCTGACTTGTTGTTCTTGACTTTTCGCATGGAAAAGCCATCCCCAAGTGGAGCCACTATTAGCCTCCTATTGCGATAGGTTGTCATTTTTCATGATTGACAGTGGAAGTGCCAAATATGTTCATCTTTTCCATGCTGCAAAAGTTCCATATTTGATGAGTCATGCCATTTTTGAAGAATTTTTCAGTTAAAGGGAAGGCCAAACAGTTTAATCTTGGCTTCCCTAGGTTTAAATTTCATGTTTTAGAATATAGAGAATAAACATCTGTCCAAACTGTTTAATCTTGGCAGATTTGTAGATAGGTAGAGAATCTTGGGCGCTCAATCAGCTTAATCTGAGCCCCGGAAGAAATAAGGGTAGATTTAAATAGGAGAACAGTTGAAAGAAAAGTTGTAAAGCTGGGTTTGCAAGTTCAAGTGCACCCAAACCAAAAAGAAGATAAAATGCTAGGTAAGCAGGTCGGGTAGGTAGTTTTGTAGTGGCTGAATGATCCTTTGTGATCCATTTCATGTTTTCAAGTGTCAAATCTATTCAGATCACAAGTATGAGGCAGTTTTCCATTTTGATCAGCTCAAGAGAGGCATGTCTAACTTCCCCTTCCTCATTTTCCCCCAAACATTCACTAACTTCCCCTAAAGAGGTCAAGATCTGCTTGATATCTCTTAAATTCATCATATTTCATATCATTTGCCTTGGTAAAGGGCAACTTTACTTAAGGAGTGTTCATTTTTCCTCTACAAGATCTATTTCCCCTTTATAGCCTAAGATTTCTATCCTTAGCGCTTTTCTATTCACAATTCATATTAACTTCTAACATTATTATGTAACTCCCTATCTATTTCCCCTTCCCCTACTAAAAATATGCTAAATAGCTCCCCTATGTACATATCCCCTCCCTCTGGTTGAAAGATAATCATAACTATGCTTGGGAATTGCTAAGTTTGCCTGAAACTTAGCAAGAACCCTCATTTTCCTCTCAAACCATCCTCTAAATGCATTAGGACTCATTCCTATGCATAAAATCCCCTCCAAATGTATAAAATCCATCTTTTGGCCTTGTTTTACCTTTTCCAAGGCATAAACCCCCTTTTTTGGCCTTAAACCCTTCTCAAAGCACATAAAACTCCTCTTAAGTGCCTTTGGATTCCTACGAAGGCATAAAATCCCTCTTTTTAGGTTATCGGACCCCTTCCGAGGCCTCAAGAATCCCTCTTTTTGCTTAAAAGCCCTTGTCCGATCATGCAAACCCATCTCCGATGCATTACAGGCCTCCCTTTTTGTTATCGGAACCCTCTGATACACATAAATCCTCATCCGATCGCTTAAGCCTTCCTTTGGTTAAAATGAGCCTTATCGCATCCTTTGAAGCCTTTCTCTGAATGCATGTGCCCTCCCTCCGATGCGATATCGCTGTCGGAGGTCGCGGCGATTAAGTGGTGGCTTTATTTTGTATGTCTGATGGGTCCTCCGCCAATCACGACTTCGGCGATCGGCTATCGCAAATATTTTATGCCCATAGTCAATGTTTTTGCCCCCGAGCCGATGCGATATCGCATCGCATATAAATATCGCATCGCAATAATTCAAATGCCCCCACCCTGGACCATTGCCAACGCGATATCACCGATTTATCGGGAGCCATTGGATCGGGCCCTCGGATCAACGGCCCAAATCATGTCGCGCATTGCCATTTCGCTCCGCCCATATATATGATATCGCCCATCTTTCCCCGATCGCCGATGCGATATCGGCGATCGGCCCATCGCAATACAAACAGATATATATTTGTGCCCGCTTGGTGACCCGCCGATATGTGATATTGCAATTTAATATCAGCCGTTGGATCGGCCCGCGTCGGATCCAACAGCCAGGATCTAATCTTATGAACAGTGTTCCTCCTGCGCCCAATTTTGATGGTTTTTTACGTTTAAAGGCATTTTTGCCTGTTTTAAAGAAGAAGGGCCATTTTCATTGTTTTATATGCGGCGCCCGCCCGCCACAGCTGCAAAAGAAATAAGGCATCCCTCAGCCATTTTCAATCGCTCCAAGCCCGAAATTCTTCCAAATACGGGGTTTTTTCCTCGGCATGCCTCCAGAACCCATTTATTCCGCCAGTTTGCAGTTTTATCAGTTCTAAAGGCAGTTTTGATCGACCAGATGCCGAAGCTCCTCCAAAAGCATTCCAAAGGCAGCAGAAGGCCTTGCAGCAGTTATTTGGGCTGAATAGCGGCCATAAAGGGGCCATGGGACAGTCAAAGTGTATCAGAAGCCAAGAAAGAGCCCAGATTCATGCGACAAAGTGTATCAGTGAAGTGGCATAGAGTATCAGTCGAAAGCTTCAGCAGAAACATATTTTCAAAGCAGATGAGCTTTAAAAAGCCCCCAGCAAAGTCAATAAAGCAACTCAAATCCATAAAGGTTCACCAACTCATAGTTTTGGGCTTTAAGGCCACTTAAGGCAGCAGAACCGCTTGAGGGTGCAGATGAAAGGTTTTAAAGGCATAGTTATTGCAAAAACAATGTATCAAGCCACATTTGAGAGCAGCGCTGCAGGCCCAATGCACAGTTATGGTCAAGTGGGCAGCGCATGGCTCAAAGGACACTTTACATCCATTTTTTGAGGCTGCGGCCTCATGCGCAGTCTTAGATAGTCATTTTGTGAGGTTGTTGCCTCCAGCGCAGCTCATAGAGATATTTTTAGCATTTATTTCAATAGATGTTAGGTTAGAATCGTTCATTTCTCCAGATCTGCCATCAGATCTGTATTTGTACATATTTTTAGATATTTTCTCTATTTATACCACCCTCTGTATTGTGAAAAGGGTTGGTTGGTTGTATTTCTCATTCTAGACTTGCATTGTATATGTTGAGAGCTTCTGTAATGAAAGATTGCTGGAATATTTGCATCTAAACTGGCTGGTTGTGCTTTCAATGGCTGAAGAGCTTGATATGGAATTCTCGTGCTTGCTCATGGTCCAATAAGTCTTTCCTCCCTCTGTTTATCATCTTATATGTATCTGTATCATCTATATATTATAATCTAAGTTGCAGGAAGAAGGATTAGTTCGGAACTGGTTTTCATGCCCTCTGTGCTCAATTCTTGTAACTTTTCTATGTTTTCCTCTGAATTAGTGATGAATATGCATACTTAATTGAACATGTTTAAGCTATTTCCTTCACATATGAATGCTGTCTAGGAAACTCTTCATTTCTCCTATTTAGCCTTCATCCACTTTCCCTCTTTGGCTAGATGAGAGATTCTTAACTACCTCTCATCCCCTGACCTCCATTTCATCCTTGTTCCAGCATTAATCATTGTGCCATGTGTAGCTATCCTGCTCCATATTCTTCTCTTCTGCCAAAGAAAACACATCCATCAGTTCACATTCATGGACTCCATGCCCAATGGTTTGAACTTCTTACACTTTTCATGCCAACTCTGCTTGAATAGATCAACCATCCCACCAAACTCAAACAAAACCAATGTGCATCATATCTAGCCTAAAATCATCCCTTAAACAAAGTTAAATCCTAAAGAGAGAGCCCTCTCTGACTGCTGGTAGGCTAGGACCTGCAGTCCAAAGATTGGTTTGTGGTTACCTCGGTCGTATTCCCTTAGGAGTCAAAGGGAACAACCTGAGTGTTAACAGTACCCAACTAAAACTTAGTACTTCCTACCATCCACAAACGGATGGTCAAATTGAAGCAGTCAACAAATGTTTGGAAACCTACCTTAGGTGTTTCACTTCAGAAAAGCAACATCTTTGGGTACAGTGGTTACCTCTAGCTAAATGGTGGTATAACACCAACTATCATGCCACCACCAAAGTGACTCCCTATGAAGTAGTTTATGGTCAACTCCCTCCTTCCCCTACTTTTTATATCAAGGGGTGCTCAAAGGTGCAAGCAGTCGATCAAATCCTACAAAACCACACAACCATGATTGCCCATCTTAGAGAGAATCTTCATCAAGCTCAAAACCGCATGAAGCAACAGGTAGATTAGCGTCGCTCAGAACGCCAATTTCAAGAAGGGGATCAGGTATTTTTTAGGTTGCAACCATATAAGCAAACATCACTCAAAGACAAGGGTTGTCAAAAACTATCTCCAAAATTCTACGGACTGTATCGAGTACTTCAGTGCATTGGAGAAGTGGCCTACAAGCTAGCTTTGTCACCCACTCCAAAAATCCATCCAGTTTTCCATCTCTCATGCCTCAAGAAAGTGATTGGGAACAATTCCAGAATTCAAACCAGTCTACTGGAATTGGATGAAGAAGGCTCAATCTGGCTCCAACCTGAACAGTCCTAGACACACGAGAATGGCACCTGTGTGGCTGCATGATCAAGGAAGTCCTCGTCAAGTGGAAAGACAACTCTCCAAAAGATGCAACTTGGGAACCAGCCACTATTCTTTAGCAGTTTAGGACAAGGCTATTCTTAAGGGGGAGGGTATGTTAGGGTCCCACCCTAACCCCCTTATATATGTAGTAGGATCGAGTCATAGTTATAGTTAAGTAACGAGTCAATAAAACCCATATTAATAATTGTAAGTGGTTAACCCGCAATTAATGACAGAACCACAGTTAGTTGCAAATGGGCCATGGTATTAGATAGATGGTATTAATAAGAACCATGGTATTGCTCCATGGTATTGCATGTATGAGTCATATATAAAGGATAGAGACTCCCTGCGAGGAGCATCATGTCTTATTTTGTAATCGAGCTCTGCTCTATTGGAGGTTGCCCCCTCGAAGAGGCAAGTGAACATTTCTATCTGAATAATAAAATACCTACTATTATTTCTCACTGTTATATGTTCCTGGTATATTTCTACGCATATTTGGTATTCTTGTATCTTCTTGCAGGTTAAGAGCATAACATTAAAACCTACATTAGTAATCAGAGCTGTTTTGGCTTCAAGGGGACGCCTTTGTTGCTGAGGGGTTTTGCTCGAGCCTGTGGTAGAACCTATTCAGTGGGAGATCTGTGGGATCGATTCTAGTGGTGAAAGAAGATGGCAAGCAGTGGAAAGATAGAGATCGAGAAATTTAATGGCTAGAGTTTTGAGTTGTGGAAAATCAAGATGGAGGATTTGTTGGTGGATAAAGATTAGTGGATCGCGGTAGATCTGGGTACTAAACCAACGGGAGTTTCTGATCAAGAATGGAAGAAATTGGATCGGAAGGAAAATAGCACAATACGATTGTGTGTCTCAGATTCAGTATTGCTGAATGTATGAGGGGAACCTACGATGAAGGCTTTGTGGGAAAAGTTAGGGACATTGTACCAATCTAAGTCTCTGGTGAATAAACTATTCCTACGGAAAAAGATGTATAACTTGAGGATGAAAGATGGAGACTTGGTGACAGATCATTTGAGTGCATTTAATACTATGGTAAGTCAGTTATCGTCTGTTGATATCAAAATTTCAGATGAAGATAAGTGCATTAGTTTGTTGTGTTCTCTACTAGATTCGTGGGATAGTCTAGTTATTGCAATAGGTAGCAATGCAACTGCCTTGCAGTTTGATGAAATAGTCTCATCCTTGCTGATAGAGGAGATGAGATGGAAAAATATGGAGAGCGAGAATGGTGATTCCTTGTTTGTATGAGAACGGTGCCAGAATAGAAACAAAAATAAGTCATCGAGTGGGAGATCTAAATCTCCAGGAAAACCTGTAAAGGTAGTGTGCTGGAAATGCAGAAAGGAAAGACACTACAAAAGGGACTGCAAATCTAAAGCTCCTGAGAAAGGAAAGGGATCTGCTGATGCTCCTTCTGCAGAGGTGAAAAACACCTCAGATGAAGGTGGGGATGTGTACTTGGATTCTTCAAGTACACATGTAGATTATGAGGCATGGTTGATTGACTCCAGTGAATCCTTTCACTTCACTCCCCATAGAGAGTGGTTATGTGAGTATGAGAAATATGATGGTGGTGATGTCTTCTTAGGGTATGATAGGAAGGCTAGAATGTCGCGGAAAAGTAAAGTTGAAGTTGCAAGGTGGAAGGGTTAGAACACTTCTAGGTGTTCTACATATTCCTACATTAGCTAGAAATCTGACTTCTATAAGCAAGCTGGATGATGCAAGTGTAAAAGCAATGTTTGAGAAGGATACTTGCAAGATGGTTCGGGGAGCACTATTATTGATGTGGAGAGTTCAGATTGGAACTCTATACATGTTGCAAGGTAGCACTATTGTTGATGGGCGCAACAGTTTTGTGGTTCTTGAAAGTGGAGCAAAAAATCTAGTGGTCTTTGGAGAGAAGACCATGCTGTGGCATCAAAGGCTTGGACATATTGGAGAGAAGGGCCTTCGAATACTTCATGGTAAAGGTATGGTAGAAGGTATGAGTAATAGCTCTTTAGATTTTGATTTCTATGAAAATTGTGTATATGGGAAGTAGAATCAGGTGTCAGACGGTGAAACAAATATTAGAACTTGTGCATAGTGATGTGTTTGGAACTGTGAAGGTTCCATCACTGGGTAAGTCTATGTACTATGTATCATTTATCGATGACTTCTCAAGGAATACATGGATATTTTTCCTTAAGAAGAAATCTGAAGCCTCTGTCAAGATTAAAGAATTTAGGTTCTGGTGGAAAACCAGACAGAGAAGAAGATAAAGGTGCTAAGGACAGATAACAGTGGAGAGTTTTGAAGTAAGGAATTTGAATAATTATGTAAGAAGTGTGGTATAGCACGATAGAAGAATACTCCATATACACCTCAGCAAAAAATCATGCTTAGTGGTGCAGGGTTAGGACAGGAATTTTGGGCAGAGGCAGTGGAGACATCATGTTACTTGGTTAACAAATCACCTTCATCAGCGTTAGAGGATAAGACTCCACAAGAGGTATGGACTGGTAAGAAACCCTCTCTTTCACATCTGAGGGTATTTGGATGTGATGCATATGTACATGTTCCAAAGGAGAAATGAACCAAGTTGGATAGTAAATCTAAAAAGTGCATCTTTATTGGGTATAAGGATGGTTTAAAGGGTTATAAGCTTTGGAACCTAGTAACAAGGAAGGTTTTGTACAGCCGAGATGTGGTGTTCAGAGAGGTGAAAGATGTTATTAAACATGAAGTCCAACCAAAGGAACCTCAGAAGATAGATTTTGAGCTAAAGGAGGAAGAATCAGACTCTACAATAGAGGAGGAATCAGAAGATGAATAGCCACAAACTCCGGGTGTGAGAAGATCAGTTCGAGAAAGAAGGCAACCAGAAAGGTATAGTCCAATTGCTTTCTATTCAAATTTTGCTTTATCTATTATTGATGATGATAAGGAAGTAGTAGACTCAGAGGATGGAAAACTCTGGAAAGAGGCCATGGTTGATGAAATGGCATCTTTGCACAAAAATGAGGCTTGGGATCTGGTGGAGTTTCCTGCTGGAAGGAAACCCATTGACAACAAAAGGGTGTTCAAGAAGAAGAAAAATGCAGAAGGAAAGGTGGAGAAATAAAAAGCTCGGTTGGTAGCAAAAGATTATTCCCAGGTGCCGGGAATTGATTTTGGTGATATTTTTTCTCCTATTGTGAAGGTAACTTTTATTAGATTACTTTTATCTATTGTTGTTTCTTTTGATTTTGAGGTAGAATAGATGGATGTGAAAACAACATTTCTTCACGGGAATATGGAAGAGGAGATCTACATGAAGCAACCTGAAGGTTTTGTGGTGAAGGGTAAGAAATAAATGGTATGCAAGTTAAATAAGTCTCTGTATGGGTTAAAACAATCACCAAGGATGTGGTATTAGAAATTTGATGCATTTATACGGGGACTTGGTTTCACCAGAAGCAAAGAAGATCACTGTGTGTATTTTAAATTAATTGGTGACCGTGTTATTTATCTGGTCTTGTATGTGGATGATATGTTGTTGGTTGGAAATGACAACGAAATTATCCAAGATTTGAAGACCCAATTGTCCTTCAAATTTGACTTGAAAGATCTTGGTGCTGCAAACTATATTTTGGGCATGGAAATTGAAAGAGATCGGGCAAAGAGGAAGCTTTGGTTAAACTAGAAGAAGTATGTCAAGACAATACTACATAGGTTTAATATGTAGGATAGTAAACCGGTGAAGGTTCCTATTCCTGTAGGTGTGAAGTTATCTACTGAACAGTGTCCCAAGACACAAGAAGAGGAAGAGGACAAGTCCCATGTTCCATATTCAAGTGCAGTCGGTAGCTTGATGTATGCGATGGTCTATACTAGACTAGATATTGCACATGTAGTGGGAGTATTGAGCAGGTTTATGTCAAAACTAGGAAAGGAGCATTGGACAGTAGTGAAGCGGGCTTTCAGGTATTTGCATGGCACTAGTGATTATGGTTTGTGCTACAAAGGAAGACCAAGATTGGACAGAATTTTGGATATCCGTGGCTTTGGTTATGTGAACTAGGCTGGAGATATGGATCAGAGAAGATCTACAAGTGGGTATGTGTTTAACTTATTTGGAGGTGAAGTAATTTGGATGCGTAAGAAACAATTTGTAGTGGCACTATTAACTACAGAGGCAGAATACATGGCAGCCACTCATGCAAGCAAGGAAGTAGTTTGGTCGCAGAGATTGTGTACAAGTATGGGGTTAGTACAGGGAGCTATAAGGATAGATTGTGACAACCAAAATGCAATTTTCTTGGCAAAGAACCCTGCTTACCATTCAAAGACAAAGCACATTGATGTTCAGTATCACTTTGTGAAGGATATGATAGAAGACAAAAAGTTGTTGCCGGTGAAGGTGGACACTTTGAAGAATACTGCAGATGCATTGAAAAAATCTGTGAGCTCTAAGAAGTTCTCTTCGTGTAGAGAAACAATGGGCATTGCAGGGTTGGATAAATGACTAAGCTCTTTTGTGGCCTGGTGTGGAAAGAAAACAACAAGTGGGAGAATGTTGGGTTGTGTTATATTCTTTCCACGACTAGCCCACGTAGTTAACTGGGGGGTTAGAAGGGGGGCAGAGCCGCCCCTTCATTGCACCGATTATGTAGCAGGGGGAGTCATAGGGGGTTTGAGGGGTGTAGGTAACCCCACTCTATGGGGTCCTTTGGTTTTGGACCCTATGTTAGATTGGGCGAACCCACCTATGGTTTTGTGCATGATTTTCGCACATGGTTTTAGATGCGATGGTTTTCGGTCCATGGTTTTAGATGCGATGGTTTTTGGTCCATGGTATTGGATGCTTCAACATGTATAAATATGTATTGTAACATTGAAAGGAAAATAATGAAAAATCAAGCTGATAGTCCCGGTTTTGGGATACAGGGGAAAATCTTTGTGTATATGTGTTTTATGTGTTATGCTCTCGCATTGTTTATTTTATGTGTTTTAGAATTTGTATGCAGGTAATTTCTATACAGGGTTAAAACCTATAGATATTGGTGGCCACCTTCCTATTCTACTTGGACCCCCACCATTGTTTGTTTCAGTTTCCTTATTTGTAGCACAATTTACTTTTTTTGATAGTTTTTCGGGTCCTAAACTTACGGAGTCATTTTGATGCCCTAAACGATGTTTTTTGGGGAAAACTAGGACCAATAAAAATTTTGAACCCACATCGGTCATTCAAAAGTTGTAGTCCTTGAATATATCTTTCTAACAAGGTATTTTGTGCGTCAAACGAAGATCATATTCCAAAGTTACGACCCCGGGAAGTTGATGTGCCAATTTACCCAAACGGGGCCCATAGTTTGGGACTTCATCTCCTAGGTTTATGTTTTTGGATGTTTAGGGTTTTCCATTGTTTCTCAATAATAAATAGGCCTTTGAGCCTCATTTTAACACAATTCAGAGGCATGTAGTCACCACATCTCTTCTTAGAGATAAGCTACCATCACCCAAGCTAGTCTTATTTCCATTCTATTTGTAAGCATATTTCAGTGTTTGATATTAATGAAATGAAGTGTTATTTCTATTGCATCTTTGTATTTATGGTTATATATGTAATTTGTTGCATTCATGTTTAAATATGGATCAACAGTATCAGAGTGATCTGCTCTTTCTCTGTTTTGATTTGCATGTCCACAACGAGGTCAGGATATAAGGATTTAGGGCTCGATCTGGTTAAACCTTTGCAAGATCAGCCTCGCAAACCCTAATGGACACCCATGGGGGAAGAAAAGAAATATGAGGGGGAAGGAGATCCTATCAAAATATTGCTTGAGGAGGCCCTCGAGAAACAAAGGAATGCGATGATGGATAAATTTTCCTTCAACGTTTGCCCACCAGCGATGCATCCACATCCACTAGCCACTTTGGTGGCTCCAATCCTTTTAAGGTACAAGTAAACTTTGACATTCCCATATTTGAGGGCAAAAAAGATGCAGATGCTGTAGATAAATTGTTAAATCTGCTAGAAGGATATTTTTCTTTCCATGATTTTTCCAACTGAGAAAAGATTACATCTACCCTTCTCAAAATTTCCCCCAATGTCAAGGACTGGTGGAAAACCTACTGTGAGCAGAAGGATTAAAGTACGACCTCACTATTTTCAGCCACACCCACTTGGAACTTATTCTAGGATGCCATCAAGGAGTAGTACTACCCTATCAGAAGCTATGACGATAAATACATAAGGTGGACAACGCTGTAGTAGGGAAGGGACCAAGTTGTGCCAGAGTTTTCAAATGTTTTTCATACACTTTGCACGAAGTTGGGTATCAAGGATTCTGAGAAACATTTGGTACTCAAGTATCGCGACTGCCTACATAGGTAACTCTAGGATGAGATGGAGTTCCTAGACATCTCCTCTCTCGAAACGGCATACCGATACGCTGTCAAGATTGAGAAAAAGTTTAAACAAAAGAAGAGAGACTTTGGATCTGTGAATCTGAAGCAAGGGAAAGGTGCCCCCAAACTGCAGGACAACGGACAACCCGCCAAAGCCACAAGAAAAGAAAAACACCATGAAGCCGAAGAAGGACATAGTAAAGTGGTGTGAGTTCCATAAGAGCTCCACTCACAACACAAGTAAGTTTTGGGCCAAGAATTCACTGGTGGTCGAGCTAAAGGCTTCAGAATCAAATGCATGTTCTGACTCTGATTCAAAGCGTGACAAGGGGAATGACAAAGGGAAGAATATTATTGATGTGAAATGAAATGCCACCATTTCCAGCACAAAGATCTAGAATGAGGAACCCGAAGATCCAGAGGAGGAGGAGCGCCTCTTCCACTTGCAGATGTGGGTAAAGGGTTCCCCGCTACAGTTCATTGTCGACAGCGAGAGCCAAAAGAACCTCATTTTGGCAAAGGCCTTGAAGCGGCTTGTCTTACTAACCACAACACACCCATAACCATACACCATCATGTGGCTTCACCAATGACGAGATATTCATCTGAGCCAGCAGTGCCGCCTTCCATACAGAATCAAGCCTCTCATGGATGAGTTATTATGTGATGTTGCTCCCCTTGATATTTGTGATGTATTATTAGGCCAACCATACTTTTGGAGGCGACATGATCTGTATGAGTCAAGGCCTTGTGTTGTTATTGTTACTTTAGGAAATAAGTTGTACAAGATACCAGAGGTAGCAACACTTACCGCCATCTCTTTTATTACTGCAAAACAATGCAGTAAGCTCATTTCCAAACCTGGGAAATTTGTTTTCCTGATGATACGCCTTTAGGGAAAGAATAAGATGGTGGCCACGACCTACAGATAGGGCCCCTTTGCACGAGAAAAACAGATGGACAAGGTCGTGGAGGAGTACGAGGACATCTTCACCTCTTCTGAAGGGGTGCCTCTACACCGTCAGGTAAAGCACTCCATCGAGATGACCCCAGGTACGCCATTTCTGAATGGACCAATATATTGCCACTCTATTATGAAGAAAAACGAAATCAAGAGGCAGATTCAGGAGCTGCTACAGAAATTCCACATCCAGCCAAGTTCATTGCCCTGTGGGAGCCTGATCATGTTGGTACAAAATAAGGATGGGACTTGGAGACTCTGTATTGACTATCGGCGTTGAACAAGATCATTGTCCGGAATAGTACTCGATCCCATGGATTGATGACCTTATGGACCAACTCAAGTGGGTAAAATAGTTCAGCAAGATCGACTTGAAGTTCAGATATCACCAGGTACCGCCCGAACCCTCAGATGTGTGGAAGACTGCCTTGAAAGCCAAGGAGGGCCTTTTTGAATGGTTGGTTATGCCTTTTTGTTTGACGAATGCTCTTGTAACCTTCATGAGATTGATAGATGAAACCTTGCGGCCATTCACCAACTCATTTGTAGTGGTATACTTGGATGACACCCTGATCTTTAGCCAGAATTGCGAAGAGCACCTCCACCACATCTAGCAGGTTCTCCAAACACTTCGACAACACAAGCTGTGTGCCAATTTGGAGAAATGCACTTTTGGCATGACCTAGGTCAAGTATCTGGGATACATTATTGATGAACGGGGGGTGCATGTGGATCCTGCCAAGATTCAAATCATTTGGGATTCGCCAACCCCACAAATCTGACAGAGCTTCGTAGCTTTTTGGGTCTTGCCGATTTCTACCGCAGGTTCGTATTGGGATTCTCTCATATCACTTGGCCCTTGAGTCAAGTCACCAAGGGAGGAGAAAAAACAAAATTCTTTTGATATTAATCTCAATAGAAGGAATTCATAGAGTTGAAACATCACCTATTCTTTGAACTAGTGCTCACATTACCAGACTTGCAACAACCATTTGAGTTCGAGACAGATGCCTTTGACTATGCTATTGGGGCAGTCCTTACTCAATAGGGGCATCTAGTGGAATAACACAGTGTGACACTTTGAGACATAGTTCAGAATTATCCCACTTATTACAAACAGATGTATTCCATTGTGCAGGCCTACCGAAAATGGAAGAATTACATTTTGGGGAAGGAAATGGTCATCCACAAACCACTGACCCCTGCAGTTCATACAAATGCAATGGAAGTCGTAGAATGATCGCGATTAGAAGTGGTCCACATACCTGCAATAGTTCCATTTGAATATCAAGTATAAGAAGGAAAAAACCAATAATGTTGCAAACTGCCTCAGCTAACCACCGATCATGGCGTTAACCACCGTGCTCAACTCTTATGGGCACGATACTTCTGATTGGCCACTTCTCTACAAAAGTGACCCAGAATTTGGCCACACATACCAGACTCTCTTGAAGGATCAATAAGTTCCATATTTTCACCTCCAGGGTGCCTTTTTATGCCACCCGGGACACATTTGTGTTCCTTCAAGCGAGTGTTCCAAGATGATTTGGGAAGCACACTACAATCAGGTCGTTGGGCATTTCGAGGTCGAGAAAATGGTGGCAGTACTACAGAAGTATTTCTATTGGCAGAATCTTCGACATGATGTCGTGAAGTACATCAGATCTTGCATTGCCTGCGTCATTGCCAAACTGACCATCAAGAATCAAGACCTCTATACTTCACTACCTACCCCTAGTCAACCTTGGGAATCCATCTCCATGGATTACATGTTAGGTCTTCATTCTATTAAGCATGGGAACGACTGTGTTTTTGTGGTTATCGACTGATTCTCAAAGATGGCCATTATGGCAGCCTGCGAGAAGAATATCACAACAGAAGCCATTGATAAACTCTTCCTTGAAAGAGTGTTGGTACACTTTGGGATCCCATAGTCTATCATCTCATATTGGGGCAACAAGTTCCTCAGTACATTTTGGTCCAGTCTCTGGTCGATGCTAGACATCAAGCTCACTAAGTCCACAACTTTCCATCCCCAAAATAATGGCCAAAAAGACGTCGTCAACATGTTGATCGTACACATTCTGCACATGTACAACTCAAAGCATACACACACATGGGATGAGAGCCTCCCCTATGTCCAACACAACTATAACTAGGCTCTCCAGAGCTCGAATGTTCACAATCCTTTGTAGGTAGGCTTGGGATTCTAGCCACTATGTCCCATTTATGTGGCCATACCATTTGCATCTACTTAGGAAGATTAAGCTCATGTCCAGTCCAAAGCTGACAAGGAAAACAACTTCATTGAGCACATTCAACATATCCACCATCAAGTTCATGACATTATGGAAAAATAAAATGCCAAGTACAATGTGATGAAACCAGTTCACAAAAAGATAGAAAAGAGAGATCCACGCCTTAGAATTCAGCCTCTTCGAGGGGGCAACCTCCTTTACATTACATAAATGAACAATTCTTGGATTATACAAATGACAAAACCTCCTTTCTATATATAGGAGTCTAAGGAGTCACAATATAATACAGCCGACCTAACAATAATAATATAAAGCCACAAAAATAACAATAGAGGGATTCTATGGGGCACAGAAATAGCAATATGGGGGTAATAGGGGCACAACAATATAAGTAGGGGGTATAACTACAATAGTAATGGGGTAATCACTAGTATTATAGGGACCCAACATGCCCCTCTCCTTCAAAAAAGTGTTGTCCTCAACGCTTGAGCAGTTCTGGATACTTCTGCATAAAATTCTCATCCTCCCATGTGGAATCTTCAACAGATAAGTTCTTCCACTTGATAAGATACTCTGAAATTGATCGATTTCGTAGCTGTCGAGTTCTTGTTTCTGTGATTGCTTCCGGTTCCAATATAATTTTTCCTTCCTCGTCAAGTTCTGGCAATATTGTTTGAATTGGGAGCTTGTCACCTATAACCTTCTTTAAACATGAAACATGGAAAACTGGGTGCAATCGAGAAGCTGCAGGAAGCTCCAATTTGTATGCCATAGTACCAATCTTTTCCAACACCTTGTACGGACCATAATACTTTGGTGATAATTTATTATCCTTCTTAGCTTGCTTTAGGGACATTTGCTTATATGGTTGTAGTCGTAGGAATACCCAATCACCTACATCAAAACTTCTTTCACTGCGATGTTGATCTGCCTGTTGTTTCATTCTATTTTGTGCCAACACGAGGTTATCCTTTAAGAGTTGGAGGACTTGTTGTTGATGTTCGATGTGATGTTCCACTGCCTGAACCTTAGAATTTTCTCTTAAATATGATGTGATGGATGGTGGTTGATACCCATAAAGTGCCATAAATGGGGTCATTTTTTTTGCTGTATGGAAGGAAGTGTTATACCACCATTCAGCCAGAGGCAACCATTTGACCCATTGTGTCTGTTTATCAGATACAAAGCAACGAAGATATCCTTCCAAACATTTGTTTACTATCTCAGTTTGCCCATCAGATTGAGGATGATAAGATGAGCTATGAGCTAACTGAGTACCAAGACAAGAAAATAATTCTGTCCAAAAATTTCCAGTGAAAATGGGATCTCTGTCACTTACAATAATCTTTGGGTTTCCATGTAGCTTTTGAACTGTTTCCATAAATGCAGTAGAAACTGTACTGGCTTTAAATGGATGTGATAATGCACAAAAGTGTGCATACTTGGTAAGTCTGTCAACTACCACCATGATGACACTCTTTCCCTCAGACTTGGGTAAACCTGTGATAAAATCCATTGAAACCTCCTCCCAACGTTGGCTTGGAATGGATAAAGGTTGTAATAGACCTTGTGTCTTAATTGTTTCAACTTTATTTTGCTGGCAAACCAAACATTCCGCCACAAACTTTTGAATATCTGATTTAAGGCCATCCCAAAAAAATTCCTTCTTAACCCTGTGGTAAGTTTTTAAAAATCCTGAGTGCCCTCCTAAGGGAGAAGTGTGCAATTCCATAAGAATCTTTTGTTTTAGCTGGGAATTCTTACAGAGGTATAAGCGATCTTTGTACCATAACGAATCATTTTGCCAGCTAAATGTATCAGAAGTACTGGAATCTTGTTGTAGCTTTTGAATAAGTGCCCACACTTCTTCGTCATTCTTCCATTCCTCCCTTGCTTCGTTTATCCAATCTGGTTGGATAATAGAAATGGCACACAACAATGCTTCCACATCCTCATCCTTTCTTGAGAGTGCATCTGCCACCACATTTTGCTTCCCTTTTTTGTAGATGATTTCAAAGTCATAACCCAACATCTTTGTGACCCACTTTTGTTGCTCTTCAGAGGATAATCTTTGTTCTAAAAAGTATTTAAGGCTATCATGATCCGTTTTTACCTTGAAGTGTCTTCCCATTAGGTAGGGTCGCCATTTCTTAAGTGCATGGAGTATTGCCAACATTTCCTTCTCATAAATAGCTTTGCTTAAAAACTTTCCCTTGATTGGACGACTTTCAAAAGCAATGGGTCTTTCATCTTGCATTAGAACAGCACCAATTCCATTTCCTGAAGCATCACATTCCACAATAAAGGTTTTTGTGAAGTCCGGTGTAGCTAAGACCGGTGCTTGGCACATTGCCTCTTTAAGATGTTCAAAGGCCTTTGTTGCTTCCAAAGTCCATGAAAATGAATCTTTCTTCAATAATGTTGTTAGAGGTGCTGCTATTCTCCCATAATTCTTAACAAACTTGCGATAATACCCTGTCAACCCAAGAAATCCTCGCAGATGCTTTATGGATGTGGGGATTTTCCATTCCTTAATGGCTTTAATTTTGCTAGGGTCTACCTTAACTCCTTCATGAGATACAATATGACCCAAATATTCCACCTCCTGGACTCCAAAGAAACATTTGGATCTTTTTGCATATAATTGTTTCTCCTCCAATAGTTGTAGCACCCTGTCAACATGTTCAACATGATCCTTCCAAGACTTGTTGTAGATTAGTATATCATCAAAAAATACTAACACAAATTTTCTAAGGAATGGTTTGAAAATTGAATTCATCAAACCTTGAAATGTTGAAGGTGCATTGGTAAGGCCAAAAGGCATGACCAAAAATTCATAATGACCCTCATGAGTTCTAAATGTCGTTTTTGGAATGTCTTCAATCTTCATTCTGATTTGATGATATCCCGAACGAAGATCCAACTTGGTGAAGTAAATTGATCCATGCAATTCATCCAGTAATTCATCAATAACAGGAATGGGGAACTTATCTTTAATAGTGAGCTTGTTGAGCTCCCTATAATCTGGACACATGCGCCATGATCCATCCTTCTTGTGCACCAATACTACTGGAGCTGAGAAAGAACTTTGACTCGGTTGAATTATACCAGCCTCTAGCATTTCTGCAACCATACGTTCAATTTCACTTTTTTGGACATATGGATATCTGTACGGCCTGATGTTTGGAGGAACACTTCCTGGAATCAGATGAATAGCATGATCATGATCACGCATAGGTGGGAGACCTTTGGGAGTCTCAAATACCTTGGAATGATTGTCCAGGACTTTTTGGAGATCTGGAGAAATAGATGATTCCAATGTGGAAACATCTAGCGAACATAATTGTGCAATTACACCTCTTTGCTCCTTTTTTAGAAGCTTTGTCATGCCATTAGAGCTGATTATCTTTCCTGGTTTCCCTGCAATACCCCTTAATTCAACTTCCTTTCCTTCCACAGAAAATTTCATGAAAAGTTCTTGAAAATTAAAAGCTATTGTACCCAAGGATTGTAGCCATTGGACTCCTAGTACAACATCAGCACCTCCCATTGGAATGGAAAGCATTGGGCTAGTCAATACATATTCTCCCATGGATAGCTTGATATTATGGCACTTTCCAGAACAATTTATTGTTCCTCCATTTGCAATCATCACTTGACACTCTGGTGCTGGATATAGGAAGCAATTCAATTCTTTTGCTACCCTACAATGAATAAAATTGTGGGTGCTTCCTGAATCAATCAACACTATTACCTTTTTCTTCTTGATTTGTCCTTCTATCTTGATGGTTTGAGGAGTGGTAATTCCCGCCAATGCATTACAAGATATGGTCGGATTTATTTGTTCTTCATCTAGGCTTTGTTCCTGGAATATATCCTCTTCTTTTGACCTTTCTTGCTCCTTTTCTTCTTCCTCTTCACAATCTATGTAGAATAATTTCTTCTCAGCACACTTATGACCTTTTGTGTATTTGCTATCACAATTGTAACAAAGCCCTTTTGCTCTTTTTTCTTCCAATTGTTGTGGTGTCAACCTTGTAGGTTGTGGAAGACTATGGGCAACAACACTTCCGTCTTTATAGTTGTGAATGGTATGCTTCCTAGTTGCCATAATTTTGCTTTCCATTTTTCTTGCTAACCTGAATGCCTTCTCTAATGAATCAGGTTCCCAAAGGCGCACATCATGTTGGATATTATCCTTTAAAGACCCTATGAACACATCAATCCTATGCTCCTCTGGAATATCTTTTACCCTTATGTTCAATTTTTGGAACTCCTCAATGTGCTCCATTATTGAACCCTTTTGTTTGAGACTTATCAATTGGCTAAAAAAAGTGTTGCTTTTTGTATCCTCATAATGTGCTATCAATTCTTCCGTAAAAATTGCCCAAGTGATAAATTGTTTACGAGAACAAAGCCATTGATACCATACAAACTGATTTGGTTCCAAATATAAAGTTGCCATACGTACCTTTTGTGTGTTTTGCACATTATTGAGATCGAAGAATTGCTCCATCTGTAATATCCATGTGGCGGGATCCTTGCCATCAAACTTCCTCATATCGATTTTTGGAACATGGTGAGTCTTCGATCCAACATTAGAGTCTATGGAATCATGATTAACATTTCTTTTGTTTTCATCATGAGTTTCCTTTACTACCTTTTCACCATTAGTGACCCTTTCTTGTAGCAACTTCTTCAATTCTTCCATGTCTGTCTTCAAATCTATCTTCAAATCATCCATCTTAGCTTCCACGTCAATCATCTTAGCTTCTACGCCTTTCTTTAAACAGTCCATCTTAGCTTCTACACCTTTCTTTAAACCATCCATATTAGATTTTGTTCCTTTTTGTGTAAGGGACAGTTGTTGCACTTGGTCTTGTAATTTTGATATATCATGTTGCATTTCTTCCTCTTCTTCATGAGTCATGCCCGAGCTTTTAGGTTCCTTACTAGGTGTTTGCATTTTCTTTCCTCGGGGCATCAGTTACCGATAATAATGCTCTACTATGCCCTTTGAATTCCTTCAAAATAAATTTTCAAACCAAGCTTAAACAAAAATTTAAGAAAATCTACACACCTTTTTTCACTTTGTAGGAGCTCGATATTGCCTCTGATGTATCTCTGTACTCTCTGACTATCTAGTCCTGAATTTGTGACATGTAGTATACCTCTGTGTCCTCTTTCCAATGCCACAAGTCTGACCCAAATTGGATTCTCCAAGGAAGAGTTATGCGAAATCTCCCACAGTGACTTGATTATAGACTAGTTCAGTAGAGCGAACTTGTACGGCGTGCCTCGAGTCACTGTTTCGACCTTTGGATCTAAAAAACACCCATAAGAAATTACAGTCCGTCCTCTTTCTGTACCTTCTTACGAAACTTCAATCCGATCCCCAGAGAGAAAGTTATGACGATTTTCCCTAGGTCACCTGTTTTGAATGTAATTCAGGAGTCTGCAAAAAGACCAACTTCCTCAGATCATATCTCCGCAAATATCACGTGAAAAGTTCTGAAATTCGGACCCAAGATTCAGAGTGATTTCTTCTCAATTGGCTTTTTTTTGCGACTTCTGAAACGTCGTTATAGCGAAAATGCCACGATGACCTGTTTGGAGCAGCAAAACCCTAGAATCCAAAGCTTTGATACCAAATGTTATGAAACTAGCTCACAAAAAGATAAAAAAGAGAGATCCACGCCTTAGAATTCAGCCTCTTCGAGGGGGCAACCTCCTTTACATTACATAAATGAACAATTCTTGGATGATACAAATGACAAAACCTCCTTTCTATATATAGGAGTCTAAGGAGTCACAATATAATCCAGCCGACCTAACAATAATAATATAAAGCCACAAAAATAACAATAGAGGGATTCTATGGGGCACATAAATAACAATATGGGGGTAATAGGGGCACAACAATATAAGTAGGGGGTATAACTACAATACTAATGGGGTAATCACTAGTATTATAGGGACCCAACATGGCCAAAAAGACGTCGTCAACATGTTGATCGTACACATTCTGCACATGTACAACTCAAAGCATACACACACATGGGATGAGAGCCTCCCCTATGTCCAACACAACTATAACCAGGCTCTCCAGAGCTCGAATGTTCACAATCCTTTGTAGGTAGGCTTGGGATTCTAGCCACTATGTCCCATTTATGTGGCCATACCATTTGCATCTACTTAGGAAGATTAAGCTCATGTCCAGTCCAAAGCTGACAAGGAAAACAACTTCATTGAGCACATTCAACATATCCACCATCAAGTCCATGATATTATGGAAAAATAAAATGCCAAGTACAAGCAACGACATGATCAACATTGGGTGCCACACAAGTTTCAAGTGGACGACAAAGTCTAGACTCATTTGTAGAAGGAACGCCTTACCGGAGCCTTTCAAAAACTCAAACCACTCTGATATGGTCCTTACACCATTACCAAGGCTATGGGAGACAATGAATTTGAGCTTAGGATTCCCCCCTTTCCATCCCCAAACTAATGGCCAAAAAGACGTCGTCAACATGTTGATCATACACATTCTGCACATGTACAACTCAAAGCATACACACACATGGGATGAGAGCCTCCCCTATGTCCAACACAACTATAACCAGGCTCTTCAGAGCTCGAATGTTCACAATCCTTTGCAGGTAGGCTTGGGATTCTAGCCACCATGTCCCATTTATGTGGCCATACCATTTGCATCTACTTAGGAAGATTAAGCTCATGTCCAGTCCAAAGCTGACAAGGAAAACAACTTCATTGAGCACATTCAACATATCCACCATCAAGTCCATGACATTATGGAAAAATAAAATGCCAAGTACAAGCAACGACATGATCAACATTGGGTGCCACACAAGTTTCAAGTGGACGACAAAGTCTAGACTCATTTGTAGAAGGAACGCCTTACCGGAGCCTTTCAAAAACTCAAACCACTCTAATATGGTCCTTACACCATTACCAAGGCTATGGGAGACAATGAATTTGAGCTTAGGATTCCCCCATTCCTTGGCTTGCACCCAGTGTTCAATGTGGACTGCCTTCAACCATACTTCCCACCATTGCTAGACACATTAGACATTGCAGAACAACTCACACCTACAAAGTTAAATCCATATTGCATGGAACTAGCCACAACTGATTGAATCATGGACACACAGTTCAAGAACACTTGACTGTAAAGGATCCAACTATATCGAGTCGTCAAAGATGGCCAACCCCTTCACTAGGGCAAGTAACACACCAGGGACCAAGTTTAGCAGAAGTTTCCTCATCTCTTGGAGGAACTCAATGCAATGGGGACCATTTCTTCCTAAGGGGGGAGGAATGATCCAGGTGGATATTGGTGGCCACTTGCCTATTCCACTTGAATCCCCACCATTTTTTCTTTTAGTTTTTCAGTTTCCTTATTTGTAGGACAATTTACTATTTTTGGCAGTTTTTCGGGTTCTGAAATTTCGGAGCTGTTTTGAGGCCCTAATCAACGTTTTTGGGAAAACTGGGACAATTTGGTCCCTAAGAAGTTTAATTCCTCTGATAGATATTTCTAACAAGGTATCGTGTGCGTCAAATGAAGATCATATGACAAAGTTACAACCTCGGGAAGTCGATGTTCCAAATTACCCAAATGGTGCCCATAGTTTGGTGCTTCATCTCCTAGGGTTAGGTTTTTGGATGTTTAGGGTTTTCCATTGTTTCTCAATAATAAATAGGCCTTTGAACCTCATTGTAACATAGTGCAGAGGCATGTAGCTGCCACATGTCTTCTCAAAGATAAACTACCATCATCCAAGCTAGTCTTATATCCATTATGTTTGTAAGCATATTTCAGTATCTGACATTAATGAAATGAAGTGTTATTTCTATTGCATCTTTGTATTTATGGCTATATCTGTAATTTGTTGCATTCCTGTTTAAATATGGATCAGTGGTATCAAAGCGGTTTGCTCTTTCTCTGTTTTTATTTTCATGTCCCCAATGAGGTCGTGATATGAGGAGTTAGGGCTCGATCTGGTTGAACCTTTGCAAGATAAGCATCGCAAATCCTGATAGTCACCCATGGGGGAAGAAAAGAAAGACGAGGGGGCAAAATATCCTATCAAAATATTGCTCGAGGAGGCCCTCGAGAAAAAAAGGAATGCGATGACTGATAACTTTGCCCAGATCCTTCAACGGTTGCCCACCAATGCTGCATCCACATCTAGTAGCCATTCTGGAGGCTCCACTCCTATTAAGGTACAAGTAAATTTTAACATTCCCATATTTGAAGGTCAAATAGATGCAAAAATTGTAGATAAATGGTTAAATATGCTAGAAGGATATTTTTATTTTCATGATTTTTTTAGCCGAGAAAAGATTACATTTGCTCTTCTCAAACCGTCTCCCATGTCAAGGATTGGTGGGAAACCTACTGTGAGTGGAAGGATGAAAGTACGACATCACTATTTTCAGCTGCACCCACTTGGAACTCATTTCGGGATGCCATCAAGGAGGAGTACTACCTTGTCTGAAGCTATGAGGATAAATACATAAAGTGGGCAACGCTACAGCAGGGAAGGGACCAAGATGTGCCAGAGTTTACCAATGTTTTTCTTACCCTTCACACAAAGTTGGGTAACAAGGATTCTGAGAAACATTTGGACAGCTTGTCACTCGGAACGACATACCGATACATTGTTGAGATCGAGCATAAGTTTAAACATAAGAAGGAAGACTTTGGATCTGCGAATTTGAAGGAAGGGAAAGGTGCCCCCAAACCACAGAATAAAGGACAAAGCCAAGGTGGGGTGGCCTAGGAAAACCCACCAAAGTGAAAGTAAATAACAACACCACGAAGCCGAAGAAGGACACGGGAAAGTGGTGTTAATTCCATAAGAGCTCCACTCACAACACAAGTGAGTGTCGGGCCAAGAAGTCACTAGTGGGCGAGCTGAAGGCTTCAAAATCTGATGCATGTTCTAACTCTGAGTTAGAACCCGATAAGGGGAATGACAAAGGGAATCATATTATCAATGTGGAGCCCAATGCCACTGTTGCCACCACAAAGATCCAGAAGGTGGAACCTGAAGATCTAGAGGAGGAGGAGTGCCTCTTCCACTCCCATATGTGGGTAAAAGGTTCCCAGCTACAGTTCATTATTGACAACGATAGCAAAAATAACCTCATTTTGTTAGAGGTTGTGAAGCGGCTGGGCTTACCGACCACAACACACCCTCAACCGTACACCATTAGGTGGCTTCACCAAGGATGGGATCTTCGCGTGAGCCAGCAGTGTCACCTTCCATAGAGCATCAAGCCCTTCATGGATGAGGTATTATGTGACGTTTCTCCCCTTGATGTTTGTGATGTATTATTAGGCCAACCATACATGTGGAAGTGACATTATTGTTATTTTTCAAGGCCTCGTGTTGTTATTGTTACATTGGGAAATAAGTTGTACAAGATGCTGGAGGCAACATCGCCTACTGCCATGTCTTTGGTTACTGCAAAACAATGCAGTAAGATCATTTCCAAAACCAAGAAATTTGTTTTCTTGATAATATGCCCTCAGGGAAAGAAGAAGATGGTGGCCACGACCTCCAGACAAGGCCCCTCCACACAACAACAACAGATGGACAAGGTCATGGAGGAGTATGAGGACATCTTCACCTCCTCAGTAGGGGTGCCTCTGCACTATCAGGTCAAGCACACCATCGATCTAACCCCAAGTGCACCATTGCCGAATGGACCAATCTATCGGCACTCCATTCTAGAGAATGACGAAATCAAGAGGCAGATTCAGGAGCTACTGTAGAAAGGTGACATCCGGCCGAGATCATCACCCTGTGGGAGCCCGATCGTGATGGTACGGAAGAAGGATGGGACTTGGAGACTTTGTATTGACTATCAGGTGTTGAACAAGATCAATGTCTGGAATAGGTACCTGATCCCATGGATTGATGACCTTTTGGACCAACTCAAGGGGGGGGGAATATTTCAGCAAGTTCGAATTGAAGTCAGGTTATCACGAGGTACCAATCGAACCCTTCAATGTGTGGAAGATTGCCTTCAAAGTCAAGGAGGGCCTTTTCAAATGGTTGGTTATGCCTTTCGGGTTGTTGAATGCTCCTGCAACCTTCATGAGGTTGATGGGTGACATCTTGCGGCCATTCACCAACTCATTTGTAGTGTTATACTTGGGTGACATCTTGATCTTCAGCCAGAATTGGGAAGAGCACCTCCACCACATCTGACAGGTTCTCTAAACTCTACGACAACACAAGTTGTGTGCCAATTTGGAGAAATGCACTTTTGGCATGACCCAGGTTCAGTATTTGTGATACATTATTGATGAATGGGGGTGCATGTGGATCCAGTCAAGATCCAAGTCATTCGAGATTGGCCAACCCCAACCACTCTGATAGAGCTTCACAACTTTCTAGGTCTTGCTAATTTCTACTGCAGGTTCGTGTTGGTATTCTCTCATATCACTTGGCCCTTGAGTCAAGTCACCAAGGGAGGACCAAAAGCAAAATTATTTTGGTCTAAATGTCAACAGAAGGCATTCACAGAGTTGAAACATCACCTCTACTCAACACCAGTGCATACATTACCAGACTTGCAATATCCATTTGAGATTGAGACAGATGCCTTTGACTATGCAATTGGGGCAGTCCTTACTCAACAGGGGCATCTAGTGGCATATCATCGTGAGACACTTTCAGACACAATCCAGAAGTATCCCACTTATGACAAAGAGATGTATTCCATTATGTAGGCCTATCAACAATGGAAGCATTACATTTTGGGGAAGGAAATGGGTATCCACATAGACCACCAACCTCTGCAGTTCATATAGATGCAAGAGAAGTTGTAGAATGATCGCCATCAGAAGTGGTCCACATACCTACAACAGTTCCATTTGAATATCAATTATAAGAAGGGAAATACCAATAATGTTGTAGATTTCTTGAGCGGACCACCAATCATGGTGTTAACCACTGTGCTCAACTCTTGTGGGCACGAGACTTCTGGCTAGCCACTTCTCTACAGAAGCAACCTAGAATTTGGCCACACATACCAAATGCTCTTGGAGGGTCAGAAAGTTCCAGATTTTCACCTCCAAGCTTCCCTTTTATGCCACCTAGGACACCTTTGTGTTCCTTCAAGCGAGCGTTCCAATATTATTTGGGAAGTGCACTACAGTTGGGCTGTTGGGCATTTCGGGGTCGAGAAAATGGTGGAAATACTGCAAAAGTATTTCTATTGGCTGAATCTTTGACATGATGTCGTGAAGTACATCAGATCCTGCATTGCCTACGCCATCAAGAAGCAAGGCCTCTATACTCAGCTCCCTACCCCTATTTGACCTTGGGAATCCATCTCCATGGATTACATGTCAGACCTTCCTTCTACTAAGCATGGCAAGGACTGTGTTCTTATGGTCGTCGACAGACTCTCAAATATGGTCATTATGGGGGCTTGCAAGAAGAATATCACAGTAGAAGCCACTGCTAAACTCTTCTTTGAACGAGTGTGGGTACACTTTGGGATCTCACAGTCTATCATCTCAGACCGGCACAACAGGTTCCTTAGTACATTTTGGTCTAGTCTCTGGTTGATGTTGGACACCAAGCTCACTATGTCCACAACTTTCCATCCCCAAACTGATGGCCAGACAGAGGTCATCAGCAGGATGATCGTACACATTTTGTGCATGTACAACTCAAAGCATCCACACACATGGGATGACAGCCTCCCCTATCTCCAGCACAATTATAACTTGCCTCTCCACAGCTCGACTCGCCACAACCATTTTTAGATGGGCTTGGGATTCTAGCCACTATGTCCCATTGATGTGGCCATACCATTTGCATCTACTTAGGAAGATTCAACTCATGTCCAGTCTGAAGCCGAGTAGTAAAACAACTTTATTGAGAACATCCAACATATCTGCCAGCAGGTCCACTACATTCTGGAGAAATCAAATGCCAAGTACAAGCAGTGACATCATCAACATTGGGTGCCACACAATTTTCATGTGGGTGACAAAGTATGTTTGCATTTGTAGAAGGAACACCTTACCGTAGCCTATCAGAAATTCAAACCACTCAGATATGGTCCTTACACCATTACCAAGGTTGTGGGAGATAATGAATTTGAGGTCATCATTCCCCCATTCCTTGGCCTACACCCAGTGTTCAATGTGGACCACCTTCAACCATACTTTCCACCATTGCTAGACACATCAGACATTGCAGAACAACTCACACCTATAGAGTTAAATCCAGATTACATGGAATAAGCCACAATTGATCGGATCATGGGCACGTAGATCAAGAACACTTGACAACAAAGGATCCAACTATATCGAGTTTTCAAAGGAGGCCAACTCCTTCACTAAGGCAAGTGTCTCACCAGGGACCAAGTTCAGTAGAAGTTTCCTCATCTCATGGAGGAACTCAATGCAATGGGGACCATTGCTTCCTAAGGGGGGAGAAATGATCCAGGTTGATATTGGTGGCCACCCAGCTATTCCACTTGGATCCCCACCATTGTTTCTTTCAGTTTTTCAGTTTCCTTATTTGTAGCACAATTTACTATTTCTGGCAGTTTTTCGTGTCTTGAACTTTTGGAGTCGTTTTGAGGCCCTAAACGACGTTGTTTAGGAAAAATAGGACCTATGTTTCTTGTTTTACATTCAAAAGTTGTATTCCTCGGATATATTTTTCTAACAAGGTATTGTGCATGTTAAACGGAGATTGTATGCCAAAGTTACGACCCTGCCACCCTAGAAGCTGATGTACCAATTTACCCAAACGGAGCCCATAGTTTGGTGCTTCATCTCCTAGGGTTAGGTTTTTGGATGTTTAGGGCTTTTCATTGTTTCTCAATAATAAATAGGCCTTTGAGCCTCATTGTAACACAGTTTAGAGGCATGTAGCCCCCACATCTCTTCTCAGAGATAAGCCACCATTGCCCGAGCTAGTCTTATTTCCATTCTTTTTGTAAGCATATTTCAGTATTTGATATTAATGAAATGAAGCGTTCTTTCTATTGCATCTTTATATTTATGGTTATATTTGTAATTTGTTGCGTTCTTGTTTAAATCTGAATCACCGTTAGTGAGAAAGGGTACAACGAGGTGTTTCATGTTACTAGGAATGGGGTCATTCTACAACCCAAGTGTGGGCTAAGAGGTCAACAACTAGATATTAAGATCTTACCCCTCAATCGATTCAATCGGAAATCACTCAAGTAGAACAAAAATTAACAAATGAAAGGTGCACCAATATTTCTAGTAGAGGTGGTAGACTAGCTCATGGATGTAGGGCACACTAAAAGTTTCTACAACCAGTACATGTACACGTGGAAATTTATTAGCACCTCAAATTTCTTCAAGGCAGAGTTCTTGTTAACATAAACAAGATGAAGGAAGGCATCCTCTTTACCGTGAATCAGATGCAGAGGTAAGTGATAACAATAGTCCCTTGAATGATTAAGAACATAGAGAAAAATTGTGCATCCCCTCTTATCCTGGCTACTCTCCAAATAAAAACGAGCCCATTCCAGTTGAAGCTACAAATTCTGAGAGGTCAGCCTAATTGTCTTGTATACATTTAGTTTTTCTACTTATATTTTTAAGTTCAATAGTTTTTTATGCAGATATGGCCACATAGGCCCAACAATCAAAGTTGTTTTTTTGTTATCATGGTTTTACTCATATATTCTCTTTTAGGACACTAAAACATTTGAAGATCTCCATTTGGCCTGGTTTCCATAGTGGTATACGAGAACAATATTTTGAAGCCACATATGTATATTATTTTTCTAAAGGAATATACATTACTTACGTTACAACAAAAAAACAATTATGTTTATAAAGAGGTATTGAATTTGATGTTTAGGATTATAAATGGAGGGGTTCATAGAAAGCTTGGGATTTGACTTATACTTCACATATAGTACAATTAATAGATGAATTTGTGGAGATATTAGCCTTGATAGTTGGTAGGATAAATGGAGGGAGCAAGATAGAGATTAGGCTTGATTTTTGGTAGGATAAATAGATAGGTTTAAGGCTTGGTCGATTAGATCAAGAGAGAGATTTAGATTGACATGCACAAGGAAAAATGGAGGGATCCTAGAGCACAATAACAAAACATCTCGTAGAATTAATCTTATGGGTACACTTTGTTGGAAATACTAAGAGGGGGGGTGAATCAGTATTCCTTTTCAATTGTTACTTTTACCAGTTATATCACTTATATTTAGAACACAAAATGAACAATAAGAATAAATGCTTTTATCAATTTCTTCAATAAATGAAGTACAATATATGTAGTGCTCCAACCCTAGATGAATACACTGATCTTCAATCTCCTAGGCTCCAACCCGTATTTTCCAAGCACCGACTTGGACTTCTAAGGCTCTAACCTTGTCAATTTTGAGGCACCAACCTCAAGGGTTCCAACCATATATCTAGTTCAGGCTCTGACCTAGTTTCTTGAGGACTTCGATCCTCTAGGGCTCTAACCTTATCCTTCAAGGCATCAACCTTGTCTTTTCGAGGCTCCAACCCTTAGCTTCAAGGAGGTTACAAAATCTGCTTTATTGTCTTCATGACGCTCCAAACAAAAACTTGAAGACTGCCCCTGAAACTTTGGCTTGAAGACTACTATCAAAGGGTCACTTGACTGCTCCAAAGATGCTTATAGAATGATCAAGAGGCTACCTCAAAACCTTGTCCAAACTATGCCCAATTTATTGCTACAAGGTGCTTACAAATGGTCCCACAAATATGCTCAAAAAAAGGGTGCCTACAAATTTTTTTCTCAAAACAAACTTCTGCACTATTTAATCCATGAGAGATTCCTTCAATCAATCATAAATCTAGCCTTCTGAAACTTGCATCATGCTCTCATCACCACAGATATATATATATATTATTGTATTACTGTTACTGAAATCGCACCACATAAATCACATCACAAAGGTGTGTCACTACAGAACTTACATTACAGAGGTACAAAACTTCAATCACAGAATTGTGCATCACAGGACTTGCATTACAGAGATACAAAACTTATATTATAGAAGCATATCACCATAGAAATTGTATAGCAGAGGTTAGATACTTGAATTATTTTATCCACAAATCATCACCAAAATTATTTTCTCTTCTTCAAATTTGGATCCTCTATTTTTCTTCCTTATCTTTGCTTCAAGTCTGAACCCTTTTTTTTTTTTTTCTGAGATTTCCTCACCAAAAAATTGGTTGAAATGAATGATCTAAGGCATGTATTTATAGTTGTTTCATCTTCCAAATGAAGGGACACATCCCTTGACTAAGAGGCCAACTTGCATGAGTGAGTGTAGGTTGACTTGCAAAAAAATATATATTTCTCAACTTTAAAATTATTTTTATCATCAACTACTTGGATTTTCGGGGCAATTAAGGGCTCATTAGAAAGAGGAAAAAAACGTCTTTACGATGGTATAGGTCCCATTGAGAAAATATTCCTCTAAGGTGGCAAAAATATTTTTTCTTTGTGATTGTCCTTAAATTTTATGCATAAAAAGATTGGGATAACATGAGGAATGTTTGGGACAATATGACATTTCCATTGTTTGGTTTCTTCATTATCATAGGATCATGTAGGACATCCATGTCATCATGATAGTATCCAACAATGATTGTATCATCCGGTGTCATCAAATAATGGTGCAGTGATATGTCATAGGCATCATCATTAGGAAAGTTCCAAGGTAGTCTTCCAACCATCAAATGAGATCATCCATGTGAACATCTAGTCTTCCAAGCATGTTATCTGTTATCACTCAAATTTCCCTTATACGTTATTCAAAAGAAGGAAAGGATCCAAGGTAACTACAAACCAATCTTTTAAGTACAGATCCTAGCCAATATGTACTCAAAGAGGGCTCTCTCTTTATAATTTATCATTGTTTTGGGATGATTTTCGGCTAGTTATGAAAGTTTAAGTGTGTTTTGATTTTGATTGGGTGGTTGAATTCCAAAACAGATGGGTGGATCAAACCTTCAGTCCATTGGGCTATGGAGTCAAACAAAGAGTTGCTTAACTGGATCATATCAATTGCTAAAGGAAGAGTTCACAGGGCAAGCTAGCACAACAGAAAGCAAATCTGTGGGTTGAAATGGATGAGGTAATCCTAGTCAAGGTAGAAGGGCAATGAAGAATCCTTAAACTGGGATCGGGATGAGGAATCAAGACTCGAGATTACTAGTAAAGGGCAATTAAGAATCCTTTACTATTGACCTAAGGAAAAATTATGGAAGTAGGGGAGAAACTAAGATTTCCCAAACTAAGGTAATTCAGTAGAAAACAGTGAGAATGTAAACATGTCAAAATAGAGAGCATTTAGCTAATTCTGAAATAATTTTCTTTGTTTACCTTTCAGATTTTATAAAGAAAACATGTGAATATTTATAACATCATTTTAAAACAATAATAACATGACGAGATAATACTTAGTTAGTTTCCATCATGCACAAGAATCCTGCGAAATGTCTTTAACTTTATTTCATGATCCAGTAGCCAATCTAGACTTGATTACAATAGCTCACTAGCTTGATATGAAATGTATACCAGAAATGTCTTTGAATCCACCCTAATGGCTTCAATTTTTGAAGTATTTATACAAAAATTACACAAAAATATCTCATAACCATATGAGATTTATTCCAGGAAATGCAAAATATCTTTTACATAAAGATAGAGACAGATGGAAAACAGAATGTTGTTGTCCCTTTATTTGTGAATGACCCGGAGGTTGGAATTTGAATTTGTCTCTTGCGGTTTCTCTGGTAATTGTGTGCTGGATCTCCTTCTTAATTTGACCTACTGATACTCTTTACCTGTATTACCAAACTTTACCTAGGTCACCAGACTTTACCTTACTAAATATTTTATTCTTCACATATTTACCATAGTAACTTATAGTATTTCTGTCATATTAGCCCACATTCATCATTTGGTATTTTCATTCTGATTAGCTTTCTGTACACTTCATTAGCTTCAGTGTACTTAGCAAAATTGGGCTGGGTGGTGAATAGGTGCTTCACTTCATGTTCTATATAAAAAAGGTTCTCTAAACCATCATAAAGCACTTTTCTAGTAGGTTGTCCTTTCACTGTGGAAGAGCTGGCTTGACTCCTGGCCTGTTTATGTAGTCTCTCAATGTAGTCATCCCGAGTCATCAATTTTTCATGTATGACCATTGGGCTAGGAAGGCATTTCTCCTTTAAAATGCCATATTTCAACATGAACTCATCTATGTCCTCCTAAATGCTTTGACATCTCTTTTCTAAATTAAGCATCAAGTTCTTTTTGGTAAGAACTTTCTTGATTTATAGGATGGTCACTGTTTTATCCTCAATTTCCAATTGCTCCAATTGGTGCCTATTTCTGCTATTCAAAAAGTTGATTAATTGGGTTGCCTCTTCAGGTTTATCCCCCAATTCTTCTTTGGTTTTCTGTATGGCTTCTACAACTATTTTCACTAGCCCAGTTTGCTAAAAAATGATCTGGATGGAAGGCCAAATATCATTGATGGAATCGATGATATTGGCCCATAAAATGTCTTTTATATCTTTCAAAGTATTTTCAAATGTTAATTCCTTCTCCAGGACTTTGATTCTTTTTTCCATCCTTTTATTTTTCCTTTCCTCTTTCTTGTTTTGAATTTGAGCAAGCTCATAATGGGTCTCTAAGCTTGCAATTTGTTCTTTAACTTTCTTCAACTCTATTGCCTGGATACTCATTTGTTCCATGGCTTTAATCATTTCCTCTATTTTCTCTATTGTTTGCCCTATGCTGGTTGATGTACCTGTAGTTGAAGTAGACTCTGTCAATGGCAATGTTGTGACCGGTGGAAGTGTTGGTGCTAAAGCAGTTGCCAGAGTAGAAGGCACAATTGTAGAAACTATTTGAATAACAGTCTGAGGGGCAGTGGCCGGCTCACTTTGCTTAGACTGTCTTGCCTTTTCTAATTCATCTTTAGTTTCCTTTAGCTGGTCATTTAGTCTTAGGAGCAGGTTCATGAGTTCTTCCTCCTTTTTCCTTTCTACAAATTCTGCAGTTTGGGGATGGTGGAGTAAAGGAATCTTGAGCTGCTTTTTCAAGGCAGCTATTGGTGGGCTCCAGTATTGTAGCAATAATGCTACAACTCCTGGAGCTTCCTATCTCTAATTTTATCAACCCGGTAGTTCGTAACAAACTTGGAAGCAACGGTGTTGTATGCACAAGTACTAGCTCTTGTCGCAGCTGTCACTTGGTCAGCTGGCACAAGTCCGCTAGGGCTCAAGCCAACTTCTATATGTTCTGAGAAGAAGCTTTCTAAATGATGGACGAAGGCTATCTCAAAGGAAATTAATCTACTTTGCAAGAATGAACTAAAAGCCAACCAAAACATGGAAACCCTAGTAAACCCTAATCTGACTAGCTTAATCTCTATGATGCAATGGTGGGAGTGCAAATGTCTAAAAATGATGCCATTACTTCTAGTGAGATGAGATGCATGAATTTAAACTACTTTCATTGAAAAGAACTCTTTTTTGTATTTTTTCTCAAGTGGGTGGAGTTATGGTGATTGTGCTTCTTACTAGGTTTTGACTGTGCAGGGGTAGTGCGAAGGGAAAGAAAGCTTGGGAAAGGTCAGGAGGGCTAGGAGAGGTTCCAGGGGATCCCTAACATCATTCCACAGGAGTCCACAACGTTCAGATGCTCGGAAATCGAGTTTGCAGGCTTCTACAGGATGTCTGCAGGGGATCCTACAGGAAGCTCGGGATTTCTACAGGAAGTCTGCTAACTTCTACAAGATGTTCGACAGTTGGAGTTTTGGGTGATGGAGGAGTGGAGGAGTTGTATGGATGGATGGGTAAGGTGAAGGAGGAGTTTGAGATGGCTCAGGGACAGAGAGACAATATGGGGAAAGAGTGGTTACAGTTGGTTGGTGGATAGAAGGGTGGAAGCAAGGAAAAGTTGAAAAGGTGGGGCTACGTGAGAAGTAGAAGGGTTGGGAGGCTAACGAGCTGGACAAAGGATGAGCAGGTGGCTTTAGGCACGGTTGAGAAGAAGAAGAACACAATCAAGTGATGCTTTGCAGTGTAAAAGAAACAAATCCTCTATGTCTTGCACAAAACCAAGAATTCCATCAACCTATTCTAACTGTGTTATTAAATCAACGAATAGCAATGTAAATTGTGGAGAAAAACCGTGCATGGTGTTGGAACGAAGAAGTAGTGCTCAAGATCAGAATGCATGGATGGATCTACAAGTGAAATGACTGTGTTGTAGCTTGCATGAACGTATAAGACTGCGTTTTTTGGTGGTTGGTACAGCCCACACCCCCGATCTCTAAACAGAGATGGCAGTGAGTGCACTATCAACCCTTTTTGGAGCTCTAATGAATGCACATCCTCCTACTCTAAGCTAAGCAACTAAAAGCACTTTAACCATAAACTAATCCTATTCAATCACATTAAAGAAATTAAATCAGTAGACTGTGTTTTCTTCAAATGCATGTCAAAGCAAAGAAATAAAGTTCTGAAAGGAAAAACAAGTAACAATACAAGGAAAAGGAGGTCTATTGCTCTTAGGTTGGGCCCTAACTTGAGAGCTATAGCTCCCTTAAAAACTCAAAATTGAATCCAAAGCTGTCTGCCTTTATTAAATAATCATGAGTCTAACATCATGCCAAAACTGGCTTACGAAAAGCAAAAACCGAGCTGTAGCTCGTGCTTAGAAATTGCAACAATAGTTCAAAAGTTCAAAAAGCTCCTATCAAAGGCTACGGCCTTCATATTTATACATGATGAAGATCAAGCTGGATTCCTCAATTTGTGGAGCTTGGCTGTCCAACTGAAAGTTAAACTGTTGTTCCTGTAGAATCCGTTGGCTGCCTTTAAGCTCGCTGGGGAGAGCTGTTGGAGCTCGGAGTTAAGGTGGAAATCACGAGGAAGGTCATCAAGACTATGGACAACCTCCCTATAAACCCGCAATGCCACCTTGGTTGTCTCCTTGTCTCCATTTTCATGTTCTTTGCTCCCTTTAATGCCAAAAAACCTGAAATCATCATGTATTAGCCACATAGATATAATGCATGCCCTTCTTCCTACAAATAACACGAATATACTAAGAAATTAATGCATAAGTGTTAAAAGATGAAGGGTTGAGCAAGGTAAGTAGGCCAAATGAGCCCAAATTGTTACCAAAAATTGGGGCTCATCAGCTATTTCATCATTCTTCTTTTTGATAAGTTGTTCAGTTGCTTTCACATATTTGGGATCATGTCCTAATTCTATCACCAGGTCCTATAAAGATTTTATTCTGGTATCCTTAGCTTGAGAGGAAGCTTTCTCTAATTGTAGTTGTGTAGAGGTGTTATGTAATGAATTTTGCAGTTGATGGGCTGCAATGGACTTGTTAGTTATATTTAACAAAACCATTTCACCAGTCTTCTTGTGAAGCTCTATCTAGTCAATAGGATGAATATCCTTTGCCAGCACCTCAAAATCAGTTTTCAAGTAGTCTGTAATGGATTTTGGCTACTATACAGTGGGATTTAGAAAACTCATCTACATTTTCCCCTCTTTTATGTCAAACGCTGACATAAGTCTGGTTTGGTTTGTTGGGGCCATTTTTAGGTAATGAGCATAAGTTTGTGCTTTCAATTTCTCATTCCTCGCTTTTATTTCTTTGTATCTGCCCTTGATATCTATTCTCTATTCAGAGGAAGCTCTAAAAGAAGACACCTATGTACTTTGTTGTCTATCCAATACATGCATGTATGAAGTGGATGGTGTCCCACCTGTTGGGATAGTTTGCAGGCTCTCTGTTCTCTCGGGCATTGTGTTTCTTGTGGTCTCCTTAATGAATTCTTCTTCAGAATGAGGATTCATCCTATGCCTTTTAGCAAAGGCTTGATCAGTAGGCTTGTTGGAAGGAGTGGCCTCTTCCCTGCCTCTCTTAGGATTTTTTTACTCTTTAAGAGGAGTTTGTAGAACTAAAGGGTTGCTCATGATCTGCTGAGGTGGAGGCAACTCCTCTGAAATTTCAGGATGCTCTAATTCTTCTTGTTTTCTTGAATGTTCTGCCTGGTCTGATGTATTTTTTTGTTCCGGTGGTTGAGTGCTAGGTTCCTGTGAACTTTTTGGTGATGAGGTCTCTCCTGGCACCCGTGCAAAGAAATTTTCATCAATTCTTTTCTCCAAATCTACCCATACATTGTCAACTTCTACCCGTGTGCTATCCTGATCTATGAGAGTTCCTTCCACCCATTCAGTCTGATTTGCATATTGCTCAATCTCTAGGATCTTATGGTGGATCTAGGGGGATAGATTATTCTTTTGTCTTCTATCACTGCTGAAGCTATGAGGGTCATAAGGCCAAATGAAGATTTTTCTCAATCTCAATCTCTCAAGGAGTTCATCTACCTCTTTCCTTGCTCCTTTGTTGTTGCAAATGAATGGGCCTAGGTGATGCTTTATCCTCAACTGAGCTTTCTTCTTAGTTTTTACAAAGTGGATTTCATCAAAATTGATTATTTTCCTGTAGTACTCCAGGGCAAATAATCTCATGGGGACATATTTGGGCAATTTATATGGAGGCGGTTCACACCCATAAATTCCGAACTCAGTATGGTTTTGGTACAAGTACCAATCCCCAACCTTGTACTACTTGGATCACTGAATTTTTTTTAATATCTGTACTAATCTCAGGAGGAGGATTTCCCACTAACATAGTAGTTACTGGGTGAACAAACAAATCAATGAAATCTATGTAGGGATGAGGAGAAGAGCTAGAATAGTGAAATATAGAGGTCGAAAAGACAATAGACCTAGGATTCCCTCTGTTGTCAAGCTTTTGGACAGAGAAAGGGAATTTATCAGATTGGTAATAGAGAAAGATGATACAAAACTGAGGAATATCTAAACACTCTCTCATTCTCTAATCTCATGAACAAAGCATAGTCAAATTCGCCTACAAGTGGTTGGCCAGGGGTAAAAATAGTCGTGAAAGCTAAGGTTAATTCATTTACATACTCATGAGTGGTAAAACCCAAAATGCAAGAAATGATGATGATGATATCCTTGCCCAAATCAGTAAAGAAGCATGACATGTAGGGAGGGGGGTCTTTTGGCCCGTGTTTCTCTTCAATAAAAGTCTGACAGACTTTGGTAATTTCAGAACTGGAAATCTCTGTAGATTTCTCAAGTAAATTGGCAATCGGAAGGGGAGTGAGGTCCTGACCAGGCTGCAATTATAACATCTCCTTTATAGATTCGGCTGTAATGGTGAATAAGATTTTCTGGTCCAGGGACATTACAACCCTCATATTAGGGTCATAGTTTGCATGGCATTGGTGGACAATATCTAGGAAAATATGGACAGAAGGGAATTGATACTTAGGTAAATTTGATTACCAAAGACCTATGTTATCAGAGTGGTTCAGATAATTGTCCTGGTACCTACAATATAATTTCAAGGGGCTATCATTAAAAGTTAGGTCTTTTATTTGAAAATCTCGGGCAACCAAGGGAAGTTGGTCCAAATCCCTGTGGGGGGTAGTGATTGGCATGATATTTAGGGTGACGAGAGCTTCCATCCTTGGTTCTTGTGTATTCAAGAATGCTGTGAGGGAAATTCAGGGGTCTTTATGGAGAACCACGTTGTTTTTATGGAGAATTCAGAGTATTGGGCCACTCATTTTGGATAAAACACTTAGTTTCTAGTGTATTTTAATTCTGGTTTGATATAAACAGAGGGATTTTCAGTAGCAATGGTTAAATACCAGGTTACGGTGGTACGGGACACGGAATGGTATTGGTGCGCAATTCGAAGGGAGTGTACTTGTCTGCAGTGGTGACTAGAAACTTAGCGGCTTCGTGGAGTTGATGTTTTTGAATGCAGGTTGACAGCATGAACGTGCTTCTCTGTGGATGAGAACAAAATGTTCTTTTGTTTCAGAAGAATAAAAGTAATTATTACCTTTGCTTTTATTCACAAAGTCAAAATGTTTGGCGGGTATGGTGAAAGGGATAGGTGGCGACAGGGTATGGTGAAAAGGACAAGTGGCGCCAGCCGATGGATGGGACATTTTGTCATTAGCGAGGGTGGTAAACGGGAGCGGTAATGGCTTTTATCGCACCGCTTTTGAGCATTGGGCGGTATTGTCAGAGGTCCGCCCAATGCCATTCATCAGGTGACATGTAGCGGCGGGGTGGACAGTGAAACCGCTCACATCGAGTGGGTAACGTTCTACATCGGAGGCCACCTGATATGAGCGTCGACTGTCGGATTTGAAAGGGTCAGATCGCACAGTGATCGGGGAAAGGATGTGATCAGGAGTTAATGGAGGGGCCCGTCAAGGTTTTTTAATGAGCCGAAGGTTAATTAAATGTGGATTAGGGAGGCTTAATGATGTCAGGGACGACTTGATTGGCGGGGACAGATTATTAATTAACCGCTGATTGAATGATTAATCTCTATTAGTTGGTTGGGGATTTGGTTATTAATTAATCAATGATGGACCAATTAATCCCTTATTATTCATTAATAAAGTTTATGTTTCAAACTTAGGGCGGATATTAATATAAGGGTTTTATTATATAACTATAGGGGAAGGGTTTATTGTTTTTCGGGATTTAATACATAATAAAGTTAATAAATTAATATGAAATGGGCGGAAAGGATCTTTACCATAAGTTTAATGTATAACACATGATTGGCGCACTTTATTCATATGCAAAAAATACTTAAGGTAAAATGGTTTTTATGAGTTGTTTGAGTGGAACAGGGTTTATATGGGGGGGATTCACTTTTCTTAGGTAACAAGGTATTATCCTTAGGAAAAGGGGTTTTTTAGGGGAGAATGAATGAATGATGAAGGTGTGAATTTTTATGAGGGGTTTTTAGCTCCTTTAACCTTATAAGTTATTGGGCCAAGAGTCTGGTCCCTTCAGAAATAAAAGAAATGCTCTAAGCCCCTTTAACTTAATGGAACTTTTATTAGTAGGAAATTAGTTACCATGAGGGGTAAAAATGAATGAGGAAATTAATGATGTAACCTTGTAAATGTATCCTTATCTTCCATAGTTTTCAAAGTAATGTAATGATGAAAACAAATGATTTGAGCTTTTAACTTAACCATTCATCATACATAATTCTGCAACCAAACATATACTTACCCACCTACACATCCTAACATTTTTACTTCTTTTATTAGGGTGCACTTAAAATGGCAAACCCTTATCAAACTTTTCTTTTCTTTTACAATGGAAATCTATCTAAGTCTATCCTTATTACATCCAAGGGCTCAGATTAAACTGTTGAGCTCATTTTATTCACTCTACCTATCTACTTATCTGCCAAGATTAAACAGTTTGGTCAGATTTTATTTTCTATCTCTAAGCATGAAATTGAAAACATGGAATAACCAAGATTAAACTATTTGGTTACCATGGATTGTGGCATAAGTAACAAGTTGCACACAATCATTTATACAAAAGTGAAATAGTAGTGGCATTTTGGCTTGCACACTTTCATGGTCTTTTCATTTTTCTTTGGGGTTCATTTTCTTGACCTTTTCTTTATTCCTTTTGTCCTTTAATTTTTCTTTTAGGACATACCCTCTTTACATTTTTTAATTTTTTTGACTTTTTACAAATATGGAAAACATTTGTAGAAAGCAAAGGTATGTACATATTTCAGACATAAACTAAGTCAATCATAAATTATGACACCTATTAGTATAGGAACATAACAATGGATCCACTTCGGGATGACTTTCCCTGGTGGAAAGTCAAGAACTGTAGATCAATGGCCTTCTGAAAGACTGTGATTTTACTCTACAACTTCCCTTGATTCTGCTGCTTTATTGATATCTATGACAGTGAAACTTTTGAAGCTTAGGTGTTATAGACATTTTTGTGCCTTACAACATTGAGCATGAAATGTCCATAATCTAAGGGATCCAAAGTCCCTAAACATGTTGTTCCTACCCCTAGAGGAACAAGGCTAACAAACCACAGCAATTCACAGAAGTTCTCCACCAGAAACTGCTCAAAAACAAGTCAATTCAGGATCATGTCAATGGCTCCACTGACCATCTGCGCTGAATGTCAATGGCAACACTGGCTACCTACGCTGAATGTCAAAGCCAACACTGGCTACCTGCGCTGAGCGAGAGTGGACATGTGGCAGGCTCATTCCTCAAGGTGTCAAAACCCAGGAAGCTTCCAGAATGACACTTGCCTCAGGGAATTCGACTGGTGATGAGTAAGAGGTTCCAAATCTCCAAGTGGAAGCAAGAACCTCCAAGTGGAATCAAGAACTGAAAGAGGGAGAGGACACTAGTCAGATCTCAAGCTGACTCATCCTCTCTCCAAAACATCTATATATGGATCTCTCCTCCATGAGATCTAGGAGGCTGGAATTTTGTTATTGCAAAGAATTGTTGTTGGTTTGAGACTGGAATCATTGGGTGCTTAATGCTTTGAAGGGAGGTGAAGATAGGAATTCCATTCTACTGGGAAGTAGATGCCGAATTGGAGCCCTCTGGGTTGTATCTCTTCCTGAACCTTGTTATTTATCAATAAAGTTATCTTGGTTTTCTCCTATATACTGATGTATCTTTGATGTATGATTGCATTAGTGTATTTGATTTATTTCTAATCCTGAATCAGTTACGAATATGAATATCTGTCTTTATGTTGTGTTCTTCTCTTGTCGCAAGTAGTTGTTCTCTTGTGATATTGCAGAGACCTGTTGAAGCTGGGCGAGCGAGGAGGCAAGTAGCTGTGAACACCCAAAGAGAAGAGGATCTGGATCGAGGGACAAATGGAAGATACTGGTTAGTCCATCTATCTCTCTTCATTCTTAATTCATAAAGGAAGATTACTAGAATAGCTGTCTCTGTTTGTTGCTAAGGCACTGTCTCACCTTAGGTGGATAGGATCGTCCTGCATAGGCATTTTTCCCCACAACAAATTGGCGACTCCACTGGGGAGATTTGTTTTAGTCATTTTATTTGTGTTTCTATCATTGTTTGTTTCATAGACTCAACAGCAACAATCGAACTGCTTCTGCTATTCTCAGTGGCAAAGTAGACAGTTGCTGCCTTGATCCTTCACTGGATTTTGTCTATGATCTGAAAAATGGACTCACAAATGATTTGATGATCCTTTTTGATAGATCTTAGTACCCTCTCAAAGCATCCCTTTGATTGTACCTTGCTTGTGTTTCTGATTTGGCCTGAAACCGTTGATTATTGAGCAATCTGTGACCCAGAACCCAGTGAGAAATGAGAGTTTCTCCTTCAGCGCAACTGCTGTGAAGGCATTCTGCATTTCAACGCAGGTCCCGTGAAGGCTACCTGCGCTGAATGTCAAAACGACAGTGTTGAGGTTGCGCTGAACCAGTTTTGCCTTGTGTAGTTGGGGTTCTCTGCTCTCTGTTGCCCTGTTTTGATCTTTGTTTTTTGCAGCCTGTAACCAGCATAGGTACCAGTCTGATAACTCCTTTTCTCTGCTTAAATTCCGCCTCCTTTTGTACAAAAAGACTGTGAGTGTTTTATGTGTTTGTGGCGTCATTTACAGTTTTCCTTTGCATGAGTGAAATAATCATCCTGTAGCCCTTGATTCAGATCTGTTGATTGTGATCTTAGGAGAGAGTTCATTGGCTGTTTACAGTTGATTATACATTTTCTTTTGCTTATTGGTTTGAGTTTGTCTCTTTTAAGTGTCAAAACAAGTATTCATTTCAAAAGTCGCAAAGTGTTGTAATCTCTTCTACCCTTGTTGATTTCGAAAAAGTAAACTTGTTTGTACTTTCCATTTAAAAGCAAATTCAAAGTTGTACAAAAAGCTTTCTTTGTAGGCATCAATACTAAGAAAGAGAAAAACAAACACCTGCATTGTGCATTTGCATTTTGATAAGTTTTCATGCTTGATTTAGGAAGAGTGCATTAGAGTGTGCTGATTGCTCTTTGAGAAAAGATGGTGTCTTTCTTTTCCCTTAGTAGCTAGGATTTTCAAAGTTGAAAAGATATAAAGCTTGCTTATCATCTTAGACTGCATTTAGGAATTGTACCATACATCTCGTGGTGATCCAGAAAGGCAAACTTCTAAAAAGATCAACTTAAAATAAACTGAATGAACCTAACAATGCTTTGCAACATAACGCACAACATAGAGGTCTAGGCTAGAGACGTGTTCTGGCGTCGTTAAGCCTGGTGACAGTCAATCTCGTGGAAGGTGGGTGATTCCTCCTGAGGGACAATAGTGCCAGTACGGATTGTGATCCCACGTACCGTCGCGTATATATTGGGATACCCCTATAGGAATTTAACCTTTATCCTTAGGAAGCCGTGTCGGCCACCCTACTGATCGCAATGCACTTAACACAGCATTCAGGAAGATCAACCGCCCGTACCTTAAAAAGTATTCTGCGGTTTTGCGAAAAGTTTGGCACACCCTCTGCCTAGAACTCTAGAGCAGTTCCTTTTGGCCTTTTTCAGACTCTATAACAGAAAAAGTCCATCCGAGCATTTGTCACTTCGGGCTCGTTAAAACATCGAAGGAGACTAGAGTCATCTTTAGCTTTTTCTCGACTCTTTAAAAGTGAAAAAGCAAGTTGTGTCTAAAGCGTCGTTAACAATTTATTTTAAACGGAACAATCACCCTTTATTCCCGCGTTGATCTTTAGGTTGAAAAGATGGAGCACACCAACCAAGGAATTCCCCTTGGTGGAAATCCTAGTCCCTTCTCCTCTTGGGGAGATGTTGGTGCGCCCCACATGGCCACATTGTCGCTTCCAGGACTGACAATTGGCCTACCAGTCTGGCTCTTTTCAACCAATGTCGTTCAGAACACCACGGTTCCTGAACAGTCGAGTCAACAGTTAGACCAGACAAGAGTTGCCCACCAGCCTTCGACTTCATATAATTCTTCCTCTCCTCCTTCCTCTTCGCTTGACGGAACTGGTAGAACAAAAAACCGAGTTCCTAAGGAGAAGAAGGAGAAGAAGAAGAAAGAGAAGAAGAAGAAGGAGCCAAAGGCGACTGGGGGCAAACAAGTGTCGTCTGACAAAAATCCACACACAGCACTCACTAGGCCTAAATCGCCATGTGTCATATGCAAGGGAGACCACTTCCACAGAGATTGTCCCTGTATCCCTCGGATACTAAGGGACTGGTCCCCCCGTTTGCACAATTCGGTAGCATCGACCTCTGATAGCCATGTTGACTGCTCACCATCAACTAGTGGGAGTGAAGCCCCAGGACAGAGAGGGAAAGCTAAATTTCCCTGCAGACTGTGTGAAGGCGATCATGCCATCCACCGCTGTCCCTTCTTAGACGAGGCAAAAAGAGTTTTGGAAGATCGCCTGATTTTACGAGCGCAACTTCCTCCTGGATATCAAAGACTCCTGCCAAGTCCTTTGCTAGTTGAGAACCTGGCTGACCCGCCCAGGTGGTCAGCCGAAGCACCTATCATTGGAGATGAACCTTCTGAATCCATACCTGACGAAAGTCAAAAGGTTGAGGCAGAAGTTGACCCGGTTTTGCCTTCAGAGGCTCTATCTTCGAATGATACCATCACAGAGGAGATTAAAGACGACACCGTCCAAATTCTCTTCATCAACACTGACTCTGATGAACAAGGGGGCAATGCCACCATTCCTTTATCGCAGGAAGGAAGTTCGTCAGAGCGATATCCGGCCGTCTATTCGGTCCCACCACCAAGCAACCTAGTTGTCTCGTTCGATTGGAACCAACTAGGCAGACCCCGGTTGCTAGCCAGTATACCATTCAGAATTATCGTCCAAATATACAGAATGGTAATGGCTGGCACGATCATTGAAGAAGGGGCATCTATGAGTATCCTTTCCTCTATTGCTTGGAAAGCGCTTGGTTCGCCTACGGTGTTGCCTGAAATGAGAAATCTATCAGGCTTTGATAAAGGAACCAGTCGACCTTTAGGGATCCTCCCCAATGTGCCCATAACATTGAAAGGGAAGACCGTTCAAATGAATGTGATGGTCGTTCAAGAACCCTTGGATTATAACCTACTCCTTGGACGAGACTATATATATTGCATGGGAGCCATCGTCTCATCACTCTTTAGAGTAATGTGTTTTCCGCATGAAGTAAGAATGGTCAAGCTCGTGGACCAACTTTCATTCCCCGAATCACGCATCGCAAATAGTCATACACCATCCCTAAATGGTCTATTCACGCAAGAAGTGTCTCAAACCACGGTCTGTCCTCCTGATGAGCGCGAGTAATCCGGGAGGATATGACTGGAACCCAGGGGGCATGCGTCCTGGTCTGCTTCGGCAGGAAAACTTTGGGTATAGGGTAGGTTTCCGCGGGAGAATATGACTAGTCCGTACCCCGTCCGTGATTGGAAGAGGGGTTGTTCTAGAATAAGATTCTTTTGTCAAAGTTATGTGAGTTGGCGGGCTACGTCACTCACCTTTGTCTATTTCGGTAGACATTGCCGAGGAAGTGTTTTGTTTGAAAGATTAACGAGACAATCTTTGGGTAACCTGAAAGAGGTAAGCCTCTCTCGTTAAAACAAATGTTTTGGCGGAAGTGAAGTAGAGGTAACCTTGAAATCGTACTTTATGCCTGGGGGCATGCAAACCTTTTGGAGTACTAGCAAGGGGCGGCTATTTATTTTTTAAATTTTTAGGTCCTCCCTTTAAACCTGTAGGTCTAACCCTTTAAACTCGTAGGATTAGTCGTTTCCGAACTTGCATAACGAAAGGATCTGGAGCAAAGCTTACGTGAGATGAAGCTCCATAAAAAATAGCATCTTCAATGAGACACTCTTATCATATGACTGGTATAAACGAGCAGTTTTAGCACATAGTTCATGCTCGTTAAAAAATAAACGCAAGATCTGAGCAATTTTAGTCCATAGTTCATGCTCATTAAAAAATAAACAGATCTGAGCAGTTTTAACACAGACTTCATGCTCGTTAAAAAATAAACATAAGCACTACCCGGTAAATAACCATTGTGAATGTAACTTTATCAGCCATTAAAGCCTTGGTCGTGTTTGCACCATCACCTCCACTTTTCCATTGGCCGATCGTTCACCTCCATATGATTGTTTACCCATTTTGAGGAACAGCTGCGAAGAGTGATTTCACCTAGCCATCCTTGTGACACTGCCGTGATTGGAAAATTCCAACCTGTACCTGGAATCAGCTGCTAACTCTGTTTATCACTCGTTCCTCAAAAGACGAGTCTTCTTTAAGCTCTTTTCAACTGACTCGTAAAATATGAAAAGATTGTCGAGTCCTTGGCCTTCCAGCTCGTTAAAGGGACATGAAGTGTTATCCCTCCTCTAGATTTTAATCTTTTTGGACCTGAGGGATTATTGCACAAAAAGATCGAGCGCTTGTGTGTTCGGCTCATTAAAACTATCGAAAACTCATCCCTTCTGTATTGTTTTATACTTTTTCGGACCTAAGGGATTAGATGACGAAAAAGGACTTTCGGAGTTAACTTTATGTACCTTTTCAGACTCTCTAAAAATGAAAAGGACCAAGTTATCTTTGTCGTTAGACTCATTAAAATCACTAAATAGCGACAAACTTGTCTTTAGACGAGAACGAGTTTCACTATCGCTAGGCTCGTTAAAACATAGCGATGGGCTTGCCCGAAGGACAGGTTATAGAACAAGCATATGTTATCCTCCTCAAGCTTGACAAAAATAAAGAGGTACTGGTCAATAGTGACTGGGGAAAAATTGGGAGAAACTAAAGAAAACTTTGATGGTAGCAAGTCGCTCTTGAACATGACACTTTTCCTCCGTACCACAATCGGGTTGGGTTGTTTCATTCACCGGTCACATCACCATGGTCTCGCCATACCATCCATAATTGGGGTAATGCTACCAATCCATCGCATCAGTGTCGCCATATTTTCAAGAGAAGTCGTTCAGAATGAGTCAACCGTGTCCCATCCACTGCCATACATTATCCTTCATCCATTCATGACCGCCACCCTGAATCATATGTCACAGATCGTTTTCATCTCCATCAAAATCATCAGCTCCATTCCGTGTCACTGAGGTGGGATTCATTAAGGCCCTCCTTTGATGGATTGCTTCTTGTCGACATCAGTTCATTATCCAAGAAGTTGATTTAGGAACAACCCCTTCAGTACTTTGAAGCTTGCATGCCTCAATGGCAAGTTTCTCACTTCTGGCGACAGGTATACATCAATGACCTTCGACCAAAAGATTTTGCGTGGTGTTCGACGCCAAGTCCTTTATTCACACCACGTGAATTGTACTGCAGTACCTTGAGGGTCATTATCATTATCGGTGATTCCTCTCGCGCTTGTTAACAGTTTACCTCATTGACCGGTAATCAAGCGATGTCTTTCCATGTTCGACTTCAGAACAATTCTCACATGGATCGACTTGTACTTAGAGTGAAGATCGAACGAGTTTGAAGACCCCGGATCTAGTTTCATCCATCCGGGCTGCGATATATATTCAAGAAAGATAAAGACATTTGACATGTACATCCTTGCAGCAGATGATCATCCTACTCAAAGGATGATAATTTCACCAAAATTATCAGTCTACCATCAGACGATTGTCTGTTCTATGTACAAAAATGAATTTATAAAGCTGAGCATGGGAATGCCCGCCTCAGCTAGATCATGAAAGCAGTATGAAAAATAATGTATTGTATTGTATCTCATTACAGGTCTCCTCCCAGCAATTGGATGAACTTCGGACCCTCCTGGATAAAGCATTTCACCCGATAAACGGCCTCATACTTTAGGGGGTAACTGTTATAGACATTTTTGTGACTTACAACATTGAGCATGAAATGTCCATAATCTAAGGGATCCAAAGTCCCTAAACATGTTGTTCCTACCCCTAGAGGAACAAGGCTAACAAACCACAGCAATTCACAGAAGTTCTCCACCAGAAACTACTCAAAAACAAGTCAATTCAGGATCATGTCAATGGCTCCACTGACCATCTGCACTGAATGTCAATGGCAACACTGGCTACCTGCGATGAATGTCAAAGCCAACACTGGCTACCTGCGCTGAGCGAGAGTGGACAGTGGCAGGCTCATTCCTTAAGGTGTCAAAACCCAGGAAGCTTCCAGAATGACACTTGCCTCAGGGAATTCGACTGGTGATGAGTAAGAGGTTCCAAATCTCCAAGTGGAAGCAAGAACCTCCAAGTGGAATCAAGAACTGATAGAGGGAGAGGACACTAGTCAGATCTCAAGCTAACTCATCCTCTCTCCAAAACATCTATATATGGATCTCTCCTCCATGAGATCTGGGAGGCTGGAATTTTGTTATTGCAAAGAATTGTTGTTGGTTTGAGACTGGAATCATTGGGTGATTAATGCTTTGAAGGGAGGTGAAGATAGGAATTCCATTCTGCTGGGAAGGAGATGCCGGATTGGAGCCCTCTGGGTTGTACCTCTTCCTGAACCTTGTTATTTATCAATAAAGCTATCTTGGTTTTCTCCTATATACTGATGTATCTTTGATGTATGATTGCATTAGTGTATTTGATTTATTTCTAATCCTAAATTAGTTATGAATGTGAATATCTGTCTTTGTGTTGTGTTTTTCTCTTGTCGCAAGTAGCTGTTCTCTTGTCGCAAGTAGTTGTTCTCTTGTGATCTTGCAGAGACCTGTTGAAGCTGGGCGAGCGAGGAGGCAAGTAGCTGTGAACACCCAAAGAGAAGAGGATCGGGATCGAGGGACAAACGGAAGATACCGGTTAGTCCATCTATCTCTCTTCATTCTTAATTCATAAAGGAAGATTACTAGAATAGTTGTCTCTGTTTGTTGCTAAGGCACTGTCACACCTTAGGTGGATAGGATCGTCCTGCATAGGCATTTTTCCCCACAACATTAGGGCCTTCTCTTCGGGCTTCAACTCCAAAATTTACCATCCAATCAACACTGAAAATTATGAAGGATATAGTATATATAATTGAAATGGTAAAATTAGTAAATTGGGTCAGTGTAGTGCTTCAACATTCAACCATTGACAGGTCCTCCTTCTATCTTTACACCATCCTTCTCTGAGAAAATAAGAGTTATTTCTTCGAAAGGCATATATAACTTTGACAGTTCGATATTTGAGGGCCAAATAGATGAAAACACCATAGATAAATGGTTAAATATGCTAGAAGGATATTTTTATGTTCATTATTTTTTCAGCCGAGAAAATATTACATTTTCTCTTCTCAAAGCGCCTCCCATGTCAAGGATTGGTGGGAAACCTACTGTGAGTGGATGGATGAAAGTATGACATCATTGTTTTCAATTGCACCCACTTGGAACTCATTCCGGGATTCCATCAAGGAGGAGTACTACCTTGTCTGAAGCTATGAGGATAAATACATAAAGTGGACAATGCTACGGCAGGGAAGGGACCAAGATGTGCCAGAGTTCACCAATGTTTTTCATACCCTTCACAAAAATTTGGGTAACAAGGATTCTGAGAAACATTTGGACATCTCGTCACTCAAAATGGCATACCGATACGTTTTTGAGATCGAGTAGAAGTTTAAACATAAGAAGCAAGACTTTGGATCTGCAAATTTGAAGCAAGGGAAAGGTTCCCCCAGACCACAAAATAAAGGACAAAGCCAAGGTGGGGCAGTCCAGGAAAACCCACCAAAACGGAAGCAAATAAAAACACCACGAAGCCGAAGAAGGACACGGGAAAGTGATGTTAATTCCATAAGAGCTCTAGTCACAACAAAAGTGAGTGTCGACCCAAGCAGTCACTGGTGTCCGAGCTGAAGGCTTCGGAATCTAACGCATGTTCTGACTCTGAGTTAGAATCCGACAAGGGGAATGACAAAGGGAATCAGATTATCAATTGTGGAGCTCAATGCCACCATTTTGACCATGAAGATCCAGAAGGTGGAACCCAAAGATCTAGAGGAGGAGGAGCGCCTCTTCCACTCCCAGATGTGGGTAAAGGGTTCCCAGTGTTGGGTGTGGAGCCTGATTATCTTCTATATTCAAAGGTATCACCACATAGGACCCCAGCTCGAAATGGGGGCGGCAACGCCGCCCGTAAAATGTTCGCTGCAGGGGGGGTCTAGGGGGGGCGGCTACGACCTTTGGGAGCCCCCCTTAGCGGGGGGTTTCGGGGGCAGCGCCCCCGAAGCTAAAAATAGTTGTAAAATTGCCTTGTAAAAGTATAGTAATTTCCAGTCAATCTGGGCCGTTCATTAGGCGGATGATCTGACGGTAGAACTTATGTTTAGTTTAGGGTTTTTTTCCCTAGAAGGCAACCCCTCTCTTTGTATGAGGGTATTGTATTTGAGGCTGTGTGATAGATGTGTATTCGGTGAGTGAGAAACAGAGAGGTGAGACTGTGAGAGAAAACAGAGGATATTACAGCGGATTTGCTGTAGGTTGTGTCTCTTCAGTTTGTTGGATAATAAAAAGGAAGGATTGGTTGTTCGGGGTGGACGTAGCCCAAACTGGGTGAACCACGTATATCTGTGTCTCTCTTGTTTTGTGCGTTTTCTGTGTTTATATTTCTGCAATATTTTATGTGTTCCGTTGCTCCATAATATATAATTTTCTAACACCCAGCTACAGTTCATTGTCGATAGCGGGAGCAAAAAGAACCTCATTTCGTTAGAGGTCATGAAGTGGCTGGGCTTACCGACCACAAGAAACCCACAACCGTACACCATTAGGTGGCTTCACCAAGGACGGGATCATCGCGTGAGCCAGCAGTGTTGCTTTCCATAGAGCATCAAGCCCTTCACGGATGAGGTATTATGTGATGTTGTTGCCCTTGATGCTTGTGATGTATTATTAGGCCAACCATACATGTGGAAGTGACATGATTTTTATTTATCAAGGCCTCATGCTGTTATTGTTACTTTGGGAAATAAGTTGTACAGGATGTCGGAGGTAGCATCGCCTACCACCATCTCTTTGGTTACTGCAAAACAATGTAGTAATCTCATTTCCAAAGCCGGGAAATTTGTTTTCTCAATAATACGCCCTTAGGGAATGAAGGAGATGGTGGCCACGACCTCTAGACAGGGCCCCTCCACAGGACAACAACAGATGGACAAGGTCATGGAGGAGCATGAGGACATTTTCACCTCCCCAATAGGGGTGCCTCTACACTATCAGGTCAAGCACACCATCGATCTGACCCTAGGTGCACCATTTCCCAATGGACCAATCTATCGACCCTCTGGGAGCTCGATCGTGTTGGTACAGAAGAAGGATGGGACTTGGAGACTCTGTATTGACTATCAGGCGTTGAACAAGATCATTGTCTAGAATAGGCACCTGATCCCATGGATTGATGACCTTTTGGACCAACTCAAGGGGGAAAAATATTTCAGCAAGATCGAATTGAAGTCAGGATATCACGAGGTACCAATCGAACACTTCAATGTGTGGAAGACTGCCTTCAAAGCCAAGGAGGGCCTTTTCGAATGGTTGGTTATGCCTTTCGGGTTGTTGAATTCTCCTGCAACATTCATGAGGCTGATGGATGTCATCTTGTAGCCATTCACCAACTCATTTGTAGTGTTATACTTGGATGACATCTTGATCTTCAGCCAGAATTGGGAATAGCACCTCCACCACATCCGACAGGTTCTTCAAACTCCACGACAACACAAGTTGTGTACCAATTTTGAGAAATGCACTTTTGGCATGACCCAGGTTTAGTATCTAGGATACATTATTGATGAACGGGGGATGCATGTGGATCCAGCCAGGATCCAAGTCATTTGGGATTGGCCAACCCCAACCACTCTGATAGAGCTTTGCAACATTCTAGGTCTTGCCAATTTCTACCCTAGGTTCGTGTTGGGATTCTCTCATATCACTTGGCCCTTGAGTCAAGTCACCAAGGGAGGACCGAAAGTAAAATTACTTTGGTCTAAATCTCAACAGAAGGCATTCACAGAGTTGAAACATCGCCTCTGCTCAGCCCTAGTTCTCACATTACCAGACTTGAAATAGCCATTTGAGATCGAGACAAATGCCTTTGACTATACAATTAGGGCAGTCCTTACTCAACAGGGGTAGCTAGTGGCATATCATCATGAGACACTTTCAGACACAATCCGAAAGTATCCCACTTATGACAAAGAGATGTATTCCATTATTTAGGCCTATCGACAATTGAAGCATTACATTTTGGGGAAGGAAATAGGTATCCACATAGACCACCAACCCCTGCAGTTCATACAGATGCAAGAGAAGTTGTAGAATGATCGCCATCAGAAGTGGTCTACATACCTACAACAGTTCCATTTGAATATCAAGTATAAGAAGGGGAAAACCAATAACGTTGTAGATTGCCTCAACCGACCACCAATCATGGCATTAACCACCATGCTCAACTCTTGTGGCCATGAGACATCTGGTTAGCCACTTCTCTACAAAAGCAACCTAGAATTTGGCCACACATACCAGACGCTCTTGGAAGGTCAACAAGTTCTAGATTTTCACCTCCAAGATTCCCTTTTATGCCACCTAGGACACCTTTGTGTTCCTTCATGCAATTGTTCCAAGATTATTTGGGAAGCGCACTACAGTTGGCATGTTGGGCATTTCGGGGTCGCAAAAATGGTGGCAGTACTGCAAAAGTATTTCTATTGGCCAAATCTTTGACAAGATGTCGTGAAGTCCATCAGATCCTACACTGCCTGTGCCATCAAGAAGCAAGGCCTCTATACTCAGCTCCCTACCCCTAGTTGACCTTGGGAATCCATATCCATGGATTACATGTCGGGCCTTCCTTCTACTAAGCATGGCAAGGACTGTGTTTTTATGGTCGTCAACAGATTCTCAAATATGGCCATTATGGGGGCCTGCAAGAAGAATATCACAGTAGAAGCCACTGCTAGACTCTTCTTTGAATGAGTGTGGGTACACTTTGGGATCCCACAGTCTATCATCTCAGACTAGGACAATTGGTTCCTTACTACATTTTGGTCCAGTCTCTAGTCGATGTTGGACACCAAGCTCACTAAGTCCACAACTTTCCATCCCCAAACTAATGGCCAGACAGAGGTCGTCAACAGGATGATCGTACACATTTTGTACATGTACAACTCAAAGCATCCAAACACATTAGATGAGAGTCTCCCCTATCTCCAGCACTGATATAACTGGCCTCTCCACAACTCGACTGGCCACAACCCTTTTCAGGTGGGCTTAGGATTCTAGCCACTATGTCCCATTGATGTGGCCATACCATTTGCATCTACTTAGGAAGATTCAGCTCATGTCCAATCCAAAGACGATTAGGCAAACGACTTCATTGAGAACATCCAACATATCCGCCAGTAGGCCCACCACATTCTGGAGAAATCAAATGCCAAGTACAAGTAGTGACATCATCAACATCGGGTGCCACACAATTTTTATCTGGGTGACAAAGTTTGGTTTCATTTGTAGAAGGAACACCTTACCGTAGCCTGTCGTAAACTCAGACCACTCTGATATGGTCCTTACACCATTACCAAGGTTGTGGGAGACAATGAATCTGAGCTCAGCATTCCCCCATTCCTTGGCCTACACCTAGTGTTCAAAGTGGACCATCTTCAACCATACTTTCCACCATTGCTAGACACATCAGACATTGCAGAACAACACACACCTACAGATATAAATCTAGATTGCATGGAATAAGCCACAATTGATCGAATCATGGACACATAGATCAAGAACACTTGATAACAAAGGATCCAACTATATCAATTTGTCAAAGGAGGCCAACTCCTTCACCACGGCAAGTGGCTCACCAGGGACCAAGTTCAGCAGAAGTTTCCTCATCTCATGGAGGAACTCAACGCAATGGGTACCATTGCTTCCTAAGGGGGAGGAATGATCCAGGTGGATATTAGTGGCCACCTAGCTATTCCACTTGGACCCCCACCATTGCTTCTTTAATTTTTTAAGTTTCCTTATTTGTAGCACAATTTACTATTTTTGGCAGTTTTTCAGCTCATGAACTCCTGGAGTCGTTTTAAGGCCCTAAACGATGTTGTTTAGGAAAATTGGGACCTATGTTCCTTGTTTTACATTCAAAATTTGTATTCCTTGGATAGATTTTTCTAATGAGGTATTGTGCACCTCAAACAGAGATTGTATGTCAAAGTTACGACCCTCGGAAGTTGATGTACCAATTTACCCAAACGGAGCCCATAGTTTGGTGCTTCATCTCTTAGGGTTAGATTTTTGGATGTTCAAGGTTTTCCATTGTTTCTCAATAATAAATAGGCCTTTGAGCCTCATTGTAACATAGTTCATAGGCATGTAGCCATCACATCTCTTCTCAAAGATAAGCCACCATTGCGCTAGCCAGTCTTATTTCCATTCTGTTTGTAAGCATATTTCAGTATTTTATATTAATGAAATGAAGTGTTCTTTCTGTTGCATATTTGTATTTATGGTTATATTTGCAATTTTTTGTGTTCCTGTTTAAATCTGAATCACCGTTAGTGAGAAAGGGTACAACGAGGTGTTTCATGTTACCAAGAATGGGGTCATTCTACAACCTAGGTGCGAGCTAAGAGCTCAACAACTAGATATTAAGATCTTACCCCTCAATCGATTCAATAAGAAATCACTCAAGTAGAACAAAAATTAAAAAATGAAAGGTGCACTATCACAGATACAATATTTCTAGCAGAGGTGGTATACTAGCTCATGGATGTAGGGCACACTAAACGTTTCTACAACCAGTACATGTACACGGTGGAAATTTATTAGCACCTCAAATTTCTTCAAGGCAGAGTTCTTGTTAACATAAACGAGATGAAGGAAGGCATCCTCTTTATCATGAATCAGATGCAGAGGTAAATGATAACAATGATCCATTGAAGGATTAAGAACATAGAGAAAAATTGTGCATCCCCTCTTATCCTGGCTACTCTCCAAATAAAAACAAGCCCATTCCAGTTGAAGCTACAAATTCTGAGAGGTCAGCCTGATTGTCTTGTAGACATTTAGTTTTTCTACTTATATTTTTAAGTTCAACATTTTTTTATGCAGAGATGGCCACATAGGCCCAACAATCAAAATTGTTGTTTTGTTATCATGGGTTTACTCATATATTTTCTTTTAGGACACTAAAACATTTGAAGATCTCTATCTAGCCTGGTTCCCCTAGTGATATACGAGAACAATCTTTTGAAGCCACATATGTATAATATTTTTCTAAAGGAATATACATTACTTACTTTACAACAAAAAAACAATTATCTTTATAAGGAGGTATTGAATTTGATGTTTAGGATTATAAATGGAGGGGTTCATAGGAAGCTTGGGATTTGACTTATACTTGACATATAGTACAATGAATGAATGAATTTTTGGAGATATTAGCTTTGATAGTTGGTAGGATAAATGGAGGGAGCAAGATAGAGATTAGGCTTGATTTTTGGTAGGATAAATAGATAGGTTTAAGGCTTGGTCGATTAGATCAGGAGAGAGATTTAGATTGACATGCACAAGACAAAATGGAGGGATCCTTGAGCACAATAACAAAACATCTCGTAGAATTAATCTTATGGGTACACTTTGTTGGAAATACTGAGAGGGGGGGTGAATCAGTTTTCATTTTCAATTGTTACTTTTACCAGTTATATCACTTATATTTAGAACAAAAAATGAACAATAAGAATAAATGTTTTTATCAATTTCTTCAATAAATCAAGTACAATATATGTAGGGCTCCAACCCTAGATGAAGACACCGATCTTCAATCTCCTAGGCTCCAACCCGTATTTTCCAAACACCGACTTGGACTTCTAAGGCTCCAACCTTGTTAATTTTGAGGCACCAACCTCAAGGGCTCCAACCCTATATCTAGTTCAGGCTCCGACCTAGTTTCTTGAGGACTTCGATCCTCTAGGGCTCCAACCTTATCCTTCAAGGCACCAAGCTTGTCTTTTGGAGGCTCCAACCCTTAGCTTCACTACGTCAAGATGTATTTGCTTATAATTCATAGGTCCCTATGTCTTCTTCAACGAGCCTTGTCAATCTCTTCAACAATGCCTTCTTCAAATCTCTTCAGCAATGACAACCTTGTCTTCTTCGAAGGCGTCTCCACAACTCTTCATGGTACCCAAACAAAAACTTCAAGGTTACCTCATGATGACTTCAACAATGCATCATGGTCTCCAATAATATGTTTCCAAGATCAACTAAATCGTCTCAACAAGATGTCTTCAATATGATGTACTAAGCCTGCTCCAAAAGATTCTTTAATAGATTTGCCCTCCAAAATATCCTATAGGAAGTCCCCACAGTCACCTCATAAAATCCTTAATTCAAGGGACCTCAATAGACTGTTCACAAATGTCTTCAAGAGTGCTTCTTCAATGGTTATAAAATGACTCCAACTATACTTCAAATATTTCTTAAATTATACTCCAAGTTATGCACAGGAACATCTTCAAGAAGTATGCTCTAAGAACACTAAAACATGACTATCCTGGAAATCAGCTTCAAGGAGGTTACAAAATCGGCTTTAATGTCTTCAGGACGCTCCAAACAAAAACTTGAATACTGCTCCTGAAACTTTGTCTTGAAGACTACGATCAAAGGTGTCACTTGACTACTCCAAAGATGCTTATAGAATGCTCAAGAGGCTACCTCAAAAACTTGTCCAAACTATGCCCAATTTATTGCTACAAGGTGCTCACAAATGGTCCCACAAATATGCTCAAAAAAAGGGTGCCTACAAAACTTGTTCCCAAAACAAACTTCTACACTATTTAATCCATGAGAGATTCCTTCAATCAATCATAAATCTAGCCTTCTGAAGCTTGCATCATGTTCTCATCACCACAGATAGATATATATATTATTGTATTAATGTTACTGAAATTGCACCACATAAATCACATCACAAAGGTGTGTCACTACAGAATTTACATTACAGAGGTACAAAACTTGCATCACAAAATTGTCCATCACAAGACTTATATATATATTATAGAAGCATATCACCATAGAAATTGTATAGTAGAGGTTAGACACCTGAATTATTTTATCCACAAATCATCACCAAAATTATTTTCTCTTCTTCAAATTTGGATCCTTTATTTTTCTTCCTTATCTTGGCTTCAAGTTTGGGCCCTTTTTTTCTGAGATTTCTTCACCAAAAAATTGGATGAAATGAATGATGTTAGGCTTGTATTCATAGTTGTTTCATCTTCCAAATGAAGGGACACATCCCTTGACTAAGAGGCCAACTTGCATGAGTAAGTGTAGGATGACTTGCAAAAATATATATATTTCTCAACTTAAAAATTATTTTTATCATCAACCACTTGGATTTTTGGGGAAACTAAGGGCTCATTAGAAAGAGGAAAAAATCCTCTTTATGATGGTATAAGTCCCATTGAGAAAATGTTCCTCTAAGGTGGCAAAAATATTTTTTCTTTATGACTATTCTTAAATTTTATGAATAAAAAGATTGGGTCAACATGAGTAATGTTTGGGACAATATGACTTCTCCATTGTTTGGCTTCTTCATTATCATAGGATCATGTAGGACATCCATGTCATCATGATAGTATCCAACAATGACTGTATCATACTATGTCATCATATAATGGTGTAGTGATATGTCATAGGCATCATCATTAGGAAAGTTCCAAGGTAGTCTTCCAACCATCAAATGAGATCATCCATGTGATCATCTAGTCTTCCAAGCATGTTATATGTTATCACTCAGATTTCCCTTAGAAGTTATTCAAAAGAAGGAAGGGATCCAAGGTAACTACAAACCAATCTTTCAAGTACAGATCCTAGCCAATCTGTACTCAGAGAGGTCTCTCTCTTTATGATTTATCATTGTTTTGGGATGATTTAGGCTAGTTATGAAAGTTTAAGTGTGTTTTGATTTTGATTAGGTGGTGGAATTCTAGAACAGATGGGTAGAGAAAGCCTTCAGTCCATTGGGCCATGGAGTCAAACAAAGAGTTGCTTAACTGGATCAGATCAATTGCTAAAGGAGGAGTTCACAGGGCAAGCTAGCACAACAGAAAGCAAATTTGTGGGTTGAAATGGATGAGGTAATCCTAGTCAAGGTAGAAGGGCAACGGAGAATCCTTAAACTAGGATCAGGATGAGGAATCAAGGGAGATCAATAGTAAATGGAAATTAATAATCCTTTACTATTGACCTAAGGAAAAACTACGGAAGTAGGGGAGCAAATAAGATTTCCCAAACTAAGGTAATTCAGTAGAAAACAGTGAGAATGTAAACATGTCAAAACAGAGAGCATTTAGCTAATTCTGATTGTTTACCATTCAGATTTTATAAAGAAAACATGTGAATATTTATAGCATGATGAGAAAACAATAATAACATGAAGAGATAGTACTTAGTTTGTTTCCATCGTGCAAAAGAATCCTGTGAAATGTCTTTAACTTTATTTCATGATTGAACAACCAATCGAGACTTGATTACAATAGCTCACTAGCTTGATATGAAATGTATACTAGAAATGTCTTTGAATCCACCCCTAATGTCTTCAATTTCTGAAGTATTTATACAAAAATTACACAAAAATATCTCATAACCATATGAGATTTATTCCAAGAAATACAAAATATCTTTTACATAAAGATAGAGACAGATGGAAAATAGAATGTTGCTGTCCCTTTATTTGTGAACGAGCTAGAGGTTGGAATTTGAATTTGTCTCTTGCAGTTTCTCTGGTAATTGTGTGTTGGATCTCCTTCTTACTTTGACCTACTGATACTCTTTACCTGTATTACCAAACTTTACCTGGGTCACCAGACTTTACCTTAGTAAATATTTTATTCTTCACATATTTCCCACAGTAACTTATAGTATTTCTGTCATATTAGCCCACCATTCATCATTTGGTATTTTCATTCTGATTAGCTTTCTGTCCACTTCATCAGCTTCGGTGTACTTTGAAAATTTGGGTTGGGTGGTGAACAAGTGCTTCACTTCATGTTCTATATAAAAAGGTTACCTAAACCATCATATAGCTCTTTTCCAGTAGGTTGTGCTTCCATTGTGGAAGAGCTGGGTTGAATCCTGGCCCGTTTGTGTAGTCTCTCAATGTAGTCATCCTGAGTCATCAATTTGTCATGTATGACCATTGGGCTGGGAAGGCATTTCTCCTTTAAAATACCATATTTCAACATGAACTCATCTATGTCCTCCTGAATTCTTTGACATCTCTTTTCTAAATTAAGCATCAAGTTCTTTTTCGTAAGAACTTTCTTGATTTCCAGGATGGTGGCAGTTCTATCCTCAATTTCCAATTGCTCCAATCGGTGCCTATTTCTGCTATTCAAAAAGTTGATTAATTGGGTTGCCTCTTCAGGTTTATCCCCCAATTCTTCTTTGGTTTTTTGTATGGCTTCTACAACTATTTTCACTAGCTCGGTTTGCTCAAAAATGATCTAGATGGAAGGCCAAATATCATCGATGGAATCAATGATATTGGTCCATAAAATGTCTTTTATATCTTTCAAAGGTTTTTCAAATGTTAATTCCTTCTCCAGGACTTTGATTCTTTCTTCCATCCTTCTATTTTTCCTTTCCTCTTTCTTGTTTTGAATTTGAGCAAGCTCATAATGGGTCTCTAAGCTTGCCATTTGTTCTTTAAGTTTCTTCAACTCTATTGCATGGATACTCATTTGTTCCATGGCTTTGATCATTTCCTCTGTTTTCTCTTTTTTTTTCCCTATGCTGGTTGATGTACTTGTAGTTGAAGTAGTCCCTATCAATGGCAATGTTATGACTAGTGGAATTGTTGGTGCTAAAGTAGTTGCCAGAGTGGAAGGCATAGCTGTAGAAACTATTGGAATAACAGTTTGAGGGGCAGTGGTCGGCTCATTTTGCTTACACTGTATTTCCTTTTCTAATTCATCTTCAGTTTCCTTTAGCTGGTCATTTAGTCTTAGGAGAAAGTCCATGAGTTATTCCTCCTTTTTCCTTTCTACAACCTTTGTAGTTTGGGGATGTTGGAGTGGAGGAATCATTAGCTGCTTTTTCAAGGCAGCTATGTCATCTTTCTTCTTTTTAATAAGTTGTTCAGCTTCTTTCACATCTTTGGGATCATGTCCCAATTCTATCACCAGGTCCTCTAAACATTTTATTCTGGTATCGTTAGCTTGAGAGGAAGATTTCTCTAATTGCAACTGCGCAGAGGTGTTATGTAATGAATTTTGCAGTTGATGGGCTGCAATGGCCTTGCTGGTTAGAGTTGAATAAACCATTTCACTAGTCTGCTTGTGAAGCTCTATCTGGTCACTAGCATGAATATCCTTTGCCAGCACCTCAAAATCAGTTTTCAAGTAGTTTGCCATGGATTTTGGCTGTTGTACAATAGGCTTTAGAAAACTTATCTGCATTTTTCCCTCTTTTATGTTAAAATCTGACATAAGTCTCATTTGGTTTGTTGGGGCCATTTTTAGGAAATGAGCATAAGTTTGTGCTCTCAATTTCTCATTCCTTGCTTTTATTTCTTTGTATTTGCCCTTGATATCCATGCTCTATTCAGAGGCAGCCCTAAAAGAAGCCACCTTTGTACTTTGTTTTCTATCCAATACATGCATGTGTGAAGTGGATGGGGTCCCACCTGTTGGGATAGTTTTTAGGCTTTCTGTCCTCTTGAGCATTGTGTTTCCTGTGGTCTCCTTAATGAATTCTTCTTTAGAATGAGGATTCATCCTATGCCTTTTAGCAAAGGCTTGATCAATAGGCCTACTGGAAGGAGTGGCCTTTTCCTTGCCTCTCTTAGGATTTCTTTCATCATTAAGAGGAGTTTGTAGAATAGGAGGGTTGCTCATGATCTGCTGAGATGGAGCCAACTCCTATAAAATTTGAGGATCCTCTAATTCTTCTTGTTGTCTTGAATGTTCTGCCTGGTCTGATGTATTTTGTTGTTCCATTGGCCAAGTGCTAGGTTCCTGTGACCTTTTTGGTGATGAGGTCTCTCCTGGCACCTGTGCAAAGAAATTTTCATGAATTCTTTTCTCCAACTCTACCCATACATTGTCAACTTCTACTTGTGTGCTATCCTGATCTATGAGAGTTCCTTCGCCCCATTCAGTCTGATTTTCATATTTCTCAATCTCTGGGATCTTATGGTCGATGTAGGGGGGTAGCTTATTCTTTTGTCTTCTGTCACTGATGATGCTATGAGGGTCCTAAGACCAGATGAAGCTTTTTCTCAATCTCAATCTCTCAAGGAGTTACTCTGCCTCTTTCCCTGCTCCTCTGTTGTTGCAAATGAATGGGCCTAGGTGATCCTTTATCCTCAACTGAGCTTTCTTGTTAGTTTTTACAAAGTGGATTTCATCAGAATTGATTATTTGCCTGTAGTACTCCAGGGTAAATAATCTCATGGGGACATATTTGGGAAATTTATATGAAGGCAGTTCACACCCATAAATTTTGAACTCAGTATGGTTATGGTACAAGTACCAATCCCCAACGTTGTACTACTTGGATAACTGAATAATTTTTTTAATATCTGTACTAATCCTGGGAGGAGGATTTCCCGCTAACATAGTAGTTACTGGGTGAACAAACAAATCAATGAAATCTATGTAGGGATGAGGAGAAGCGCTAGAATAGTGAAATATAGAGGTCCAAAAGACAACAGACCTAGGATTCCCTCTGGTGTCAAGGTTTTGGACAGAGAAAGGGAATTTATTAGATTGGTAATAGAGAAAAAGATGATACAAAACTGAGGAATATTTAAACACTCTCTCATTCTCTAATCTCATGAATTAGTCATGTATTTTGTTTGCAATGAATGAAGCATAGTTAAATTTAGCTACAAGTGGTTGACCAGGGGTAAAAATAGTCATGAAAGCTAAGGTTAATTCATCTACATACTCATGAGTGGTCAAACCCATAATGCAAGAAATCATGATGATAATATCCTTGCCCAAATCAGTAAAGAAGCATGACATGTAGGGACGGGGGTCTTTTGGCCTATGTTTCTCTTCAATAAAAGTCTTACAGACTTTGGTAATTTCCGAACTGGACATCTTTGTAGATTTCTCAAGTAAATCGGCAATGGAAAGGGGAGTGAGGTCCTAATGAGGCTGCAATTTTAACATCTCATTTATAGATTCGGCTGTAATGGTGAATACGATTTTCTGGTCTGGGGACATTACAACCCTCATATTAGGGTCATAGTTTGCATGGCATTGGTGGACAATATCTGGGAAAATATGGACAGAAGGGAATTGATACTTAGGTAGGTTCGATTACCAAAGGCCTATGCTATCAGAGTTGTTCAGATAATTGTCCTAGCACCTATAATATAATTTCAAGGGGCTATCATAAGAAATTAGGTCTTTTATTTTGAAATCTCGGTCGGCCAAGGGAAGGTGGTCCAAATCCCTGTGGGGGGTAGTGATTGGCATGATATTTAGGGCGACGGGAGCTTCCATCCTTGGTTCTTGTGTATTCAAGGATGCTAGGAGGGAAATTCAGGGGTCTTTATGGAGAACCAGGTTGTTTTATGGAGAATTCAGAGTATTGGAGCACTCAATTTGGATAAAACACTCAGTTTCTAGTGTATTTTAATTCTGGTTTGACATAAACAAAGGATTTTTCAGTAGTAGTGGGTAAATACCTAGTTACAGTGGTACGGGACACAGAATGGTATTGGTGTGCAATTTGGAGGGAGTGTACTGGTCTGCAGTGGTGACTGGGAACTCAGTGGCTTCATGGAGTTGATGTTTTTGAATGCAGGTTGACAGCATGAACGTGCTTCTTTGTGCATGAGAACAAAATGCTCTTTTGTTTCGGAAGAATAAAAATAATGATTACCTTTGTTTTTATTCACAAAGTCAAAATGTTTGGCGGGTATGGTGAAAGGGATAGGTGGCAACAGGCTATGGTGAAAAGGACAAGTGGCGCTAGCCGATGGATGGGACATTTTGTCTTTAGTGAGGGAAGTAAGCGGGAGCAATAATGTCTTTTATCACACTGCTTTTGAGCGCTGGGTGGTATTGTCAGAGGTCTGCCCGATGCAATTCATTGGGCAACACGTAGCAGTGGGGTGAACAGTGAAACCGCTCACATCGGGCAGGTAACGTTCGGCATCGAAGGCCGCCCGATATGAGCGTTGACCGTCAGATCTAAAAGGGTCAGATCGCACGGTGATTGGGGCATGGATGTGATCAGGAGTTAATGGCGAGGCCTGACGGGGTTTTTTAATGCGTGAAAGGTTAATTAAATGTGGGTTAGGGAGGCTTAATGACGTCGGGGATGATTTGATTGGTGGGGACAGATTATTAATTAACCGTTGATCGACTGATTAATATCTATTAGCTAGTGGGGGATTTGGTTATTAATTAATCGATGATCGACCAATTAATCCCTTATTATTCATTAATAAATTTTATGTTTCAAACTTAGGGCGAGATATTAATATAAGGGTTTTATTATATAACTATAGGGGAAAGGTTTATTGTTTTTTGGGATTTAATACATAATAAAGTTAATAAATTAATATGAAATGGGCGGAAAGGATCTTTACCATAAGTTTAATGTATAACATATGATTGGCACACTTTATTTATATACACAAAATACTTAGGGTAAAATGGTTTTTATGAGTTGTTTGAGTGGAATGGGGTTTATATGGGGGGGTTCACTTTTCCTAGGTAACAAGGTATTATCCTTAGGAAAAGGGGTTTTTTAGGGGAGAATGAATGAATGATGAAGGTGTGAATTTTTATGAGGGGTTTTTAGCTCCTTTGACCTTATAAGTTATTGGGCCAAGGGTCCGGTCCCTTTAGAAGTCAGAGAAATGCTGTGAGCCCCTTTAACTTAATGGAACTTTTATTAGCAGGAAATTAGTTACCATGAGGGATAAAAATGAATGAGGAAATTAATGATGTAACCTTGTAAATGTATCCTTGTCTTCCATACTTTTCAAAGTAATGTAATGATGAAAAAAATTGATTTGAGCTTTCAACTTAACCATTCATCATACATAATTCTGCAACCAAACATTTGGTTACCCACCTACACATCCTACCATTTTTACTTCTTTTATTAGGGTGCACTTAAACTGGCAAACCCTTATCAAACTTTTCTTTTCTTTTACAATGGAAATCTATCTAAGTCTATCCTTATTACACCCAAGGGCTCAGATTAAACTCTTGAGCTCCTTTTATTCACTCTATCTATCTACTTATCTACCAAGATTAAACAGTTTGGTCAGATTTTATTCTCTATCTCTAAGCATGAAATTGAAAACATGTAATAACCAAGATTAAACTATTTGGTTACCATGGCTTGTGGCATAAGTAACAAGTTGCACACAATCATTTATAAAAAAGTGAAATAGTAGTGGCATTTTGGCTTGCACACTTTCATGGTCTTTTCATTTTTCTTTGGGGTTCATTTTCTTTCATTTTTTTGACCTTTTCTTTATTCTTTTTGTCCTTTGATTTTTTTTTATGACATATGCTCTTTACATTTTTTAATTTTTTTTTATTTTTTACAAATATGGAAAACATTTGCGGAAAGCAAAGGTATGTACATATTTCAAACATAAACTAAGTTAATCATAAATTATGACACCTATTGGTATAGGAACATAACAGTGGCTCCACTTGGGGATGGCTTTCCTTGGTGGAAAGTCAAGAACTATAGATCAATGGCCTTCTGAAAGACTGTGATTTTACTCTATAACTTCCCTTGATTCTGCTGCTTTATTGGTATCTATTGTTGGAAATGCAACAAGATGATGGAGCTTAGTGGAAAGGAGTCGCCTTCACTAAGTGGGCCCGCAGGCTATTTTTGGCGCAAAGTCTATTTTTAGACATATGGATCATGGTCTATGAGTTGCAGGATGCTATTTGTGGATTATTGGTCATGTTGGGAAAAATAGATGGACTTCTATTTTTTGTTCACAGCGGAGTGATCAGAGTCTATTTTTAGACTACCAGGCTAAAAATAGAAACAGTCAAATATTATTAGCCCTTAGTAATATTTGGACTCTAAACATTATCTTATTCTCTTGGAGCACTTCAGTTCGAGCTACGGATGTGGCACATGCAGTTGAAAAAAGGAATCACATGGTTTCTTATGTGATAGTTGAGCTATTGCATGGAGGACTTCAGTTAGAACTCATGCATGTGAGTTCTGTGGAGTTGGATGTGGAGTTGATGGAGTTGTGTTCAGTTTGACTTAGTTGAACTAGTTGTATTTAGTCTAACTAAAGAATACACTAGTGATGAGTTGTGTGAATTGATTGTTAATTAATTCACTAATTATTAACTCATAAAGTAACTAAAGAATACATCAGTTAACTTAGTGCATGGACAATTCAACAGAGACAAGTGTTAGAGGTAAGTGAAAGGGTGAGTTGTGACTATCAGTTGTGCATGAGATTTTGCACATGCATGGATTGAGTAATGCCAATGAGGATTGTGTAGTGTGGGCCAATATCAAGGCAATTGTAGCTTGTGCTCACGTGATTTCTCTTGTTTATTGCGCAGAGGAGGCAGACAAAACAGTGAAGGAGATTTGAACCTGTGACTTGTTCGGATCTAAGCTAGTTTTTTGTGTAACAGGTGGAGATAGTGCTGGATACTTGTGAGGAGTATTGTACTATGTATTGTTACATGTTCTCAATCATTAATATACAGATAGTGTGGGGTTTTCAACTGTAAGCTTTCCCCGGGTTACATATTGTGTTAATGTGTGCATGCTATTGATGTTTCATTGTTTTTGATGCTGCTAAATTGATGATCAACGTAGATGAGATTATGTATTGTGCATGTATTCTGCAATAGTGTATAATCATGATAATCTCTGTGAATAAGTGTTTATTATTTAAAATTTCTTCATCTATGACAGTGAAACTTTTGAAGGTTAGGGCCTTCTCTTCGGGCTTCAACTCCAAAATTTACCATCCAATCAACACTGAACTTTATGAAGGATATAGTATATACAATTGAAATGGTAAAATTAGTAAATTGGGTCAATATAGTGCTTCAACGTTCAACCATTGACAGGTCATCCTTCTATCTCTGCACCATCCAATTCTCTGAGAAAATAAGAGTTATTTCCTCCAAAGGCATATATAATGTATGGACCTTTCCATAGGAAGTCAAACTTCCCATGCTTCACTCTGTCTTCTCTTCTAGAATCCCATTTCAACACTTTGTCACCAAGGTAAAAGTCTTCTCAAATTTTGCCTAAAAGGCTTCTGATCTTCTTTTAAAGGGATAGTGTGTTGTATAATGTTGGTATCATAGGATTTTAAGTCTTCGTAACTCCAAGAAAAAACATCCTGGAATTCTTTCATTAGCTCCATATATTTCAGCTTTTCATCAGCGGGTAATGATTTAGACAATTTTATCAGTTTAGGATTCTTTTGAGTTCCTATGTTGCACTCTTCAATGTCTGATTTCAAAGGATCCATCTTGGGCTTTTTAGGAATATCATTGGAGTCAAATAAGTCCTCTAAAGGAGTCAATCCCTTGGGTAATTAGTTATCTTTTAGATTTATGACTTCAGTTTCATCATCAATTATTTCATTAATATCCATTTGCTTTAAGTCTTGAATATTTTTTTTATGAATTTAGTAGGGTGGAGCGTGTTTATTGAGTTTTCTTCCAATTTGTTAATTTCTAACTCATTAGTATGATCAAAATCTGAAACCATTTCTACATCTATATTAGTGCTAGCAAACTCTTCATCTAATGTCAGAAAGTGATTATTCTGTTTATCATTTTCAAAAACTTGTCAGTTCTTAAGATTATCAGGTATAGCTGGTCTATGCTTAACCTCTGCAGTATATTGGTGATTGGGCTGAAAAGGCAACTTGCAGGTGCTCGCAAACATGGCCATGCTATGGGCTTGCATGTTATGTTTTCTGGGAATGGTTGCAAGCTTGGTTTCTAAAAAAGTGTTAAGGATTTCTACAACTGTACCTCGGTAAAGCCCTAGTCTAGGATCTCTGGTTAGGTAAGTACCATTAATTTGTTTGACTATTAATTCAAAATCTCCCATGATTGACACTCTTATGGCTCCTAAGATTTTAACCAATTTAAGACCTAATAGGAGGGCTTCATATTCTGCCATATTGTTTGTGCATTTGAAATTTAATATATAGGAATGTCCCTCTATATGATCATTCTATAAGTTATAAATCCATACCCCTGCCCCTGTACCTAATTTGTTTATTGAACCATCAAACTCCAAATGCCATAAGATTTCATGTTCATAGTTTTCATCTGAGGTAGTGGAAATTTTCTTAGCTAAGGCATCTAGATTTTCTTTGTCATCTGATATCTCTTGAATTTGGATAGTTGGCCTTTCTTTTACAATTTCTTTTGGTTCTACTACTATACCATTCGGAATATTTTCTGGATTAGTTTCAGCAATATAGAGAATAAAGGAGTCCATGTCAGAATGCACTAAGTAAATAGGGAAGTTTTGAGGCTTCTCCTGACTACTCACTACATACTTCATTAAAGTTTCTCTATATAATTTCTTTGATTGTCCAAAAACAGATATGGTGGTGTATGACATGTCTAATTGTAGAGACCCCTGAAGTTTTGCACCCCGGGATCTGGATAACAACATGCCATACTTAGGTGGGATATCTGCCACAATAATGTCCATGAGTATAGTTTTGGTAGGGTATTGAACCAAAGAGACATACAAGTCCTTGATAAGTCCTAAACATCTAACTTGACTTGAATCAAAAGAGAATAAATCCCTATAAGGTCTAGTGATGTCTAAATTAATTTTCTCCATAATAGACTTGGGCATGATATTGTGCGAGGCACCAGAGTCAAACATGGCATTATACAAAATCTTGTCATGGATATTAAGACTGACATAGAAGGGTGGTATCCCTCCTTCCATTGGTTTCCCATTTACCTCAGCACCAAAAATTAACTCAAGCTGGTCATCAAAGAGATTCACAGAATCTTCATTATTAATGATATTTAATGTTTTGTTTATTTGAGATCTATAGGTATCATGTTTTACCAGTTCTGTCAAAGGAACTAAAATTTTAAGCTTGGCTACCTTTCCTCCAAGTTTAAATGGCAAAGGTGTTTTGTCTGTTTGAACAATAGGAGTTTTGGCAACAATGTTTTCTTCTTTTTTAGAGTTTGGAGCATTTTTTGTTGATTTTTCAAATACAATTTTTGGAGACCCTTCCACTGTTTCCTTGGGGGAAAGTGAAGTGGAAGATTGTTCAGGCAGATTATCAGATACATCTTCTATGGTGGGGTCGGGAGGATATTGACTCGTTTTAGAAAGGATTTGAAGTGTTTTTGTCATTGGAATTGTATTACCTTTTTTAGGTTGATTAGGACATGTTTCTGGTTTGGATCCGAGGCATCAATATTTTTTCTACTTCTTAAATTATATTGTTTATGTACCTCAAAGATAACATAATCATATCCCTGCTTGAAATCAAATGACTCACCTGTTTTGGTCTGGAATTGTTGTAGCACATGGTACTCCTGGTTGTCTTGAGTTAAGAAGACATCTTCTTCATCATCTAGACCCATAAATTTATCTGAGTGTCTGGTTCAAGGTCTTCTGAGTGGGAGGCCTCTGCATAATTTTCTTGGAAAGGTGGTCTGGTATTCTGGTCAAGAATATTTTTTCTAACATTTTGATTCTGATTTTTCCTAAAGTTAGGATTTCTCCCTAAATTACCCTATTGGCCACCCCAAGGATATTTCCTTTCAATAATTTCAACTCTGTCCAATAATTTGTCCATTCCTTTGACTATAGCATCAAGCTTTTATTCAAAGGGGGTACTTTCTTATTTTACAAGTATTCTTCTCTCATTCCTAGCTTTGGCTATTTTGTAAGATAGGTTAGCCTCAACACTTATTGCCACACTCTGCATTTCTTCTAGAGTGGGGGGATTTCTCTCTCTTAACTGGAAATCCATATCTAATCCATCAAGAAATTTGATCAGGGCTAGGCTAGGTGGGGGCCTAAGGTTGACTGGAATGGCAGTATAAAGACTATTGAACCTAGTGCAATAGTCCTAAACGGTTTCATGAGGTTCCCTTATAAGTTTCTCATATTCAGATAAAATCTGAAGGGGGTCCTTCTTTTTCTCCCACCTATTCAAGAATTGTTGGTAAAGGACTCTTAAACTGTCTAAGCTTTGGGGGCCTAAAGATATAAACCAGGTTCTAACTTCTCCAGCCAGACTTTGGACGAAAATTCTCATTTGGACATTTGTTGTGTCAATCTCATGAAGTTCAAAGTAGTCTGTCATTTTCATAGTATGCTGTTGAGCTGTGTAGGTTCCAGTGCCACCAAAAGTAGTGATTTTATTGTGATAGTCCTATCGCATAACACCTGGGGTAGCAGGCATCACCAAGGGAGCATATCTATTGGCCATGATTCTAGGTTGGGTAGGAGTTGGGGTAACAGGTGGTGTCTGGGTTGTGGAGGAAGAACTTGAGGCAGTGGTAGGGTGTTGAGTGATGATTGATTGGATTGGAAGTGAAGGGATGAAGGGAGGGGTGGAATGAATCTCAGAAGAGTGATGGAATAACGATGAACTAATAGAAAGAGAAGTGGTTTCAGAAAGTTCAAGTGTTCTATTTGTGGTAAGAAATGATTGAGTGGAGTTCTGCAGGTAACGATCAATTGGCAAATTGGCTCGTTGGATTTCAAGTTCTCTGAGGAATTCTGGATATTGGACTAGGTCCAATAGTTCACTATCAGATGTTGTTCTAAACAGAGAGAGTTCAATATGTTCATCAAAAGGAAGGTCTTCTAGGAAATGCCACTCAACAGGACATGAATTTGATCTTAACAAAGGTCTGGAGCTAACTGAACTTTCTTGTCTTCTAATGATTCTCGGAATCAGGTTGGGATTTTCAAACACAGAAGGAGGATTTGGATCAGGGTTAGCCCTGGTGTAATGAGTTCTCCCTGAAGCCAGATTTCGAGCTTTTAAATGCTTTTCTTTTATGGATTTTTCAAAATAACTTCTATTATTTCTTTAAGATTCTTAAAATCAAACTTTAGAATTTCTTAAAGGTCTATTTTAACTGAGGATTTGTTCTTCCCCAGTCGATTCGCCACTATGTTATCACTCAGATTTCCCTTAGAAGTTATTCAAAAGAAGGAAAGGATCCAAGGTAACTACAAACCAATCTTTTAAGTACAGATCCTAGCCAATCTATAATCAGAGAGGACTCTCTCTTTATGATTTATCATTGTTTTGGGATGATTTTAGGCTAGTTATGAAAGTTTAAGTGTGTTTTGATTTTGATTGGGTGATGGAATTCTGGAACAGATGGGTAGAGCAAGCCTTTAGTCCATTGGGATATGGAGTCAAGCAAAGAGTTGCTTAACTAGATCAGATCAATTGCTAAAGGAAGAGTTCACATGGCAAGCTAGCACAACAAAAAGCAAATCTGTGGGTTGAAATGGATGAGGTAATCCTAGTCAAGGTAGAAGGGAAATGAAGAATCGTTAAACTGGGATCAAGATGAGGAATCAAGGGAGATCAGTAGTAAAGGGAAATTAAGAATCCTTTACTATTGACCGAAGGAAAAACTACGGAAGTAGGGGAGCAACTAAGATTTCCCAAACTAAGGTAATTCAGTAGAAAATAGTGAGAATGTAAACATGTCAAAATGGAGAGCATTTAGCTAATTCTGAAATAATTTTCTTTGTTTACCATTCAAATTTTATAAATAAAACATGTGAATATTTATAACATGATGATAAAACAATAATAACATGAAGAGATACTACTTAGTTGGTTTCCACCGTGCATAAGAATCCTGTGAAATGTATTTAGCTTTATTTCATGATCCAGCAGCCAATCCAGACTTGATTACAACAACTCACTAGCTTGATATGAAATGTATACCAGAAATGTCTTTGAATCCACCCTAATGACTTCAATTTCTGAAGTATTTATACAAAAATTACACAAAAATATCTCATAACCATATGAGATTTATCCAAGGAAATACAAAATATCTTTTACATAAAGAGTTTCTATGGTAATTGTGTGCTGGATCTCCTTCTTAATTTGACCTACAGATACTCTTTACCTGTATTCTGATACTCTTTACTTGTATTACCAAACTTTACTTGGGTCACCAAACTTTACCCTAGTGAATATTGTATTCTTCACATATTTACCACAGTAACTTAGAGTATTTCTGTCATATTATCCCACCATTCATCATTTGGTATTTTCATTCTGATTAGCTTTCTGTACACTTCATCAGCTTCGGTGTACTTGGAAAAATTGGGCTGGGTGGTGAACAGGTGCTTCACTTCATGTTCTATATAAAAAAGGTTCTCTAAACCATCATAAAGCACTTTTCCAGTAGGTTGTGCTTTCATTGTCGAAGAGCTATCTTGACTCTTGGCCTGTTTGTGATGTCTCTCAATGTAGTCATCCTGAGTCATCAATTTGTCATGTATGACCATTGGGATGGGAAGGCCTTTCTCCCTTAAAATGACATATTTCAACATGAACTCATCTATGTCCTCCTGAATGCTTTGACATCTCTTTTCTAAATTAAGCATCAAGTTCTTTTTGGTAAGAACTTTCTTGATTTCCTGGATGGTGGTAGTTCTATCCTCAATTTCCAATTGCTCCAATTGGTGACTGTTTCTGCTATTCAAAAAGTTGATTAATTGGGTTTCCTATTCAGGTTTATCCCCCAATTCTTCTTTGCTTTTCTGTATGGCTTATACAACTATTTTCACTAGCTCAGTTTGCTAAAAAATGATCTAGGTGGAAGGCCAAATATCATTGATGGAATCCATGATAAAGGTCCATAAAATGTCTTTTATATCTTTCAAAGGTTTTACAAATGTTAAGTCTTTCTCCAGGACTTTGATTCTTTCTTCCATCCTTTTATTTTTCCTTTCCTCTTCCTTGTTTTGAATTTGAGCAAGCTCATAATGGGTCTTTAAGCTTGTCATTTTTTATTTAAGTTTCTTCAACTTTGTTGCCTGGATACTCATTTGTTCCATGGCTTTGATCATTTCCTCTGTTTTCTCTGTTGTTTTCCCTGTGATGGTTGATGTACCTGTAGTTGAAGTAGTCTCTGTCAATGGTAATGCTGTGACTGGTGGAAGTGTTGGTGCTAAAGCAATTGCCATAGTGGAAGGCACAACTATAGAAAATATTGGAATAACAGTCTGAGGGGCAGTGGCCGGCTCACTTTTCTTAGACTGTATTTCCTTTTCTAATTCATCTTCAGTTTCCTTTAGCTGGTCATTTAGTCTTAGGAGCAGGTCCATGAGTTCTTCCTCCTTTTTCCTTTCTACAACTTCTACAGTTTGGGGATGGTGGAGTGGAGGAATCTTTAGCTGCTTTTTCAAGGCAGCTATGTCATCATTCTTCTTTTTGATAAGCCGTTCAACTGCTTTCACATCTTTGGGATCATGTCCCAATTCTATCACTAGGTACTCTAAAGATTTTATTCTAGTATCCTTAGCTTGAGAGGAAGCTTTCTCTAATTGCAGCTGTGCAGAGGTGTTATGTAATGAATTTTTCATTTGATGGGCTGCAATGGCCTTGCTGGTTAGAGTTGAATAAACCATTTCACCAGTTTGCTTGTGAAGCTCTATCTGGTCAATAGGATGAATATCCTTTGCCAGCACCTCAAAATCAGTTTTCAAGTAGCCTACCATGGATTTTGGCTACTGTACAGTGGGCTTTAGAAAACTCATATGCATTTTTCCCTCTTTTATGTCAAAAGCTGACATAAGTCTGGTTTGGTTTGTTGGGGCCATTTTCAGGTAATGAGCATAAGTTTGTGCTTTCAATTTCTCATTCCTCGCTTTTATTTCTTTGTATTTTCCCTTGATATCCATGCTCTGTTCAGAGGAATCCCTAAAGGAAGACACCTATGTACTTTGATGTCTATCCAATACATGCATGTGTGAAGTGGACAGGATCCCACCTATTGGGATAGTTTGTAGGCTCTCTGTCCTCTCAGGCATTGTGTTTCTTGTGGTCTCCTCAATGAACTCTTCTTCAGAATGAGGATTCATCCTATGCCTTTTAGCAAAGGCTTAATCAGTAGGCCTGCTGGAAGGAGTGGCCTCTTCCCTACCTCTCTTAGGATTTCTTTCCTCATTAAGAGGAGCTTGTAGAACTAGAGGGTTGCTCATGATCTGCTAAGGTGGAGCCAACTCCTCTAAAATTTCAGGATGCTCTGATTATTCTTGTTGTCCTGAATGTTCTACCTGGTCTGATGTATTTTGTTGTTCCGATGGCTGAGTGCTAGGTTCCTGTGACCTTTTTGGTGATGAGGTCTCTCTTGGCACCTGTGCAAAGAAATTTTCATCAATTCTTTTCTCCATATCTACTCATACATTGTCAACTTCTACCCGTGTGCTATCCTGATCTATGAGAGTTCCTTCCACCCATTCAGTCTGATTTGCATATTGCTCAATCTGTGAGATCCTATGGTGGATGTAGCAGGATAGCTTATTCTTTTGTCTTTTGTCACTGATGAAGCTATGAGGGTCATAAGGCCAGATGAAGCTTTTTCTCAATCTCAATCTCTCAAGGAGTTCCTTTTCCTCTTTCCCTACTCCTTTGTTGTTTCAAAGGAATGGGCCTAGGTGATCCTTTATCCTCAACTGAGCTTTCTTCTTAGTTTTTACAAAGTGGATTTCATCAGAATTGATTATTTGCTTGTAGTACTCCAGGAAAAATGATCTCATGGGGAGATATTTGGGCAATTTATATGGAGGTAGCTCACACCCATAAATTCTGAACTCAGTATGGTTCTAGTACAAGTACCAATCCCCAACCTTGTACTGCTTGGATAAATAAAGAATTTTTTTAATATCTATACTAATCCTATGAGGAGGATTTCCCACTAACATAGTAGTTACTCATGAGTGGTAAAACCCAAAATGCAAGCAATCATGACGATGATATCCTTTCCAAAATCATTAAAGAAGCATGACATGTAGGGAGGGGGTCTTTTGGCCTGTGTTTCTCTTCAATAAAAGTCTGACAGAATTTGGTAATTTCAGAACTGGAAATCTTTGTAGATTTCTCAAGTAAATTGGCAATGGAAAGGGGAGTGAGGTCTTGACCAGGCTACAATTGTAACATCTCATTAATAGATTCGGCTGTAATGGTGAATAAGATTTTCTGGTCGGAGGACATTACAACCCTCATATTAGGGTCATAGTTTGCATGGCATTGGTGGACAATATCTAGGAAAATATGGACAAAAGAGTATCGATACTTAGGTAGGTTCGATTCCCAAATACCTATGTTATCAGAGTGGTTCAGATAATTGTCCTAGTACCTACAATATAATTTCAAGGGGCTATCATCAAAAATCAGGTCTTTTATTTTAAAATCTCAGTCGGCCAAGGGAAGGTGATCCAAATCCCTATGGGGGGTAGTGATTGGAGTGATATTTAGGGCGATGGGAGCTTATATCCTTGGTTCTTGTGTATTCAAGGATGCTGGGAGGGAAATTCACGAGTCTTTATGGACAACCAGGTTGTTTTTATGGAGAATTCAGAATATTGGACCACTCAATTTGGATAAAACACTCAGTTTCTAGCGTATTTTAATTCTGGTTTGATATAAACAAAGGGTTTTTCAGTAGCAATGGGTAAATACCTGGTTATGGTGGTATGGGACAAAAAATGGTATTGGTGCACAATTTGGAGGGAGTGTACTGGTCTGCAGTGGTGACTGGGAACTCATCGGCTTCATGGAGTTGATGTTTTTGAACGCAAGTTGACAGCATGAACGTGCTTCTCTGTGCATGAGAACAGAATGTTATTTTGTTTCAAAAGAATAAAAATAATGATTACCTTTGATTTTATTCACAAAGTCAAAATGTTTGGCTGGTATGGTGAAAGGGACAGGTGGCGATAGGGTATGGTGAAAAGGACAGGTGGCACTAGGCGATGGATGGGACATTTTGTCTTTAGCGAGGGCGGTAAGTGAGAACAGTAATGGATTTTATCGCACCGTTTTTCAGTGCTAGGCGGTATTTTTAGAGGTCTTCCCGATGCCATTCATCGGGCGACACGTAGCGGTGGTGTGAACAGTGAAACCGCTCACATCAGGCGGATAACGTTCGGCATCGGAGGCCGCCCGATATGAGCGTCAACTGTCGGATGTGAAAGGGTCAGATCGCACAGTGATCGGGGTGCGGATGTGATCAAGAGTTAATGGAGGGACCTGACGGGGTTTTTTAATGAACAAAAGGTTAATTAAATGCATATTAGGGAGGCTTAATGACGTCAGGGATGATTTGATTGGCGGGGACAAATTATTAATTAATCGTTGATCGGCTGGTTAATCTCTATTCGCTGGCAGGGGATTTGGTTATTAATTAATCGATGATCGACCAATTAATCCCTTATTATTCATTAATAAAGTTTATGTTTCAAACTTAGGGTGGGATATTAATATAAGGGTTTTATTATATAACTATAGGGGAAGGGTTTATTGTTTTTCAAGATTTAATACATAATAAAGTTAATAAATTAATATGAAATGGGCGGAAAGGATCTTTACCATAAGTTTAACGTATAACACATGATTGGCGAACTTTATTCATATACACAAAATACTTAGCGTAAAATGGTTTTTATGAGTTGTTTGAGTGGAACGGGGTTTATATGGGGGGGATTCACTTTTCCTAGGTAACAAGGTATTATCCTTAGGAAAAGGGATTTTTTTAGGGGAGAATGAATGAATTATGAAGGTGTGAATTTTTATGAGGGGTTTTTAGCTCCTTTGACCTTATACGTTATTGGGCCAAGGGTCTGGTCCCTTCAGAAGTCAAAGAAATGCTTTGAGCCCCTTTAACTTAATGGAACTTTTATTAGCGGAAAATTAGTTACCATGAGGGGTAAAAATGAATGAGGAAATTAATGATGTAACCTTGTAAATGTATCCTTGCCTTCCATACTTTTCAAAGTAATGTAATGATGAAAACAAATGATTTGAGCTTTTAACTTAACCATTCATCATACATAATTCTGCAACCAAACATCTACTTACCCACCTACACATCCTACCATTTTTACTTCTTTTATTAGGGTGCACTTAAACTGGAAAACCCTTATCAACTTTTCTTTTCTTTTACAATGGAAATCTATCTAAGTCTATCCTTATTACATCCAAGGGCTCAGATTAAACTGTTGATCTCCTTTTATTCACTCTACCTATCTACTTATCTGCCAAGATTAAACAGTTTGGTCAGATTTTATTCTCTATCTCTAAGCATGAAATTGAAAACATGGAATAACCAAGATTAAACTATTTGGTTACCATGGATTGTGGCATAAGTAACAAGTTGCACACAATCATTTATACAAAAGTGAAATAGTAGTGGCATTTTGGCTTGCACACTTTCATGGTCTTTTCATTTTTCTTTGGGGTTCATTTTCTTTCATTTTTTTGACCTTTTCTTTATTCTTTTTGTCCTTTGATTTTTCTTTTAGGACATACCCTCTTTACATTTTTTAATTTTTTTGATTTTTTACAAATATGGAAAAAATTTGCAGAAAGCAAAGGTATGTACATATTTCAGAGATAAACTAAGTCAATCATAAATTATGACACCTATTGGTATAGGAACATAACCTTATCTAGACCTCATCAATTTCCATCATCAAGTGTAGTCCTCCATATATCATCAAGGGTTAAGGTCTAAATCATCAAATAAGGCACATGATTAGCATTTGTCACTTGGAACTTCTTAAGACTTCTTCATTAGTGGCTTGACATATTAATTAATGGAATCCTTGTCAAACAAGAGTCATGACATCATCGTCTGGAACCAGGCATCTCAAGAATATTTTCCATCTCGACCAATGCCATATTGACATCAATGACAACCTTGATTAACACACTTTGTTGGTTTTTGGTAGCTTGAGAGGTACTCCAAGCCCCAGGGTTCAAGGTTTGGAGCTTGAAGTGCCGTAATAAGGTATTGTGAGTTTGGAACCCAAGATGTGGTATTTGAACCCAAGCTGGTGGGTGTGAATCCATGAGTAGTTTCGATGATTTGACACTTGGAGGTGTTAGAGGACCGTTAGAGGAGAAAGGAGCAATGAAAATCATTGAAACCCGAGCTCTAGAAGTGGAGAAATGAATTTTTTATTGTAGTTGTTGGGTTTGTACAGGAATTGTTCAAGTCAACGAGATTTATTTTATGTCATGTGAAAAGTTGTCAAGCTCACACATGTGATTTGTTGAAGCCCTTCAATTGTAAATAAAAGGTGATGGAGACTCATTTTAGGCATCCAAAAGTGCAATCAAATCACAAAGATTACTTATGTTTTTTATGTTTTAGCCCTGTACAGAAATTACCTACAGACAAATTCTAAAAACATAAAATAAATAATGACGAGAATATAAAGCAAATACACAGATATTTTCCCCTGGATCCCAAAACTAGGAATACTAAATTGATTTTTCATTATGTTCCTTTCAATGTTACAATACATAGATATACATGCCGAAGCATTCATAAACCCCAATCCATTAACCCTGGATTCGAACATAACCGTAGTTCACTTGATTAGATATTCAAAATACGATGGGCAAAAAACCATCATTCCCAAAACCATGTGCGAAACCTATGCACAAAACCATAGGTAGGTCCACCCACCTAATATAGGGTCCAAAAAAAAAATTTCACAGGGAGCTGTTCCAGACCCTGTAGAGGGGGGCTACCGCCCCCCTGAAACCTCCTCACGTGTTGCGGCTAGTCATGGAAAGAATATAACACACACTCAACATTCTCCTATTTGTTGTTTTCTTTTCCACACAGGGGGGAACAAGAGAGCTTAGTCATTAGACCATCCCTGCAACACCCATTGTTTCTCTACACCAAGAAAACTTCTCAGTGCTCACAAACTTCGTCAATGCATCTGCATCATTCTTCAAAGTGTCCACCTTCACCAACAAAACCTTTTCGTCCTCAACCATATCCACCACAAAGTGATATTGAAAATCAATGTGCTTTGTCCTTAAATGATAAGCAAGGTTCTTTGCCAATAAAATTTCACTTTGGTTGTCATAGTTTATCCTTATATCTCGTTGTACTAACCCCATACTGGAACACAATCTCTGCAACCAAACCGCTTCCTTCCTTGCATGAGTCATTGCCATGTATTTTTCCTCTGTAGTTGAAAGTGCCACTACAGACTGTCTCTTGCTCATTCAATTGACTGCTTGTCCAAATAGGTTAAACACATACCCACTTGTAGACCTTCTCTGATCTAGATCTCTAGCCCAGTTTAGATCAACAAAGCCACGATTGTCTAAAACTTTGTCCAATCCTGCTCTTCCTTGGTAGCATAGACCATAATCACTAGTGCCACACAAAGACCTGAAAATCAACTTCACTGATGTCCAATGCTCATTCCTTGGTTTTGACATAAACGTGCTTAATACTCCCATTGCATGTGCAATGTCTGGTGTAGTACAGACCATTTCATACATCAAGCTACTGACTGCACTTGCATATGGAACATGAGACATGTCATCTTCCTCTTCTTGTGTCTTCAGACACTATTCAATAGGTAAGTTTACACCTACAGGAATAGGAACCTTCACCAGTTTACTATCATGCATATTAAATCTCTGCAACATTTTCTCAACATACTTCCTCTAGTTTAACTAGAGCTTCCTCTTTGCCCGATCTTGTTTAATTTCCATGCCCAAAATATAGTTTGCAGCACCAAGATCCTTCATGTCGAATTAGGAGGACAATTGGGTCTTCAAAACCTGGATACTTTCCTTGTCATTTCCAATCAACAACATATCATCCACATACAAGACTAGATAAATAACATGGTCACCAATTAATTTAAAATACACATAGTGATCCACTTTGCTTCTGGTGAAGCCAAGTCCTCGTATAAATGTATCAAATTTCTGTTACCACATCCTTGGTGATTGTTTTAACCCATATAAAGACTTTTTAACCTACATACTAGTTCTTTCTTTCCCTTCACCGCAAAGCCTTCATGTTGCTTCATGTAGATCTGTTCTTCCAGATCCCCATGAAGAAATGATGTCTTCACATCCATCTATTTCTACCTCAAAATAAAAAGCAACAACAATATATAAAGGTAATCTAATAGAAGCTACCTTGGCAACAAGAGAAAAAATATCGCCAAAATCAATTCTTGGCACCCAGGAATAACCTTTTTCTACCAACCAGGCTTTGTATTTCTCCACCTTGCCTTCTGCATTCATCTTCTTCTTAAACACCCATTTTCTTCCAATGGGTTTCCTTCCAACCCACAACTCCACCAGATCCCAAGTCTCATTTTTATCCAATGATGCCATTTCATCAACCATGGCGCCTTTCTATAGTTTACCATCCTCTGAATCTACAGCCTCCCTGACAGTTCTAAGATAGTCATTAATAATAGATAAAGAAAATTTTGAACAAAAAGCAAATGGACTGGTATTTGGCTGCCTTCTTTCTTGAACTGATCTTCTAACGGCTGGAGTTTGTGGCTCTTCATCTTTTGATTTATGTTCTCCTGTAGAGTCTAATTCTTCCTCCTTTAGCTCAAACTATATCTTCTCAGGTTCCTTTGGTAGGACTTCATGTTTAATAACTTCTTTCACCTTTCTAAACACCACATCTTGGTTATACACAACCTTCTTTGTTTTTAGGTTCCAAATCTTATAACCTTTTAAACCATCCTTATACCCAATAAAGATGCACCTTTCAGATTTACTATCCTATTTGGTTCTTTTCTCCTTTGGAACATGTACATATGCATCACAACCAAATACCCTCATATGTGAAAGAGAGGGTTTCTTACCAGTCCATACCTCATGTGAAGACTTATCCTCCAACGCTGATGAAGGTGATCTATTAATTAGGTAACATGCAGTCTCCACCGCCTCTACCTATAATTCTTGTCCTAACCTAACACCACTAAGCATGCTTCTTACCTTTTCCATCAACATCCTATTCATTCTTTCTGCAACTCCATTTTGCTAAGGTGTGTAAGGAGTAGTCTTTTGACGTGTTATACCACACTTCTTGCAGAAATCTTCAAATTCCTTCGTACAAAACTCTCCACCATTATCTGTCCTCAACACCTTTATCTTCTTCTCTATTTGGTTTTCCACCAGAGCCTTAATTTCTTTAGACCTCTCAAAGACTTCAAATTTATTCCTAATGAAATAAATCCATGTATTCCTTGAGAAGTCATCTATAAATGATACATAGTACATAGACTTACCCAATGATGGAACTGACACAGGTCCAAACACATCACTATGCACAAGCTCTAATATCATTTTCACCCTCTTAGCACCAGAGGGGAAACTCACCCAATTCTGCTTCCCATATACACAATGTTCACAGAAATCGAAATCTAGAGAGAAATTATACATACCTTATACCATACCATTACCATGAAGTATTCGAAGGCCCTTCTCTCCAATATGTCTAAGCCTTTGATGCCATAGCATGGTCTTTTCTCTAGAGACCGCTAGATTTTCTGCTCCACTTTCAGGAACCATAGAATTATTGCACCCATCAATAACAATACTGCCTAGAAGCTTGTACATAGTTCCAATCCGAACTCCTCGCAATAATACCAGTGCTCCCCAAACCATCTTGCGGGTCTCTTTCTCGAGCACTTTTTTTATGCCTACATCATCCATATTGCTTGCATAAATCATATTTTTGGCCAATTCAAGAATATCTAGAACACCCATAAGTGTTTTAATCCTTCCACCTTGAACCTTCATCTTGAATTTTCCGCGTTCGATGATTATGGCCTTCCTATCATACCCTAAGAAGACGTCACCACCATCATATTTCTCATACTCACAGAACCACTCCCTATGGGGAGTGAAGTGAAAGGATGCACCCGAGTTAAGCAACCATGCCTTATGATCTACATGTGTACTTGAAGAAGAAGCCAAGTACACATCCCCACCTTCATCTTAGGTGGTTTTCGCCTCTATAGAAGGATCATCATCCGACCCTTTTCCTTTCTCAGGAGCTTTAAATCTACAATCCCTTTTGAAGTGCCCTTCCTTTCCGCATTTCCAACATACCTTTATAGGTTTTCCTAGAGATTTAGATCTCCCTCTAGATTTAGATCTCCCACTCGAGGAATTATTTTTGTTTCTGTTCTGGGAGCATCCTCATACACACAAGGCATCTCCATTCTGGCTCTCCATATTTTTCTCTCTCATCTCCTCTGACAACAAATATGAGACTATTTCATCAAATTTCAAGGTAGTTGTATGTTACATATAGCAACAACTAGATTATCCCAGGAATTTGGTAGGGAACGCAACAAACTGATGCACTTATCTTCATCTCAAATTTTTATATCAACAGATAACAACTAGCTTACCACAGTATTAAAGGCGTTCAGATGCTTGTCACTAAGTCTCCATCCTTCATGCTCAGGTTATACAACTCTTTTCACAGGAACAATTTGTTCACCGGAGACTTAGATTGGTACAAATTCCTTAGATCGACCCACAAAGCCTTCTTCATAGCTTCCACTGATACATTCAACAATACTGAATCTGAGATACAAAACTGTATTGTGCCCTTTGCCTTCCGATCCAACTTTGCTCAGTCTTCTGCTGACATTGTCGTTGGTTTAGTACTTGAATCTACCATGATCCACTGATCTTTATCCACCAGTAGATCCCCCATATTGAGGCCCAAGCAAAACCTCTCAGCAACAAAGGCATCCCTTTGAAAACGAAACAATTCTGATACCAAATGTACGTTTTAACCCTATATAGAAATTAATTACAGTCGAATTCTAAAAACATAATAAACAATGATGAGGATATAAAAAAATACACAAAGATTTTCCCCTATATCCCAAATTCGGGCCTACAGATTGATTTTTCATTATGTTGATTTCAATGTTACAATACATATATATACATGGAAAAGCATTCATAAACCTCAATACATTAACCTTGGATTAGAACATAACCATATTTCCCTTGACTGGATCTACAAAATACCATGGGCATAAAACCATCATTCCCAATACCATGTATTAAACTGATCAGGAGCCCAGGACCAAGTGTCGTAAAATGGTCAAAAATGAAAGTGCTTAGAAATGATTGGAACCTAAACGATTGGATAGAGCTCATCTTCCTGATTCCGGCGCTGCAAACGGTTCGAAAAACGGTCGCCGTATGAGAAAGTTATGCCAAAAATAAGAATTGCCTAATAACATTAGAATTTTGAATTTTGAAAAAAAATTAAAAAAGGAATATTCCGTAGAATATTCCTTGGAATATTTTAGGGAATATTACCTTTTCAGTCACCAATCAGAGGGAACCACGTGGCAGGTCCGGAGGGCACCACGTGGCCCCTGATGACGTCAGCGAAGTTGGATGGACGGTGTGTTTAAAATGTTTTTGGTCGGATGGGATTCTGAACCCCCAACCTCTAGTTTAACAATCCAATGCATTGCCGTTAGCCCACAGAGTCTTATGTGGTTCAAAAGGTGGAATAAAAAATTGATAAAGTTCAAATTTGCGGATGACGGGAAAATTAAGGGGGCCAACCCCTAAGCGCCAACCCCCACCCTCCATATGACCTCGACCCGGGAACCAGGGGCTTAAGCCTGAACCGCCAGCACGGAATCCTATGCAAACAACCAGTGGATTTTTTGGTCACATGCATTTAGGAAAACTGCAGTTCAGTTGGCGGCGGAATTGGCGGAGCGCTAAATTTGGCGGTCCCGCCATATTTGGCGGGCCTAACTGGCCGTCACTAAAGTTAACTGGGGTTTTGTTAGGCCAAGCTGGCAGTTGGGAGTAAATGGCCATAACTTTGGCTAGGAAAGTCCGTTTTGGACGATTTTTTTTTGATTTTGGGTCTCTTCGACCTTCTGAAGCCATTGGCATAGGTTTCATAGCCATCTAAGGTCATTTGCAGGTATTTTAGCTTCGTGGAAGTTCCAGGAGCCACTAGGGCCAAATCAGTTTGGGAGCTGCATTGGGAATTGTGCAGCCATTGGAAGTGGAACGAAGGTCATTCATAAAGTTTTCCAGCCTTCTGAATCCATTTCTATAGCTCGTTTTTCTTTTTGAGGCATTCTTCTCACTGTTTAGCTTTAGCGAAGCTTTCAGGGCCACCAGGGCCATTTCAGTGCATGAGCTGTTTGGGGGCTATGTTCATCCGTTTTTGGTGATTCAAAGGCCTATGTCTGCTATTTTCGACCTTCTGAGTCTAATGGCAGAGGTTTCAGAACCAATTGAGGTCATCTTCACCTCAAAATTCTCCATGCAAGTGTAAAGGGCCACCAGGGCCAATTGGGGAAAGTAATGTATAAGGTACAAAATTCATTGTTTAGTGTTTGGGAAAGAGCATGTTTGGCTAATTCCTATATTCTGATTTTGTATTTACAGTCAGATTTTTCCTTTGAGACACCCATATTCTTGTATTATCCTTTGTAGCAATTTTAATACAAGAGGACAAGCCTAGTTGGAGAGGCTTGGTCCAGCAGATGTAGCCCAAGAGGGGTTGAACTGCTTTATCATTTTGATGTCTTTATTTGTTGAAGATGATATGTTAAACAAAACTGATATAAAGTTTTAAACAACAAAATATACATAACTTGCATACACACATAATCACCTGTTCAGCTACATAAAGTTATTTGTCTTATTCCGCAAGACCTCAAACTTCAAGTATGTGTATGTCAGAGACTTCTAAGTGTTTACTTTGTTATTTCTTTAGGCAGAGCCTGTAGAGGGCCAGGTAGCCTCTGGAACTCATCCTCTTTTTAGAGGTGACATGTCCGGTGAATGCCCCTACAGTCTATCTCTGTATAAGAAATAGGAAGTTTATACATTTTTAGAGGTCATTTGGAGTGTCTAGCTCACAATTGAAATTATTGGAAATGGATACCTTGCACCCTTAAAAAAGTACATTCCATTTTCAGATCAGATGGTATCAGAGCACTAGGTTGTTTGACTGACATCACTAGCTTGATTGTGTAGCTTGAAAAGTGTCTTAAGCAGTGTTGGAGATTGACTGCCTTATTATTCTGCAAAGTACTTGTTGTTTGAGTTTTTTGAAGCTCTTTTGTTCATTTTTATAATGACAACTTCCATAAGTGAGTTCTCAAAATCGTCCTCCCTCACAAGATTCTTTGATGAAGGCTTGAAGCAAGAATTTTTCATCATGATGAATATGGTGAGAGAAATGTATGAGGATGAAAGAAAGAGCTCTAGACTTCAAGAGCAGTTGAATTCCATGAGGGAAGAGAATCAGTTTCTTTCTAACCAATTGCAGGAAATGAAAGGCCAACTTCATATTGCAAACATGAATCTGGAAAGGATGCATGAGTTGGAGAGACAACTCCTTGTTGCCAAAGAAGCCTTAGCCAAGTATCAGCTGGAAGAAGAGGTAAACAATTCTAGTTTGTCTTCAAATTCTCATAAGAATGTTTATGTTGGTTCTTTTGAGAAACATACCAAAGGCATAGGGTCCAAGTTGATGTCCAAAATGGGATATGAAGGAAAAGGATTGGGCAAACATGCACAGGGTATAGTTGAGCCAATAATGGTTGAGGTAAGGCCTAAGAATTTGGGTCTTGGTTATGGACAATCTTATGGAGAATGTTCCAAAGCAGCCATGAAGGCAATTGAAATAGTTCCTAGAAGGAGTTTCATTTCAAGTTCTTTATCTCAAGGTTGTAAAGGTTGTATCCTTGATGAATGCAATAATTTGAAACATACCTTGCAAGAAGAAGGTGTGCATAAGCATGTACTTGAACAAGGAAGTGGTGAAAGCTCTAAAACCATTGAAGGGATTCATGGTGTTTCAAAATGAGCTTCTTCTTCGTTTGATTCACCTCCTCATGAAGGTAATGAAGGTGAAAGGGAAAGGTATAAATCTGATTTCAATCATATTTCCTTTGATCATGTAAAGCATGGAAAATTTCCACACAAGCATTGGAAAAGAATTGCATGTTCTTTTTGTGGTTTGGTTAACCATAGTGTTTCTAGATGTTGGAAAAGAATGGCAACATACAGGAAAATTTTGAAGGAAAGGAGGCAAGAAGCCAAAGTTCCAATGAACAATGCAAATCATGCTGTCAAGAAGATGAACATGTGTTGCAGTTATTGCCATAAGCATGGACATACTGCTGAAAGGTGTTGGACTCTGAATCCAACAATGCTTCCACAAAAGTTAAAGAAATTGGAGCAAGAGTATGGCAAGAATGGGAAGAAAGTTTCCATCATTGATATGTGTCAGGATGATACACATGTTGATATTGATGTGCAGTTAAAGGAAGCGCCTTTGAAATGGATTGGTAAGAAATGGTTAGAATTCTTATCCAATTGAAGTTGCATGTCTTTTGATTGAATGCATTTCATTGTTAAGGGAATGCAAGTTGCAGGATGGAAAGCTGAGTATGAGACTCACTCTATTGCAACGAAAGTTATATTCATTTCAGCTTTGAAAGTACATGTACATGTGATCTAGGATCTTGTACTTATGATTGTACTTAAGAGAAAGTTGAAGGATAAACTGCATGCACGAGAATGATATGCATGTGCACAGGGATCATGATGATTTCCTTGTTTTTTTTAAACATGTATGTGTGATTAACTTGAAGGGTTGATTACTTTGTTTTTAACCATGCATGTAATGTAATATTGACTTGGAAAAAGTTAATTTGATCTCCAAGATTGTAAAGGGGAGAGATGATGAAGTATTTCATCTTTGTAAGAGCCTTCTCATTTGGGAGGCAGCTCTTCTTCGGTAGCGGAGGTGCCATGGATGGGCATCGTGTCAGTGGAAAACCCAAATATGCAGGGGAAGATTTCAGCTTATATATCAGCAAGTTTCATTGCTGGTTTCTGCAAACTTTCAGTTTGTCTGGCGAACAAGGTTGGTCAGGATTCGACGAGTCCTTGGTTTATGCAACAACATTCACCATGACGACAGTTGATAAGGCAGGACATTTTGGCATCAGTATGCTCTTTTGGTCGAAAGGGAGAGGATATTTCTGTTCCTCAAGTGCTGTACAGTTCAGTTCAAAGATTCAGTAAGCTTTTGGGGACCAAAAGCCTTCTCATTTGGGAGGTTGATCAGGAGCTCAGGACCAAGTGTCGTAAAATGGTCAAAAATTAAAGTGCTCAGAACTGATTGGAACCTGAACGATCGGATATATCTCGTCTTCTTGATTCTGGCGCCGCAAACGGTTCGAAAAACGGTCGCCGTATGAGAAAGTTATGCCAAAAATAAGAATTGCCTAATAACATTAGAATTTTGAATTTTGAAAAAAAAATAAAAAAAGAATATTCCATAGAATATTCCTTGGAATATTCCCTTTTCAACCACCAATCAGAGGGCGCCACGTGGCCCCTGATGATGGGTGGTGTGTGTTTAAAAGTTTTATGGTCGAATGGGGTTTTGAACCCCCAACCTCTAGTTTAACAATCCAATACATTGCCATTAGCCCATAGAGTCTTACGTGGTTCAAGAGGCGGAATAAATAGTTGATAAAGTTCAATATTGTGGATGGCGGGAAAATTAAGGGGGCCAGCCCCTAAGCGCCAGCCCCCGCCCTCCATGTGACCTCGACCCGGGAACCAGGGGCTTAAGCCCGAACCGCCAGCACGGAATCCTATGCAAACATCCCGCAGATTTTTTGCTCACATGCATTTATGAAAACTGCAGTTCAGTTGGCGGCGGAATTGGCGGAGCGCTAAATTTGGCGGTCCCGCCATATTTGGCGAGCCTAACTGGTCGTCACTAAAGTTAACTAGGGTTTTGTTAGGCCAAGCTAGCAGTTGGGAGTAAATAGCCATAACTTTGGCTAGGAAAGTTTGTTTTGGATGAATTTCTTTTTGATTTTGGGTCTCTTCGACCTTCTGAAGCCATTGGAATAGGTTTCACAGCCATCTGAGGTCATTTGTAGGTGTTTTAGCTTCGTGGAAGTTCCAGGAGCCACCAAGGCCAAATCAGTTTGGGAGCTGCATTGGGAATTTTGCAGCCATTGGAAGTTGAACGAAGGTCATTCATAAAGTTTTCCAGCCTTTTGAATCCATTTCTACAGCTCGTTTTTCTTTTTGAGGCATTCTTCTCACTGTTTATCTTCAGGGAAGCTTTCAGGGCCACTAGGGCCATTTCAGTGCATGAGTTGTTTGGGGGCTATGTTCATCCGTTTTTGGTGATTCAAAAGCCTATGTCTGCTATTTTCGACCTTCTGAGTCTAATGGCAGAGGTTTCAGAACCAATTGAGGTCATCTTCACCTCGAAATTCTCCATGCAAGTGTAAAGGGCCACCAAGGCCAATTGGGGAAAGTACTGTATAAGGTACAAAATTCACTGTTTAGTGTTTGGGAAAGAGCATTTTTGGTTGATTCCTATATTCTGATTTTGTATTTACAGTCAGATTTTTCCTTTGAGACACCCATATTCTTGTATTAGCCTTTGTAGAAATTTTAATACAAGAGGACAAGCCTAGTTGGAGAGGCTTGGTCCAGCAGATGTAGCCCAGGAGGGGGTGAACTGCTTTATCATTTTGATGTCTTTATTTGCTGAAGATGATATGGTAAACAAAATTGATATAAAGTTTTAAACAGCAAAATATACATAACTTGCATACACACATAATCACATGTTCAGCTACAGAAAGTTATTTGTCTTATTCCGCAAGACCTCAAACTTCAAGTATGTGTATGTCAGAGACTTCTAAGTGTTTACTTTGTTATTTCTTTAGGCAGAGCCTGTAGAGGGCCAGGTAGCCTCTGGAACTCATCCTCTTTTTAGAGGTGACATGTCTGGTGAATGCCCCTAGAGTCTATCTCTGTATAAGAAATAGGAAGTTTATACATTTTTAGAGGTCATTTGGAGTGTCTAGCTCACAATTGAAATTATTGGAAATGGATACCTTGCACCCTTAAACAAGTACATTCCATTTTCATATCATAAACCCATGCGCAAAACCATAGGTAGGTTCAGCCACCTAATATAGGGCGAAAAAAAATAATTCTTGGGGCATTGCCCCAGATCTCGTACAGGGGGGCCACCACCCCCCTGAAATCCCCCAACAGGGAGTTGTGACGCCCTACTACGCCCTACAAAATGAGCAGGGGGGTCTATTCCCACCCCCGTGACACACCCACGCGTGCAATTAGTCGTGGAAATAATATAACACACACCCAACATGTTTGGGCCGTAGATCGTAGGAGCAGACTTTAGTGAAGATTTAAGGAGAATTTTATGCTTTCTTAAGACTATCTAAAGGTTGAGTTAGATCATATTGCAGGACGAGTTGATTGGGCTAGGTTCTAGATTATTTTGAGTGTGTTTGGGTGGTCTTTCTCTACTCGTAGTTCCTTTTTTTTCTGTAGACCTGGGCTGAGACATGTATCTTCCCATAGATAGGGCCGAAAGGCCCATAAACAATAGATATTCATCTACTTAGGGAGCCACAAACCTTCCTTAAGCTGAACGATTGAGTTGAGAGGGCCAAAAAGCTTAATTGTGGGTGGATGCTATCTCTAATAGCCTACAAAGGAAGGAGGAGCAGGGAATGAGGAGGTTGCAAGTTTAGAGAGGCATATGAGGCAATTTAGAAGGTTTTATGTGGACTATAGTTGTTCCCTATCCAAATCACAGAGTTGTAGCACTGAGACACCAGACCTAAGGTATGTGAATGAAGTGTTTGAGGTTGATTGATTGCTAGTTGGATAGGTCCAAGTTTGGAAAGATGTATTGGAATCCTTGTGGATTGTTGGAGGGAAACGAGAAAAGGTCCAAGAGTATCCCTATAGAAGTGGACAAGAGGGAACTTGGAAAACTGTGAGTTGGGTGAGGTGTGGGTAGCTTAAGTATCTCCTTGATGGATAAGAGAGGCTACTAGAGGAGGCAGCTTGGAGGTCAAGGTTTGGCCAGCTAGAGGAGCGAAGTTGACAACCCGTGTTCATCATTAGAGAAGTGATATTTGATGGTGATAGGTAGAAACCCTCCATCCCTATGTTATTCTTCATTAGAGCAACACAGGAAGACTATAGTGGAAAGAATAGCCTGAGTAGCTGAGGAGCAGTAGCGGGTAGTTGTGAGTTTCTCACAAATGGAGTTGTGAACAACTCAATAAGAGTCTCAATGTGTTGATACATTGATGGAAAAAACGATTAATGTGAGAGAAATTAGATAGCCGAGATTTAGTGGCTAGATGGACTTGTAGCATTGGTAGAGGCAGGTGCTACGAATTAGGAGTGAAGGACCCTTAGGTGTACGTGATATGAAAAAGAAGTTGAGATCATGCACTACATCATCTAGACTGTCAGAATATCTTGTATTTGTATTATTGTACCATTGGATATTTGAGGGCCGTTATCCCTGGTACGGGAGCCCTAGACCGTTGTATTATTTAGTTGCATTAATATAACAAATATTTGGTTATTGTACATATTTGTGTAAAAATTTGTGTATATTTTGTGCATTAGTAGATTTGTTGTTGTTTATATTCCATTGTGCAAAGTATCTTCATTGTGATTCTTGATTTGGTAGCATCTGTGATCTAAGATTCTATCTTAGACACCAGAATCATGGAAAAATAACATGGTATCATAGGGTGTTTGAGCTACTTTAAAGAGGTAGTGAATCAAAGTGTGCACAATGAAATACAACTTAAGAGGGATTTGGTCACATTATAGGTGAAGGGATCACTACAATGTCGAAGCTACAAGTTGGTCACCAATATGAGGGCAAGTTGGAAGGGTTGTCCAATTATAGTCCATGGAAGGAAAGGAACAAGTTGTTCTTGCAGGTCAACAGGATCTAGGAGTTTGCCGAGAAAGTCATCTAGAAGCCAAATGACCCTAAGGAGCTGGAAATGTATGAAGAAATAGATAGGAAGGAGAGATTGATCATCCTAGAAGGTGTGAAGGACTCCTTAATACCTCATTTGTCCTAGAAGAACACTGCACATGAGATGTGGATGGCTCTCAAGATTTTGTTCTAGAATAAGAATGAGAACCAAGTCCTGGTATTGGAGGATAAGTTGAAGTCTACCAATATAATGCAGGGTGGAGTGACTTCATATATGACAAGGTTTTGTCGAGTCAAAGATGAGCTTGATACTGTCGGTGTGACTATTTTAGATTCTGATATGGTGAGGATTGCTTTGAAAGGGTTCATCGAGGAATATAAGCCCTTCATCAAGGGGATCATTGCTAGAGAGAATTTTCATCCGAAGAAAAAGGTTTTAGATGATGATGTGGCACTTGTAGCAAGAATGAAGGACAAGTAGAGGAAGGACTTGAGTAAGATGAAGTGTTTCCACTATGGTGAGATGGGTCATTTTTTTATGAGATGTCCAATGAAGAAGAAAACAGGAGATGACGAGAGGAAGAAGGGGAAGAAGGTCGTCGGTGTTGCCACTTCTGCCAAAATATATAATCTCTCTAGGAGATTGAAGAAGAGGAATTTGCATTGATCTCTCATTTCTCGTAGGGTACCATTGATGACGCTACATGGTACATGGACAATGGGGCATCAAAGCATATGACAAGATCACATGAGATATTTAAGACTCTAGCTGAGTGGAACTCGAAGTTGCACATGGTGTTGGGTGACAAGAGTCAAAAGGAGATCCGAGGATCGGGAGTTGTGCCATTAGAAATGGAGTAAGGACAGGTGATATAAGTCTAGAATGTACTATTTGTACCATGGCTTAGATATAGCATGATGTTTGTCTCAGCGATCAAGTAGAATGTGTTTGAGGTCTTGTTCTAGAGTGGGGAGGCAAGACTCAGGCCTAGAGGCTCTAGCTTTGCATGTGTTGTTAATTGAGTTAGAGGGCATGGTCTATATAGGCTAATAGGCAAGCCTATGGATCATGGGAAGAAGAAGGAGGAGGACCAGGTACATGTTTAATAGAAACAAATGTAGTTGCAGGCAGGCCTGGAATTTCAAATCCTCTCTGCTTGTCAAATGGAAATTTGTTGATGTTTTTGTATTTTTCATGCCCTTCATTTTACGTTCTACGCAAATTTGTGAATGTCAACCTCCCTTTATCTTGAAACTCTCTTTCAACTATTTTTGCATCTCAATTTTCATTAATCTTCCTCTAAAAGTGCCTTGTTTTTCCTAAGTTAGCATAAACGTGTTAATTGTTGCAATTTTATTCCATAGTAATACCTTTTGTTTAATTCTCTCTCTTTTTAATCATATAGTCTCTTATTTTCAAATTAAAAGAATAAGTTATTTCATTCTCAATTTTATTTTATGTTATAAAATATTTGTCATTAAAAATTATTTCAATTTGCAAAGTGGATTTAAGGATATAGATTTTGTTATTCATATGATAAATTTTTATTTATATAATGAAAAATAATTAGACCTTAATTCCATTAATTTTTATATCTTTAAATTTTATATGATTTTAATTTAGTATATGTGTGTGCGTGTGTGTGTGAGTGAGAGAATTGATAAAGAAAAAAACTACTAAGACTCATACTTAATGCTTTTGACTAAAATATTTATAATAATGAGATATCCATAATTTATTATTATTCTATCCATAATTTATTTTTATTCTTATTCATACAAAGCATTATAAATTCTTCAGACTTTTGAAAATATAAGCAAAACAACTAATCCTTACTTCTTATTTAAGAGTTATGTGTTATAATTTTTTTCCAGAGAAATAAAATTCATAATTTCATTAAGTAGAAATTACATGTTGTGGATACCCGAAGGCATATGCTGTAAACGTTGCCATGAAGTCCACTGTCAAAAATCAAAAATTAAATATACAAAAAACCCAGAGGGTGTACTGTTTTGTTGCATATACCGCTATGTAAAAACCAAAAATAACCCATGCAGGGGTTGTTAATCATAAGCTGTTCTTTTTTGTATAGTGCAAAAACTAAAAAGGTTCAGATTCATATAGCTGTAAATTAGAGGCTATTGCCCCTCAGTAGTCCCTCTTCTATGTATGGTCTGTGGAAATAATGATAGATCCCTGCCGGAGAATGTTCTGCGATCATCCATTACCCTAGAGGACGATGCGTCGCTTCTTTTGATAGCCTGTCAGCAGTTTCATTTCTTTCCCTGTAAATGTAAGAAATAGAAATCTGATCAAAGAAAGTTTTGAAAAAAACAATTTCTTCCAATATAGATCTTAGAGAGTATGCAGTGCAAACAGCTGAATTGTTAAACCAATCAGTCACTATCTTTGCATCGCCAAAAATTTGTATATTTCTGCATTGTTTCAGGATGGCAAAGTATAGCAGGTGGCGGAGTGTTATCAATTCAGCATGGTTGATGGTGTTAGGTCCCAGTCCCAAGCATATCTGGTAGAAATGAGTTTCAGAAAGGTAGAGGCAGGTGCCGCCCACACAGACGTGTTGTTGGACAGCCCCGCCATAGTAGGCCCATGGGATAGCTTTGTTGATCTGTTCCTGATGTATAATCCTTGGTCTCTTTTGTCTGTCATCATTTGGAAGCTCTTCCTATGCAGCACAAATCTGTGGGGGGAGGAGATTCCAGTTTACCAGAGTATCATCAAAAATCTTTTTATTTCTTTTGAGCCAAATATACCATGATATGAGGAGAGGCAGGTTTCTTGATTTGGTGATAGCTGAGGTGCTCCACCAGTTCTCCCAAGACGAGATTATATCAACCCCCAGCTATTTTCTGGTCATGTTAAGAGATATAAGGACTTGAGTCCATATGCTTCTGGTGATATTGCAGGTGAGAAAAAGATGTTGGGTTGTTTCTTCTTCTTGGAGGCAGAGTACACATCAGGTAGGCCCCATCAAAGCCCGCCTTTTCAGATAGGAGCCCATGGGAATCTTATCTTCTAAAATATTCCACATCAACAACCTGGTATGTGGAGGAGCTTTTAATTTCCATAGGCTAATCCACCAGCTCCTAATGATCTTCGGCTTCTTGTCTGCTATGATTATGTTATACCCCTGTTTCGGTGTGTATTGCCCAGTTTTTGAGTGAGCCCAGATGAGTTCATCTTCAGAATTCCGTAATCTAACATGTGTTTCTGTGAGAGCATGTAGGTAGAGATGCCAAATTCTACTCCATTCCTCTGGAATGTTCCAGTGCAGGTCAGTTAGCCATGCTTGAGTATGGAAAGTGGTATTATGCTAATCCCTAATCTGTTCCAGATACTTGATACCTCTGTTGTTTAGGAGCTGAATCAGTCCATCAGGTAGAATATGTGAGTTACCACATCCAATCCAAGGATCAATGCCGATACGGACAGAAGCACCATTGCAAATCTTCCATATTAAGCCATCTTTAATGATAGAAATAGAATTTAGAATGGCTCTCCAAATCACCAATATGCCTTTCCTGTGCCAAGATGGGCTTCTGATCCAGTCTATGATAATCAACGGCCAGATGTATTTATGTTGTATAACCTCTACCTAGAGGCTGTTTTGTTTGAGGAGGAGCCAACTCTGTTTGGCTGCCAAGGCTTGAGAAAATGCCGTAAGAAGTTTAAGTCCCCAGCCTCCCCACTACTTTCGTGTGGCAATTCTTGTCCATTTTACCCAGGCAAACGGTCTGCCCTCCTTACTGCCATTCCAGAGGAATCTACAATAGATTTGTTGTATTCTGTGAAGAATATCTCTAGGAATCTAGGCTAGAAACATCCAGTACACCGAGGTGGCTTCAAGGACTATTTTGATAAGGACAAGTATGCCTGCCCTAGACAGAAACTTGTGACACCAACAACCAATTATCTTCTCCACTTTTGCAATGAGCCAGGTCCAGTTTGCAATCTTGTACCCATCTGGTTTTAGTCTGAATCCCAAATATTTTAATCCCCCCATCAAATCAGTAGCCTGAAAGGGAAAATATTGAGTGGCCAACTGAGATTCCTGTAGGGAGCAATCAGATAGAGAGATGGTGGATTTTTCTCTGTTGATCTCCATTCCCGTGGCTCTGCAGAAAAGGTTTAGAATCTCATTCAAAGAAGTCAAGTCCCGGACACTGCCATTCAGGAAGATCAAAAATGTCATCTACAAAAAGTAGATGTGTTAGGTAGAATTGTTCCATGATTTTTAGGCCTTGTAGGCCCCCCCTTCTTTTTTCTGTAGCTATAAGTCTACTCGGTCCTTCCATGACTAGTAAGAAAAGAAGTGGTGATAAAGGGCATCCCTGCCTAATCCCCCTATCAATATTGAAGGAGAGCGATTCCGAACCATTTATGAGAATAGAAAAAGAGACAGAGGAGATGCATCCCATGATCCAGCTGATGAGTGTTGGGGGAAACCCCAAATGAGTGATAATCATCTTGATGTATAACCAATTTACTTTGTCAAAGGCCTTTGCCAGATCAATTTTAAGAGTGAGCCCCTTGAGATTTCTGAGTTTGATGGAGTGGAGGGCTTCCTGGGCTGTACCGATGGCATCCTGTATATGTCTATGGTGGAGGAAGGCAAATTGCTCTTGTGAGATATGATTGGATAGTATGGGCTTGATGCAGTTGGCGATGATTTTAGAGATGATATTGTATAGACAGTTGCAGAGGGATGTAGGCCTGAATTCATTAAAAGAGGAAGGCAAATCATCCTTAGGGATCGAGGCCAAGTAAGTGAAGTTAATGAGGGGGTGGATGTGTCCTGAAGTTCTACTTTCCTCGATGACAGCAAGTAGATCCCCACCCAGAAGCTCTAGAAAAGCCAAATAGAACTCCACTGGCCAGCCATCAAGGCCAGGACCCTTATCCTTTTTGAACCACTTGAGAGTTCCTTCCAATTCCTCCAGAGTGACTGGTTGATTTAAGTCTTCTGCCTCTTCCTGATCCACAAACCTTGGAAAGTGGCTAGCTAAATTGATGATAATCCGGGAGGTTGATGGCTACCGGCGCAGTGAATTGCCTCTTGAAATGTGTAATCCCCAATCTGGCTAAATGTGGGTGAGTAGAGGCCCAACCCCTAGACTCACAGGGCATCTACCAGATAGTATTGGTGGCCTTTCTTCCATTTGCAAAGTTGTGGAAGAATTTCGTATTTCCATCACCCACTTGGAGCCAAGTGGCTCTACTTTTCAATCTCCATTGTTCTTCTTTTTCCAGAAGCATCTTGTTTTTATGGTTCTCCAACATGACTAGATTCATTTTAGTCTCCTCTGATAAGAACCCTAGCCCTTGATCATCCATTAACTGTGCAATCTGCAATTCACTATCAAAAAGTTTCTGATCATCCCTCGTCTTCTTCCTCTTAGACCACTCCTCTGTCATTGACCTGAGTTTATTTAGCCGAAGAAAGAAGTCCGCAACCGACCTTTGTTCCCTCAAGGGGGGTTGAGCTCTCCAGAACTCAGTCACCATGTTGATGTAGTCAAGATCTTTTAGATGGCCAGCAAAGAATTTGAAGGGGGAGTGCAGCTTTCTTGAAGGTCCGGTAATTTGTAGAAAAATGGGCAGATGATCAGAAGAGCCCCCAGTTCCCACCCATTGTCGATACAGGGGGGGTAACGGATGAGGTTATCATGAATCAAGAACTGATCCAATCTTCGGCCTAGGGCAGCCTCCCCAGTCCACCTATTGTGCCAGGTGGGCAGCTTCTTATTCATGGGAACATCAACTAAATTGCAGGAATCCAGTAGAGTACTCATCTGATCGGAAATAGGATAGATTTGAGCTTGGTGTCCCCAGGATTCTTCCATGCCCAATGAAAAATTTAGATCCCCCCCCATGATGGTGGAGTTAGTGACAAGATCATGTTCCAACAAATGGTGCCAAAAATCCATTCTGTTTCAATTATGAGCATATATGTTAATCACTTTTAATTGAAGTCCCAACTCCCCTACGAAAATGTCCATGCCCATGAAACCCATGCCCCCCCAGGTGGATATATGCTTAACTGTTTTAGGGTTGATGCCAATTGCGAGTCCACCAGATCTGCCTATGGCATCCATACCCTGAAATGTCCAGCTCGGCAGGATGGAGTGAAGGGTTCGGATAGTATCTTCAGAAGAGCCAGGAGTTCTTGAAGGAATAGTATGTCACAGATTGTATCCTTTAACAATCTTTTAAGAGCCAGTTTCTTTTTGGGGTTGGCTAGTCCCCGGCAATTATAGGAGAGCCAAATCATGAGGGACCATGGGCTGTGGGCTCAAATGCTCTAATCGCCCTCCCAATGGTATGATGTCGGCCCCTTGCAACATCCTCCATCACAGACTTGATGGTAGATTTGATCTTAGATGGGTGCCCTCTAGTAGGTTTAAGGAGCATGGTCTTTCCTGGGGATCGGCCCAATCCAAGATGCATGTTTTTAGATCGAGGTCTGGAGCGGAGGTTGTAGGGATGGGGATCTGGCCTAGAAGAGGAGGAACAGTGAGAAGGGGGTGTGGAGAAATCCTTGTGGGAGGTGGGAGTGGTGGAAAAAGTGGGCGGGGGCACTGATAAAGAACAGGGGATGGAAGGAATAGTGCAATATGCTGACGAAGGGGCATGTAGAGATGTATGCAATACATTTAACATAACGTCTGAAAAAAGAGCAGCGAATATGGGGATAGATTCATTACCTGGCAGAAGAGTAGCTTCCGCTGCAAATTTGGAGCATGTTCTGGGAGGAGATGGTGGAGCTTTTCACCGGCTCCTAGTCTTCTTTGAAGTCTCCATCGCGGTTTCAGCCGGTAACCCTCCACGCTCCTGTTCACCCTTATTCTGCTCAACAGAGGCCTATTGCTTCGTCCCCTTTGAGTTTTTCATGGCCATCGAAGAATTTAGAGGGCAATCCTTGAATAGGTGACCCACTTTGTGGCACCTCCTACAGCGAAACGAGACTCCTTCATAGTCCAAAAGTTGTTTGCGTGAGAAGTGTCTCTTGTGGAGAGTGATTTTTTCCTCTAGCCCAGCCCTGGTGTCAAGGTGAACCAAAATCCTTGCCATTGTCATGATTCCCATTTTTTCAAAAGACTTGCCATGTTCCAGGTAAGTCCCCAAGGCATCTCTGATTCGTTTGAAAACCTGTGGAGTCCAAAACTGCATAGGTAGTCTAGGAAGTCTGACCCAAATGGGTCCAACGCCAAGTTGCTCGCGTTCAGGATCAAAGAGAGGATCCCAACGTTTCAACAGAACATGTGCGAGTTCAATGTGCCAGTAACATGACAAAATCCATTCCGTGTACTCCTCCCTATGAAAGTGGGGGCGAACCATCCTCTGGCCAACACCCAAATTATAGGGAGTTCTTTCAGCAAGGAACCCCATATCTCCACAGTCCAAAGATGCAATCTCTCCACCGAGTAGTTTCTACCTCGAACACGGCCTACCAGAACTTTTCTCACCATTTCCATTGTGTATGCCATTTGGACAACCTCTCCAAAGGTTAGGTTGATATCTATGTCAACCGCTCTGAGACACCGGCCCCTTTTCTGTTTTTCCGAGCGCCGTCCCGTTCGGTATTCTTTCAGAAGGTTCATGCATGGTTCTAAAGAGCTGTGCTGCGCCAAAATAGAGGGTCTAGGGTTATGGATAGGTGTTCTAAAACAACCAGATTGAATCGGGGAGAGGGGATTGTGGTTGCACTCACCGGAGTGAGAAAAAGCATGCGCTGGTCGCGAGGGATTAGACGGGCCAGCCTAAGCCAAGGAGATGGAGGGAGGGTACATAAGCAGAGGGAGCTGCGTGGGAGGAGGAGGGGGTGCTACAAATGGTAAGGTGAGGGGGAGTCAAAAGTAGGGGAGGCCTGTAGGCAAGAGCCAAGGAGGTTCATAGTAGCCGGGGAAAGGGGGGACATTCCAAGCCTAAAAGGTCCTCTACATTGACCGCAGGGTGCTGGCGCTTCCCGGAGATAGGCGAGTGTGTCTTCTTCTGTTTGGCAGCTATCGACCGATCCAGCTTATCCTGCAAGGGGCCCTCGACCAATGTGGAATTATGCGCCCATATTTCCTGTTCCGGCATGGGGTCCTCCTCGTAGTCCATGAGGTCCTCTTCCCCCATTTAAGCCGGTTACAAGTCTTTCCACCGCGTGACCAGGGGGGAGCGGGCTGTGATGAAAGGGGATAAACAGTCTAAAAACTAGAGGTGTGTCCACAACCCGCGGGCTTTGTCACATGAAAAACAACAAAGGGAAACCGTCGACCGGCGTGACTGTAGAGAGCAGGGACCAATAAAAAATGAAGCATGAAAAAGACCGCGGTCAGAACTGCGAGGGTACCCGTGCTGCCTCCACCATAATCGCTCACTGTTGCAGTGCCGCAGTTCTGCCAAAAACTGAAAACCCTCAACCAACAAGCCTGTAGTTAACAAGGTCAAAACAAAATTGTTTTCATAAACCGTTGTCAAACCCACATGGGAAACCTCCAATGAAACCCATATCCATTGCCGCGGGTAACAGGTCTAGGTTGCCCTGGTGGCCTAGGGTTCTGCCATGACTAGGGTTTCAGTCTGCTCCTCTCAACATTTCCAAGTTCCATAGCTATGTGTTATAACTATATTAAATTGAACTTCAATTTCATTTAATCATTAAAACACTTAATTTATAAAACAACCCAAAATATATTATATCTAATTAAATCAACATTAAACCTAAAAAAACAATTAAATCATTTTAAAAGTCCACCGAAAAATACAATTAAATTATTTTAAAAAGTACACAATAACATTTTGATTTTTTTTTTAAATAAGAAAAGCCTCCAACCTCAAGTGCATACCACTCGCTGAAACAACTAAATTTTTATTAACCCCAAACCATGTATATTCATAAAACTCATAAAACTAGCCGCCTCAATCAAACATGCAACCTCAACAATCACATTGGGAGTAAGCCCTAGCATTTCTTTAACAAGTCAAAAACACCTCAAAATACTTTAGTGCTTTACTGCAATGATAGAAACGATGTAAACTATAGACATTTTAAACTCTAGTTGGGCATGCCAGTGGGATCATAGAAACGATGTAAACTATAGACATTTTAAACCTTGGATGGGCATGACAGTGGGATCAGGTTGGCCTCTCAACTCTTAAGGAAGTGTGAAGTGCATAGATACGCTTATGTCAATAAATTTAAAGTTTTGTGTGCATTCAATACTATTAGTATGAATGCTATCTCAATCCATTTAAATTTGAATATGTGAAGTTTCAAAATGCACATGACAAGTTCACACAAATAAATAACATATCAAATTTGGAATTTGATATATGCAATCAATCATATTATTATATAATAATCATTTTAAAAACTTATAATCATATGGAGTCTTTTTAAAAGATTATTCCATAAAGTTTTTAGTTGAGACAATAATTTGGTTATTAGGATTGTACATAGTTTGAACCCTTAACCATTTTAGTTATAAACACACAAACTCTAACTAGAAATAATTATGGGTGTTATACGACATTGCATTATACAACAAATTAACGTGAATTGTATAGATAAAAGTCAATTGCATTCGGTTTCCAAAAATAAAAATATTTTACCAAAAATTTTATGAGTATTCCCAGTTATAGAGCTTGAGAGTGCAGAACAATTGTTGGAAACCTGAATTCCCAGTGATAAATATTCAATGCAATTATGCTTTATGGCGGAGTTGTGGATTTAATACGGGCAGGCTTGAGAAATTGAGAGTGTAGCCAATTACTTGTATTTAAACTTATGCTAGGTGGAAAATAACTTAAATGGTATTGGTATTATAATTTTTGCCGGTTTGAATTTGAAATCAGACGTCATTCTGACGGGTTGCAGATATAAAAGAGATGTCACATCTGACGGGTTGCAGATATAAAAGAGATGTCATTGAAACTTGTACACAAAAATAATTAAATGACTTAAACTGAGATACCAGTAAAGAAATGACTGATCTATTTAAATGAACCTACCTACTTTCGGCGAGCATATGAACTCAGTTCTAACGTCCTGTGACTGAAATTCAAGAATTTTGTTCAGACATCCGAAATCTGGACTTTCAATTTTATCAAATTCTTTAGACTTTCAATTTTTAAGCGACAATATTATCAAGTTCTTCAGAAAATACATGTAATGAACTGTATTTACTCAATTTGTTCAGTGGAAAGCATTTGAATTCCTAAAGGGATACACAATATGTATGAATATTAAAACTATATGCTGCAACTTCATAAGAAAAAGTGAAACTGGTGGGTAGAAAACGAGAAACACGTATGGAAGATTGGCTTTTCAAAACCCAACTTATGGAAGATTGTGCTTCGTCTATTGCTTTGCTTTTGGCAACCCGACTGATTGGTTTATTGTTCAAAACCGGACTCAGTGATTCGGTTTCTCTAAAACCAACTAATATATATATGTTGATCTATTAATGCATAGATCTGAGTTAGAGTTTATCTACTAATGCATAGATCTGAGCTAAGAATGTGTAGATATAAAGTTCATTACAATGCTTTCTATTTAGATTTTTATTTTTTCAATTGTCAGGCTAAAATCTTAATCCAAATTACAATCACAATATATATATATGTTACTCTACATATCATTTTCTTCTCAATAACTTACCTTCAATCTACAAAGGAGGAGTTGTTCTAGAAGTCCCTCATATATTCTTTGCATTCATTCTTTTCTCGGCCTTGAATGTTAGGAGAAATAATGCATCTATACAACTACTCTTTTTGCGAGTTGGGCACTATTCTAAGAACATCATCAAGCTCTCCATCATCAAGCTCTGCTTCTTTCTCCGGAGAATCATAAAGAGTTGCTTCTCCTTCCTCTTCCCCTACTATTTCTATTTATATCATTAGGGTTTTCTTCTTATACTTGAATATCTTTACTCTTTTTATTCCCGATTAGGGTTTTCTTCTTATACTTAATTATCTTTATTCTTTATTCTTTTTTATTCTCGATTAGGGTTTTCTTTATATACTTAATTACCTTTACTCTTTTTATTCTTTATATATATATGATTGTCCACTAAACCCTATAATAGCATGTTCTAAAACATCATGTCATTCCTATTCTAGAGTGTTCTAAAAAGATCATGTTAAATTTTAATTGGTGTAATTGTAAAATGCTAAATTTATAAAATTTTAAATTTATGTTGCTTAAAATATTTCTAACTAGTTTTGCACTTTCTATTTCTAATTTGTAATGGGACTTAGACTTATTGGCATCATGCTTACTTCCATGTACCTTTTGGCTATGCATCTACTCCCACTATAGTTGTGGATATCAGAGTTTTTATTAGAATGCTTGAGTTTTTGTCAGCATGTCCTTCACCCCAATATTAAAGAAATTAAATTTGCTATTAACATGTATTTTTTCTTATAATTGTTAGTTTATGCCTCTAGTTAGTTCAAGACCTATCATTTCCATCAACAAGGTTTTATCATCATGCAACCACAATTTTAGAGTCCAGTGGTTGGCCCTTCCACTATTACTACCTACATGATTAATATTTGAATATTATTATGAACAATTAACCAAGTGGTTTCCCATCTACTTTGCCAAAAATAAATTTTGAATAATTCCATATCCAATTATTGATATTTAAATATTATTGTGCATTGCCAACAATAGATTTTGAATAAATTATATATCCAATGACATTGTCTTTCATTATTTTGTTTTGTTTATTATGTGTTAGGTAAGAATCAAGGTTGTTAAACCTAGTCATGGAGCAATCAATTAAATTCTTGATTGTGACTTGTCTAAGTTAGCTCACTCTTTCTTAAGAAGACATACTAGTTTTTTAGAGGGTTGTTAAACCTAGTCATGGAACAAGCAATTAAACTCTTGATTATGACTTGTTTAGGTTAGCTTATTCTTTCTTTTGCTAAAGAATAAGAAGACATATTGGTTTTTCATATATCTTAATCTTTAAATTTGACGCTCTTGATTATGACTTGTTTGGGTTAGCTCATTCCCTCTGTCACCTAGGAATAAGAAGACACAGTAGTTTTTTTCACATATCTTAATATTTAAATTTAGTGTTTGCTTAGTCATTCCAATATTTCATGAAGACTTACCTTAAATTTATCCATAGAAAATTTGAAAAAAATGGTACATTTACACTCTAATATTTCATAAAGACTTACCTTAAATTTATCCATAGAAAACAAAAAAATGGTATATTTACACTCCCTAGCTAATGGGAATGTAATTATGAGCATACAAAAATGGTTGCAATATATTTATCTTATTAAATATTACATTTCCTCTTATTTTTTTACCTTAGTATATGGCCATTTACAAATGGAAACTTAATAGTGTGTATTTTCTTGTCCCTCCATCTCCTTTTCTACATAATGGGATTAAGATTAACAATTAGCTTTATAAAGTCCCCATATGGAGTGGTAGGGATGCAAAAGGTGGGGAGGTGTGTTTTCTCCTTCCCACCAGCCTACACACCTAAGGGAGGTACCAACATACCCCATTAAGTCATCATTCCTATCAATCCAAAGAACAAGAAGCCACACTCAGTTTCTATAATTTGCGTGATCAACAATTAATTTGTGTGAGAAAGGGATGTTGATGAACATGGCAGAGGATACGAACGGACCAAAGAAATTGAATGGGAGGTGTACCAGGTTGCAAAGTAAGCATGTCACCTCAAGATTTCACACTAGGGAAAATCATAATTGGCAGCAGGGGGCGGGCATTCAAGTTAATACTACACTCATGGAGTTCGAAATTAACTCTTTTGTTTAGCATTCAGATTAATTATGAGACACCTCTTTGGGGATGAACACATTGTGTTATGTAGGCGCATGGAATCTCCTCTTCCTAGGCTACTGAAGGAAGAGATTTGTTGGCATTCTCTCCTCATCATGCATTCTGTGAAGGTGCTTGGGAATTTTGAAGTCCACTTCTAGGGGATTCTAGGGCACATTAGTTTCATTCCAACTTTTTTCCTCAACCTCCCCAGTGATTTTGCAAAGTTAGATCTATTTGGATGGGAATCTCTATAATGGTTTCATGAGAATGGGGTCATGTTGAAGCAAAAAAATTCCTACAAGATCTCTTCCCTCCTTGGTAAGCCACCTCCAAAAGGAAGAAATTGTAATTGTGTTTGGTTTGTTCGTTAGCAACTCTGAGAGATTATTAGTGGGGAACTATATCTAATTTAGTGGGTCACGAAGTCTAGTCCTACCAAATAATTTTACTCTCATGCTCCCCCTATTGGCATCACTGTTTTTTTAGCAAGGATCCCCAAACTCGGTGCTCCGAGACCTCAAGGAGGTAGAACTTAATATGTCAAGCACAATCTTCTTAGGCTCATCAAAATTCAATTTCCTTTCCAATGCTAGACTTGTCTCCTTCTCGGTGAAAATGACACCTATCACTTATGGCTCTAGGTGGCTATTGGTCGAAATCTCTAATTCCATCTCCCTAACTGCCAAGTGACATGCCCCGTTTGATACAGGCAGATATTGGTGGCCACCCGCCTATTCCACTTGGACCTCCACCATTGTTTCTTTCAGTTTTTTAGTTTCCTTATTTATAGCACAATTTACTATTTTTGGCAATTTTTTGGGTCATAAACTTCCGGAGCCGTTTTGAGGCCCTAAATGATGTTTTTTTTGGGAAAACAAGGATAAATTCATCATTCAAAAGTTGTAGTCCTCGGATAGATCTTTCTAACGAGGTATTGTGCGCATCAAACAAAGATTGTATGCCAAAGTTACGACCTCAGGAAGTTGATGTACCAATTTACCCAAACGGGGCCCATAGTTTGGCGCTTCATCTCCTAGGGTTAGGTTTTTGGATGTTTAGGGTTTTTCATTGTTTCTCAATAATAAATAAGCCTTTGAGCCTCATTGTAACACAGTTCAAAGGCATGTAGCCACCACATCTCTTCTCAGAGATAAGCTACCATCGCTCGAGCTAGTCTTATTTCCATTCTGTTTGTAAGCATATTTCAATATTTGATATTAATGAAATGAAGTGTTATTTCTACTACATCTTTGTATTTATGGTTATATCTGTAATTTTTTGTGTTCTTGTTTAAATCTGGATCAGTGGTATCAGAGCGGTCTACTCTTTCTCTGTTTTTATTTGCATGTCCCCAACGAGGTCGGGATATAAGGAGTTAGGGCTCGATCTGGTTGAACCTTTGCAAGATTAGCCTCGCAAACCCCGACGGCCACCCATGGGGGAAGAAAATAAAGACGAGGGGTAAGAGATCCTATCAAAATATTGCTTGAGGAGGCCCTTGAGAAACAAAGGAACGCGATGATGGATAACTTTACCTAGATCCTTCAACAGTTGCCCATCGGTGGTGCATCCACATCCAGGAGCCACTCTAAAGGCTTCACTCCTTTTAAGGTACAAGTAAACTTTGACATTCCCATATTTGAGGGCCAAATAGATGCAAACATTATAGATAAATGGTTAAATATGCTAGAATGATATTTTTTTGTTCATGATTTTTCCAACCAAGAAAATATTACATTTGCTCTTCTCAAAGCCACCCCCCATGTCAAGGACTGGTGGGAAACCTACTATGAGCATAAGGATGAAAGTACGACCTCAGTGTTTTCAGTCACACCCACTTGGAACTCATTTTGGGATGTCATCAAGGAGCAGTACTACCTAGTTGGGAGCTATGAGGATAAATACATAAAGTGGACAATGTTGCGGCAGGGAAGCGACCAAGATGTGCCAAAGTTTACCAACTTTTTTCATACCCTTCTGTTGTGGCCACCAACAACCCCCCTCTTTGTTTAGAATTAGCAATAACACTAAGCAAGTGGGGACCCTTAATAAAAAATTAAAAAAACATTTTATAAAACTTTTTGTATTATACTCCTTAAAAATATATCGCATCGCGAGAAGAGAATAAAGCATTTCGCATAATAAAAACTACGAAAAAGCGACGTGAAATTCATCGCATCGCATACATTAAGAAGCGCCCATAAATGAAAATCTTAAGAAATCTCCGATGGCCGATATGCGACATCGCATATCGCAACATCGCATCAACAGCACATAAAAACCTAACAAATTGCAACGATCTGTGATCTTGCAATAAACACGATGCTGCGATCTTGCGATCTGCGATCAACGCGATAATGCGATTCTGCGCTAAGCTGATCAGGAAACTCTACGATGACACATCTTGATAATGCGATCCGCGATGCTGCGATGCAAGTCGCATCGCAGAAATCACCCATCGCAAATTTTCCTCAGCGCAGCATTCAAGAAAAGTTGTCCGTAAATCAAAAATTGGGCGCGCGCCTTAAAGGAAATTAATGAACGTATGCCAAAGTATCAATGAAGGACAGTTTTGTGTTTTTCGAAGAGTTAGTTCACGATGGGTGTCATGATTTTATACATTCGTAGAGCTTAGAGCTTGCGTGTCAATATTTATTATCATTACTCTTTTCCTTTGCGTGAACTGCAGGAATGAAAGACAGGAAATAACATGAAGCAATGTGCAGGAAACATCTAAGGAAAAAAGGGAAAGCGTCAATGCTCGGAGAACAGAGAAGAAATGCCCTCATAAACGGATACCGCATGCAGCAGAAACGCAGATTCCATAGTATTACTGAATAGATGCTGAAATCAATAGGTGATTCAACACTCAGAGTCAAAAGCTTACAAAAGTAGCATGTTTACAAAAATCCTGAAGCTCGTACCCGGTGAAGGAAAAGGCGCTAAAGGCGGAAAACGCACTAGAAAGGCCCGGATCAAAGAACAAAGGCAGTTTTCGAGGCGCGATCGCGCAAGGCTGAGAAAATTGTTCAAAAAGCAAAGTCCCTAACTTGCTTAGTCATCCACGAGTTCGGAAACCGAGATAGAAAAAGCAGAAGCAATTTGAGGGAAATTTGGGTTATTACCAAGTATACACGCAGTAAATCCACCCAGCGAGAGGAAGATTCCCAAAAATATCTTCTAATTTACTAAAAAATGGTGTCAGCGCTTGCCATTTCTGTTTGCGTAACTCAAACAAAAGAAGAAGGCAACCAGCTGACTTTTCCCAGACAAATGTTGAATGTTCACAACGTTAAGGAGCAAATGCAGAAATAGTTAGGAATTAGATTCAATTTTTAGAAATAGTTTTGCTTAAGAAAAAGGGCGGTCATTTAAACAGTATCCTAAATTTGTGTAATTAAGTTATTTAGTTAGCAATATTTAAACCCTTCTCATGCATTTAGAGAAGGGTCCAGAAATTTGTCAAAAACTTGTCCTCAGAACATGCACTTTTGCACCCTCAGAGGAGGTTTTGATGAATGAATGGATCAAGGTTTATTGATGTTTGCATTTGATATCTGCTACTGAAGTTGCACTTCTGTACTCTTGGTAGATATTAGAACAAGGAGAGATAAATCATTGTTGCTTGAAGCTTATGAGTAGGACTAGTCATAAATGGTACTTTTATCTCTTGACCATTTCTGCTTATATTCTTAAAGTGATATACAGTTTTTAGTTGTTTATATGTTATTGCATGAATGTGTGGGTTACCATTTGGCACTTTTGTACGGTGGAGCCATTTATTTATGTTTGATATATGAATAACTTATTATGCGATATGCTGTTCACAACTGTTTTGTCTAACTTTTTATGCAAAGTGGTTCATCTTAATTGATTTCCATTCTTATGATAGCTGAATGATCTTTATTACCAGTTATTATATGAAATCTCTTTAGATCGCATAATAGAAGAATTACATCCCGGGTTAGCATAGATTAGATGTGTTGTTTTCATTAGATTACAATAGCATAGAATTAGATTAAAGTAGCTTAGAACTCTTAGATCATCTATTGGCATTATGAGACAAGTGTTGTCCTTGATGGCAAATCACACTGATGACAAATCATAGTGCAGAAGGATAGCAGCAAGGAATTGATGATCAGACTACAAGTATGAAGAAAAAATATATATAAGCAGGTTCACTATATACCAAGTCGCGTATACGCAGGTTCGCTATATACCAAGTAGGGTATACAAGCAGGTTCACTATATACCAAGTCGCGTAGCAGGTTCGCTATATACCAAGTAGGGTATACACGCAGTTTTATGCACGGAAAAGCGCGTACATGTCGGAAAGCTTACTTTTGGTCCGTGGTAGTTAGTCCTCGGTATTTAAACCTATGGTTTTGGACCATGGTATCTCGACAAGTGTGTTGATCCGAAGTATTGGGCTCTTGGTATTGATTTATTATGGTTTTGGACCGTGGTATTGAGCAAGGCCTAAGACTATAAAAGGAGAAGAAGATCATTAGGCAAGTGTATCTGAAAAGTCTTGAATATCTGAAGAAGTATGAGATCCAGGATGCAGGTTATGGGTTAATGATGCATTGCTTGATCTGAGCTAAGGAGGGATCTCACCAGTTGATGGAGAACAAGATCTAAGGAGAGATCGGGATCAAATGGTTTGAAATGAACTATCCTTATGATGCTTATTCTAGATCTACATACTGACGCATGTATTGTTCTATAAGTGTTATGAGTATGACTGATGTCTGGTACAGATGCAAGTTATGAGAAATTAATTTTAGATCTGTACGCGGGTTGTCTTTGGCAAAAGCGCGTATGTACGCGGATTTGATTCATTATAGTAGCGTATACATTATGAAGGATAATATTTGAAGTTGCAGATGGATTTGATGGTTATGGTAGAGTTCTGTTATCTGCTCTGTGTTTTAGTGACTGTGTTATTGACAGGGTTTCAGTGTTTCAGTGATTCAAAGATTGATGATGTTAGTAGTGATTGTTTTGAGCTTCAATGATAGTTATGGGTCCAGTATGAAAATTGGATGAAACGTGGCCTTTCAGATTATGTGTTGTGCTTCAGGAGTATCCAGTCTGAAAATTGATGAAACGTGGTACCTGGAGGAGAGAAGATTGTAGGCCGGCGCCTACGTATTAGTATCTTAGCTAGTACAAGAGCAAAGGGGGTTGGAGATCCCTTCCTGGAGAGTCTGGAGAACGAGAGAAGGTTGTAGCCTTCTGCAGGTTGTAGCCTGCGTACTGGTATAAGGCTGCACCAATACAAAAGATTGTAAACTGAAGTTTCTTATTAAGGAAAGATAGAGACGACTTGCAGCAGGTGGTTTTCACCCACATTGGGTTTCCACCTTATATCATGGTGTTCATGTGTGCTTCTTGTGTGTGATGATCTATTATGTTTACTGCACTTGCCTACTGTTCATATGGTTAATGAAGATCTGATGCCCAAATAAAGACTTACATTTAATGGATCAACTGAATCATAAATATTCTGGATATACGCTAGTTGCTTTAGACACAGTAGTGTATACACGCAGGTTCACTTAATTAAAGTAGCGTATATGTATCTAAGTACAGAAATGAAATTTTTTTATTGATCTGATAATACTGATTCACCCCCCCCCTCTCAATATTATTTCCAGCAATTGGTATCAGAGCAGGTCCTTTGGTAGAATCTTGATCGCTTGAAGGAGATCCGTGGAACTATGGGAAAGAAGCTTAAGAAGAAAGCTCCTAAGAAGAAGAAGACATCTCACAAAGTCTATGATAGTGGGAGAATCGATTGGGGATTAGGTATAAGAAGCTCTTCAGATTCAGAATCAGATTCAGAATCATTTCAGAATGAAGATGAACTATCAGGTATGAATTTGCTATCCTCTGATGTTCCAGCTATCTATCCATTGGGAAAAGATGAAAGTGATAGTGAAGCAACTGAATTTGCTTTTATGATTGAGCAAGAAAAGTATCAAATAGAGGCAGTATTTAGAAGGCTTACAGACAAAATTAAAGATCAACAAGATCTATTGAACAAAAGGGAATGTGCTTTCAAAGAAGAAGTTACCAAACTAAAAGCTCAATCAGAGGAAGGAAACAAGGTAAGAAAGTTACTCAAGGACAAGGAAAATGAATATCAAAAGTTGCAGGATGAAGTGACATCATTAAGAGATGAAGTCAATGAAAGAAGCACAACCATCAAGAAACTCAGAGATAGATCCAGTTTCTATGAAAGTCTTGAAGCCACGATCCGCTCACTAAAGGAAGATCTTGAAGAATCAAAGAAGCAGAAGAAAGGTCTACTCCAAGCTATTGAAAAACAGGTAATCAAAGATATCAGCATAAAATCTGAACAGGAATGTGCCTTCCGAGTTCGTCAAATGCAGCAGGATCTGAATGAAGAACAAGAAAAGGAGATTCTCAAACTAAGGGAACAAATGGAAGAAGGAAGAAAAGCTGAAGAAGATTTGAGAAAGCAATCTCTTGAAAAGGAAGAACAACTTCAAGTTGAGGTAAATATCTTGAAAGGTAAATTAGAAGAAAAGGATAAACTGTTGAGATTTCAAGATAGTACTAAAGCCTTGGATGATATTCTTAGTAGTCAAAGGTCTCCTATTATCAAGACTGGTCTTGGTTTTCATGAATCTGCTGAAGGTGAATCTAGTTCACAACGTGAGGCAAGGAACTATAAAGAGAAATCCAAAATGATCAACAAGGAGATGAAAGGTCAATCTCATCATCAACCAAGGAAACAAATTCTTCAAAGAAAATCTTTTACTCCTCCTATGAATAATGTTGAATGTTATGTATGTCATAATCTTGGACATGTTGCAGCCAGATGTGGAAGAAGAAGAGTTCAAGACCATCATGCAGAAAGATCATCACATTCAAGGTACTTCAATGGATATTGCTTTGCTTGCAATATGTTTGGTCACAAAGCTGCTGATTGCTACAGGAGGAATATGAAACATGTAAGATGTTATGCATGTAACAAACTTGGACATATAGCAAAGGAATGCAGGAACAAAGGACGGAAATCACACCAAAAGGAGAAAACATCATCACACTTGAAGATATGGAAGAAGAAGGAAGTACAGTCAGAAATATGTGGCACAGCACAATGTACTCAGATACAACACAGCACAGACATAACAGACTCAGAGGGAGCTGAAAGTGTAAAACTTCAGTATCCTGAATCTCATACGCAAGTTCCATAAAGGGAAGTCACGTATATACGCGAGTTAGACACTGCAAAGTCACGTATATGTCAGTCTGAGGAAAAACAGTGGGGACATGCTCAGAAAAAGGATCTGATATGATTCAGTCCATTATTTGCTCTATTGGTTAATAGTTACAGTCTGCTAAGGATGTGTGGAAATGTTTTGATACTTGCAAGATGTCTAGAAGTGTTTTGATCCTAACTAGATGATGATGATGTCTTGATGCTTATTGCTGATATATGCATGATCAGATCTAACAGTAAACAGTTGGCTCAGGTTGAGGAAGAGCATATGCCTTTAATAATTCATTGTTGGCATTATGGCTAATAGTCCTTGGTGATGATACTTATATGGCTAAATGATATATCTTGCTATGATACGGTTATGAGTTTTCCATGATAAAATCTCATATGATTCTTGGGGATACATAGTTGATGTTGAGATCAGATTTATGGTTGATTCTTTGATGATGCATATATGGTGCTTACATGGTGATATTCATAAATATAAGGAGAAGTACAAAGCTTGAATACACATCTTCCTCACTTGATGTTGAGTCACTCATATACTGTTGTTGTCATATGCATAAAGATCATACAGTTATGATGCAGGCACTCATGTGGATAAGGATTGTTGTTGTTGATGATATCAAGAAGTTTTGTCAAAAAAGGCTTGAGCTCAAGATACATAGTGCTGATACATGGATGAATACTCAAAGTTGCCTTGTTGGAGACATGATGATGAGTTCTTATCTCTATGATGATAGGTTGATACTTACATATGTTGATTGATGCAGATGTTCCCAAGTAATGATATTTGGACCATGTAGATCTTGTGGCTATGGTGGTTTCACATATAATGTGAATGATTTCATGATGATGTTTAAAAGGAGGAGTTGACATCTATGTTCAGACATACCTTGTTACAGGAAATTTACAGGTTGCTGATATGGAAATTTGTGTACGCGAGTTGGATAAGGACTATCCGCGTATATACGCTTGTTTATGTGGATACAGTCGCGTATATGATAATTTGAAGGAAATCAGTGGGTCAAACTCAGAATGAGAAGATTCTGATATGGGTCTGACAGAGACCATCTGGCACAAGTTCAGGGGGAGCAGATAAAATTCCAATGATGCATTGTTGGCATTATCTTAGAAGATTTTCGTTCTAGTTCACATTTGTTGTTGGTTTCAGGTGGAACAAAGGCAAAAGGAGAACAGAAGGATCTCTTGGTTGCTGATCTGAATGGTGATTGACAGATGCTGCCAATATTAGTTATTGGTGACATTCATAAGTCTTGCTCTAGATATTTCGTCTCTATGGCATATATCTCTTTTGTGGTATCTCTTTCATGGTGTCAAGGTCATGTAATGGCCTATTTTGGTTTCCCCACTATGCCTGGGATGATTGATGCAATGTGATTGGTTGTCATATGTAAACTTTTGATGTATCCCCACTTGGTTGGGTGGATGAGTCAATTTTTGTATATCCTCACTTAGTTGAGAGATGGATGTATGTATGAGTCTTTGGTGATAGGAAGGTCTTTTATGATGTATAGAGTCATGTTCTTCTTGAAGAACATCTTTTGCAGATCTTGCCTACAGTCAGGAAGAGCATGAACAACACACTTCAGCAGTACAGAGACTCGGCATGTACTCAGGGGGAGCATGGACAGATTGGTACACTTTGGCATATACAAAGGGGGAGATCATTAAGAGACTTTAACAGATACTTAGGGGGAGTATGGACAGCGAAATGTTCAGCAAAGGAAGAGAACATCTTGGTCCACCCTTTGCCCTTGATGTCAAAGGGGGAGAGTGATTTGGTGTTGTTGCCATCAAGTCCAAAGGGGGAGATTGTTGGCATTATGATGCATGTGTTGTACTTGATGGCAACCCTCTCACTTATGTATAACTGGATGAATCTTCAGAAGAGATATTAGATGTGACTAATGGAGGACAGCTCAAAGGAATCAGATGATAGTTCTAAGTGTACCAAGTTAGCTTTGCCATCAAGTCCAAAGGGGGAGATTGTTGGCATTATGAGACAAGTGTTGTCCTTGATGGCAAATCACACTAATGACAAATCATAGTGCAGAAGGATAGCAACAAGGAATTGATGATCAGACTACAAGTATGAAGAAAAAATATATATAAGCAGGTTCACTATATACCAAGTCGTGTATACGCAGGTTCGCTATATACCAAGTAGGGTATACAAGCAGGTTCAATATATACCAAGTCGCGTATACGCAGGTTCGCTATATACCAAGTAGGGTATACACGCAGTTTTATGCACGGAAAAGCGCGTACATGTCGGAAAGCTTACTTTTGGTCCGTAGTAGTTAGTCCTCGGTATTTAAACCTATGGTTTTGGACCATGGTATCTCGACAAGTGTGTTGATCCGAAGTATTGGGCTCTTGGTATTGATTTATTATGGTTTTGGACTGTGGTATTGAGCAAGGCCTAAGACTATAAAAGGAGAAGAAGATCATTAGGCAAGTGTATCTGAAAAGTCTTGAATATCTGAAGAAGTATGAGATCCAGGATGCAGGTTATGGGTTAATGATGCATTGCTTGATCTGAGCTAAGGAGGGATCTCACCAGTTGATGGAGAATAAGATCTAAGGAGAGATCGGAATCAAATGGTTTGAAATGAACTATCCTTATGATGCTTATTCTAGATCTACATACTGACGCATGTATTGTTCTATAAGTGTTATGAGTATGACTGATGTCTGGTACAGCTGCAAGTTATGAGAAATTAATTTTAGATCTGTACGCGGGTTGTCTTTGGCAAAAGCACGTATGTACGCAGGTTTGATTCATTATAGTAGCGTATACATTATGAAGGATAATCTTTGAAGTTGCAGATGGATTTGATGGTTATGGCAGAGTTCTATTATCTGCTCTGTGTTCTGGTGACTGTGTTATTGACAGGATTTCAGTGTTTCAGTGATTCAAAGATTGAAGATGTTAGTAGTGATTGTTTTGAGCTTCAATGATAGTTATGGGTCCAGTATGAAAATTGGATGAAACGTGGCCTTTCAGATTATGTGTTGTGCTTCAGGAGTATCCAGTCTGAAAATTGATGAAACGTGGTACCTGGAGGAGAGAAGATTGTAGGTCGGCGCCTACGTACTAGTATCTTAGCTAGTACAAGAGCAAAGGGGGTTGGAGCTCCCTTCCTGGAGAGTCTGGAGAACGAGAGAAGGTTGTAGCCTTCTGCAGGTTGTAGCCTGCGTACTGGTATAAGGCTGCACCAGTACAAAAGATTGTAAACTGAAGTTTCTTATTAAGGAAAGATAGAGACGACTTGCAGCAGGTGGTTTTCACCCACATTGGGTTTCCACCTTATATCATGGTGTTCATGTGTGCTTCTTGTGTGTGATGATCTATTCTATTTACTGCACTTGCTTACTGTTCATATGGTTAATGAAGATCTGATGCCTAACTAAAGACTCACATTTAATGGATCAACTGAATCATAAATATTCTGGATATACGCTAGTTGCTTTAGACATAGAGCGTATACACGCGGGTTCACTTAATTAAAGTAGCGTATATGTATCTAAGTATAGAAATGAAAAAGTTTTATTGATCTGATAATACGATTCACCCCCCCTCTCAGTATTATTTCCAACATCAGCATCATCCAACTCTGCACACACACACACACCCTTAGATTGGGAAAATGGTCCCATTATCCCCAGTCAGACCCGCTATACCAAACGGATAAGGATCTGCCAACCAAGGTCCGGACCGGGCGGGTATCCCCCTTGTTGTCGACACGATTTTCGGGGCTTCAACATATTTGGCGCTAGAAGGAGGGCCAGAACTATGAATGGCACCTAAATCAAAATCTAAATACCATTCTGAGAGTAAATCGCCCTCATCATCTCCCCCGACTTCTCCAGTATATTTAAATCCAGAGTCAGAAGTCGCTCGAGTATCAATCGCTGCTACACACCCTGATATTTCAGACCAACCCACCTTAGAACCTCCTGGAGTCGAATCTCTTATTCATAAACTTCAAGGATTTTCCATTTCTCCTTAGAGGTCTGATAAATCTCAAAGCAGTGTGACTTCGCAGTACAATCCTGCTCATCCCCTAACCAGATTAAAGAGTGAAAAATTTTGCATCCAGCCAACCGAATTACCTCTTCCCACTAGGAAAAGAGCACAAGAGTCTGACAGTGAGACTCTTTCGTCTACATCACCCATTTCAACTACCTCACCGCGAAGTCAACCACCCACACCTCCATTCCAAACCATCATCCATCCGTCTACCGAAGCTCCCACAACCCCTCTTCAATCATCTACGATCATAGTATCCTCATCTTCCTAGCCACAGGGATCACCTTCTACACTTTCATTTACTAGCAACTCAACGATGGCCCAATCTCCATGGAACAATCCTGGGGCAGTTTTAATGCCTCCACCCTTGAGTCAAATACCGGCCCATCCTGAGAAATGGCTGCCCAAATTCAATCCAGAAGCAGGCATGCTAGCAGAGGAACACATAAACAATTTCATGCTTTCTATCAATCTCAACGGAGTTACTAATGAGGACGCTGTTGTTCGGTTTTTTCCCTATACAATGCAAGGGATAGCCGGGTCATGGTACTTTTCATTACCCTCCAGGTCTATCACAAGTTGGGATATCTTCTAGAATCAATTCCTTACCAAGTTTGGTGATGACAGATCAACGGCAACGTTAATCAATGACCTATCCAATCTTAAAGCCGAAGCTAAAGAGCCTATCAAAGATTTCAATTTATGGTTCAATAAAATTCTCAACAAAATTCCCACTGCTTCCCAACCCAGCGAAGAAGTACGATGTGAATGGTATATTACTGCCTTACCATCAAACTTAGCAATCTTCGTGGATAGGGCAAATAAAACAACCTTAGTTGAAAACTTGACAGAGGCGATAGCAGTAGAGAAACGCGTAATAGCCCTAGAAAAGAGATCTGCGATAGAGGAACGCAAGTCTAAAAAAGTCACCTTCAAGGAAGACTCCAAGAAGAAACAAACAAAAGACCCTTTCGATTTGGAAGGATTGCAGAAAGTTTTAAAGACCATGTCTAATGAGATGATTGACATAAAAAAACAAGTAGCAGAAACTTCAACGAAAAAGCCCTTCAGAGCTTTTAAAAGAGGTCCTTTAATGGATCCAAAACCACCCAATGCCATCTCAAATGCTGAAACTGAGGAAGAGGAAGAAGAAGAAAGTGCCACTGAAGGGCAGACTGATGACGAAGAAGTTGTGGAATTACAAGGAATGTGGGATTTCATCCTCCCATAAGAAGAAGATTAAGAAGTATTTCCAGTTAGCACACGAAGCAAAAATCAGCTTGATCCTCCCCAAACTACCCCTAAGAAGAAGAGCGCAAGCTCTACAACAAAAGATAAAGTCGCAACAAAGAAAACGACCGCTAAAGCGACTCAATCTAGCCCAGTCCCAGCAGATCCAACAACTCCATCAAAAACACTGATAGTGTCGGATGAAATGGAGTACAATATTATTGATGACATGAAAAAGACTAGGGCTAATATTACCCTTTATGAATTGAGCAAATTGAAACATCAACAGAAGATAATGATGAAAGAATTACATGCCATGCCTATTGCACCTTTGCCTACCGCTGTACTCTCTCAAGCTTCCCACAACATGGGAAGACCTCCAACTAATGCGATCAATAAGATTGATCCAAATGATATCGCCTTGATTGGAGGAAGATCAAGATCTCACACTCCCCCGTTTCTTCTTACTTATGAAATTTTCAATAAAAATGTGCACAATTGTTTGGTAGATTCCGGTGCTTCATCGAATATTTTACCCAGATCAATATGTGCCAAGTTGAATGTTCAACCACAAAAATCTGCAGTGCGCATAGTTCAGCTTGATCGATCTCAAATAGAAGTGATTGGCGAACTTAATCAAGTAACCATAAGATTGTCATCCAACCCGAAGGTATGTCAGGTTATTGACATTCTAGTGGCTGATATCCCAGAATTCTATGGCTTAATTCTTAGCAGGGATTGGTCCGAGAAACTCCATGGATACTTTTCAATCGACTGGTCGCACATGTGGTTACCCTACAACGGTAAACCGAATCAAATAAAAGTTGAACGAGAGTTACACCAGAAATACATAGTAACAGAACTAGAGGGAGAAAATGAAGCAGTAGTGTATAACAGCAGTATCATAGGCAATTACTCGGTAGATTCTTTTCTCGGTAATTTCAATGCTCACACATCACCCTACTTAGAAAATTCAGTTTTGTCCCAAGTCGAAATTTTTTCCCAAACTGATAATTCAAAGTGTGTTAATTTTGTAGATAAACCTGTAAATACATCTTTGTTTTGGAAATTATATTTCGATGGCTCTAAATCTAACGAAGGAGCAGGAGCAGGATGCGTTCTGATTAGTCCAGAAGGAAATAAGACCATGCTTACGTGCAGACTCGAATTCAATTTAACAAACAATACAACAGAATATGAGGCCTTGGTGCAAGGCCTATACAAAGCAATCGGGTTAAACGTCAAGTATCTTCAAGTCTTCGGAGACTCTGAGATTATCGTCAAACAGGTACGTAACACTATACATTTCCTATCAGGTCATTTAAAGAACTATCAATCTTTAGCACAAGATCTGACTGAGCATTTCATAGCATTTAATATTTCTTCAATCCCGAGACTCCAAAACGCAAGCGCAGACCTTTTGGCTAACGTAGCCTCTAAACTTATTCCCTCCGAAGATTTTAGTCTAGATAGATTCTCAATATAATTAATCTTCAGACCGTCCATCCCTGACAACATCACAAATTGGAGACTATTCAATGACGATCCTGATATTGTAAATTTCCTCACTTCTGAAGGATCCTAATCGAATCAGATAATTGACGAAGACCATCACGATCAACAAATACAACAAAATAGCACTGATAATGCTATACCTAAATCGGTGGTTAAGTTAGAAGACTTATACGATTTGAAAAACCGGTTTAAAAGGTCTACCAATTCAAAGCTCTACAGTCCAACTCTGAACTACGAATTAGTAAACCTAGGAACCGATGATAAACCACAAAACGTTAATCTAGGCCTCGGCCTAGCCCCTGAAGAAAAACTAGCGTATATTCGTCTTTTGAGACAATATAAAAATGTTTTTGTCTGGAATTACGATGAGCTGAAAACATACGACACTACTATCATTCAACATACTATTCCTATGATTGACAATGAAAAACCTGTCCAACAGAAACTGAGAAAGATCCACCCCAATTTAGAAAATCAAATAAAAACTGAGCTAAATAAGTTATTAAAAGCCAGAATAATTTTCCCCGTCAGACATTCCAAATGGGTCTCCAATATGGTACCCGTTAGAAAGAAAAACGGAGATATTAGAATCTGTATCGATTTTCGGAATCTTAACAAAGCCTGTCAAAAAGACAATTTTCCTCTCCCACCTATGGAGCAGATATTACAGGCAGTAGCAGGCTCAGAACTGATGTCTTTCTTGGATGGATTTTCAGGATATAATCAAGTGCTGGTACATCCCGATGATCAGTTGAAAACCACATTCAGAACTAAATGGGGCACATACGCATATCGGAAGATGCCATTTGGTTTGATTAATGCCAGCGCTACATTTCAGAGAGCCATGGACATCGCATTCAAGGGTTTAGTCAATAAATCTGTAGTGATTTATTTGGATGATATAATAGTGTACTCCAAGAAGCGAAGCGATCATCTCAAAGACTTAAAACAAATCTTTCAACGATGTTTAAGGTATGGAATTTCACATAACCCAAAGAAATATTTTTTCGCATTAAGTGAAGGAAAACTTCTAGGATTCATAGTGTCAAAATCCGGTATTCACATTGATCCTGACAGAATCAAAGAAATTTCTGAAATATCCCTACCTCATAATAAAAAAGCCATGCAATCTTTCCTTGGCCAAATCAATTTTGTAAAGAGATTTGTCCCAGATTTCTCACGAATTGTCTCTCCTTTACAAACCATGATTAAAAAGAATTCAAATTTTAAATGGGGTCTAGATGAACATGAAGCATTCAACCTGATCAAACAAGCTATTATTAATGCTCCATCTTTAGCAACCCAGAATTTTTCAGAATCTTTTGTTTTATACACATTTGCCTCAGAGAAATTATATGCTGCGATTCTAACTCGAGCAAATCAAGAAAAGGCGGAAGCTCCAATTGCGTTTTTTAGCTCGAATTTACAAGGTGCTGAACTCAATTATTCAGACATAGAGAAACAGGCCTATTTTGTTTTCAAAACGGTCAAATATTTCAGACCTTTCTTACTTAAAACCCATACTAAGATCATAGTACCATTTCCAGCGGTAAGAAATCTTCTAGTACAGAAGGATGTGGGTGAAAAAAGAGCAAATTGGATCACTGCTTTACAGGAATACGACCTTGAGATCAAACCAGCAAACATTGTAAGAGGTCAAGGCTTCTGCAAAATGTTGGTTGGAGCATCGCAAATTTCTGAAATTCCATCTGAAGAGGTACAAATGTATGAGGTAAGCCTAAACGATGTAGAATCACTGTACGTTGATATCATTTATTATCTTAAGAATGAGTATGCTCCATCACACCTGGATCACACTAAGAAAAGAGCTCTGAGATTGAAAGCTAAACAATATCAGCTCATAAATGATATTCTTTTTAGAAAGAATTATGAATATGTTCTTCTTAGATGTCTTGAAAAAACTAAAGCTAAAAAAGTTTTGTAGGAACTCCACGATGGACCAGCAGGCGGACACTACGCTGGAGATGCTACTGCACATAAGATCTTACGTGCAGGATATTACTGGCCTACACTTTTCAAAGACTCACACAATTACATGAGGAAATGTCAAGTCTGCCAAACTACTGCTGGAAGACAAAAGAAACTGTCCATGCCACTACAGTCGGTAAACATCGAGCAACCTTTCAGTCAGTGGGGCTTGGACATAATAAGTGAGATAGTTCCTCAGTCTTCTAAGCAGCATAGATACATCCTCACGGCAACAGATTATTTTACTAAATGGGTAGAAGCAGTTCCTCTCAAGACAGCTAATTCTGAAAATATTATTGAATTCATAGATCAGTTTATAATCACTAGGTTTGGATTTCCAACGGCTTTATTATTTGATAATGCATCATACTTTTCTGGAAATGCAATGACTGAATTTTCACTTAAAAGAGGGTTCAAACTAAAATATTCGGCCAATTACTATCCGCAAGGTAATGGGTTAGCTGAGTCAACAAATAAAAACCTAATCAGGATTATTAAAAGAACAGTTGACCAGAACCAAAAGAATTGTCATAAAGCTTTGGTAAATGCCTTATGGGCAGATAGAATAACGAAGAAAGCTTCAATCGGCACTTCTCCCTTTAATTTAGTTTATGGGAAAGAAGTGGTTCTTCCAACTCACTTAGTCATCCCCTCTTTGTCTTTAGTACAATACATCAATGAAGTATCTACTTCCTCCATACAACTAAGACAAATGGAAATAATTAAATTAGAAGAACAACGAGAACAAGCTAAGAAAACCCATGCTCATCACCAAGCGCTAATAAAATCCTCTTTTGATTCAAGCATAATGACCAAAAAAAAATTTCAGATGGGAGATTTAGTTTTGAAATGGGATAAGGCTCATGAAGAAAAGGGCAAACATACAAAATTTCAAAAGATGTGGCTTGGTCCTTTTCAGATTGTTGAAGTCATAGGTCCATCAACGTTTGTGTTGCAGGATTTAGCAGGTAGAAGGGATTCTTTGCCTGTTAATGGACAAATCCTTAAAATATATTTTCCATAGAAGATTATTCTTCTATTTTGTAGAATAGTTTTAGTTTTTCTTTTCTTTTTCATAATAAAACCAGTTGTAAATGGTTACTACAGGTATTCACGGAAAAGACACCAATTCTCTTTCAGATTTTGAGCTTTTCGCTTGTATAAATAGCAAAATTTTTGAAAATCTGATCTTTATTATTGACAAATAGAGTTAAAAACTTTAGCCTAGATATGATACTAGTTTCAACTTTAAAAATTTGATGAAAGCAACCTTTAGCGAAGAAATTGTTTTATATCAGCACAATGAAAGGTATCAATAACAAAATAAAGATTCTCTGTAAAACTGTTGTTTTCAAACTCTATTATTGTCGTCCAGAGCTTTCTTAAGGAAAACAATGATTTCCTCCCTGTTAAAGAAAATCGCAGCATTCAGAGGAACAATCCAAGAAACACTATATCTCAAAGAATAAGAGGTCTCATCACGAGCCGGCTTATCATGATCACAGATATTATAACTTGCTGACTTTGCCAAATACTGTCCATCAAAACAGGGCAATGACTCAAGATTGTTGAAATCAAAAGACAAGGGGTCTCATCACGAGCCAACTTGTTTAGCAAAAGTGTAAATCAAGTGAATGACTGTGTCATAATTTGGCTACCAAACCAAGACATTGTTCTTTAAGAATAAAAAAGGAAAAAGTGTCAATATAGATTTTTCTTTGAAGGTTGTAGATAGCCTTAAGCAGGATAAAGGATCATTGCTGGGTAACAGGTAACCCTGTCGAGGCTATGGACGCCTGCTGGCAGCAGAGGCTCTACCTACGACAAACGAGCATATTTTAAAGCCGGCACACAGAGAAGACTTTATTTTATCTTTAAAAGACCAAGTAATGGCTGATGTAAATACAAGGACAAGCCTGAGGAAGCAAGCAATTAGAATAGAAAAAGGTTGAAACAAAATATCATTAATAGGATAAGGCACAATGTACTCTATCTGTCCATAACAAAATTTAGACTTATGAAAATTTTTCTGTTTTGGAAGTTAAGATTCAATAGAAAAGCAGAGATAACTGGTTCTTCCAAGTGAATCGCCATTGTTGTGGCCACCAACAACCCCCCTCTTTGTTTAGTATTAGCAATAACACTAAGCAAGTGGGGACCCTTAATAAAAAATTCAAAAAACATTTTATAAAACTTTTTGTATTATACTCCTTAAAAATATATCGCATCGCGAGAAGAGAATAAAGCATTTCCTTATGAGCATAATAAAAACTGCGAAAAAGCGACGCGAAATTCATCGCATCGCATACATTAAGAAGCGCCCATAAATGAAAATCTTAAGAAATCTCCGATGGCCGATATGCGACATCGCATATCGCAACATCACATCAACAACACATAAAAACCTAACAAATTGCAATGATCTGCGATCTGCGATCTTGCAATAAACGCGATGTTGCGATCTTGCGATACATGCGATCTGCGATCAACGCGATTACGCGATTCTGCGCTAAGCTGATTAGGAAACTCTGCGATGACACATCTTGACAATGCAATCCGCGATGCTGCGATGCAAGTCGCAGAAATCACCCATCGCAAATTTTCCTCGACGCAGCATTCAAGAAAAGTTGTCCGTAAACCAAAAATTGGGTGCGCGCCTTAAAGGAAATTAATGAACGTATGCCAAAGTATCAATGAAGGACAGTTTTGTGTTTTTCAAAGAGTCAGTTCACGATGGGTGTCATGATTTTATACATTCGTAGAGCTTAGAGCTTGCGTGTCAATATTTATTATCATTATTCTTTTCCTTTGCGTGAACTGCAGGAATGAAAGACAGGAAATAACATGAAGCAATGTGCAGGAAACATCTAAGGAAAAAAGGGAAAGCGTCAATGCTCGGAGAACAGAGAAGAAATGACCTCATAAACGGATACCGCATGCAGCAGAAATGCAGATTCCAGAGTTTTACTGAACAATGCTGAAATCAATAGGCGATTCAACACTCAGAGTCAAAAGCTTACAAAAGCAGCATGTTTACAAAAATCCTAAAGCTCGTACCCGGTGAAGGAAAAGGCGCTAAAGGCGGAAAACGCACTAGAAAGGCCCGGATCAAAGAACAGAGGCAGTTTTCGATGCGCGATTAGCGCTAGCATCGCTCGGAAAATTGTTCAGAAAGCAAAGTCCCTAACTTGCTTAGTCATCCACGAGTCCGAAAACCGAGATAGCAAAAGCAAATAAATTTGAGGGAAATTTGGGTTATTACCAAGTATACACGCAATAAATCCACCCAGCCAGAGGAAGATTCCCAAAAATATCTTCTAATTTACTAAAAAATGGTGCCAGCGCTTGCCATTTCTATTTGCGCAACTCAAACAAAAGCAGAAGGCAACCAGCCGACTCTTCCCAGACAAATGTTGAATGTTCACAGCGTTAAGGAGCAAATGCAGAAATAGTTAGGAATTAGATTCAATTTTTAGAAATGGTTTTGCTTAAGAAAAAGGGCGGTCATTTAAACCGTATCCTAAATTTATGTAATTAAGTTATTTAGTTAGCAGTATTTAAACCCTTCTCATGCATTTAGAGAAGGGTCCAGAAATTTGTCAAAAACTTGTCCTCGGAACATGCACTTTTGCACCCTCAGAGGAGGTTTTGATGAATGAATGGATCAAGGTTTATTGATGCTTGCATTTGATATCTGCTACTGATGTTGCACTTCTGTACTCTTGGTAGATATTAGAACAAGGAGAGATAAATCATTGTTGCTTGAAGCTTATGAGTAGGACCAGTCATAAATGGTACTTTTATCTCTTGACCATTTCTGCTTATATTCTTAAAGTGATATACAGTTTTTAGTTGTTTATATGTTATTGCATGAATGTGTGAGTTACCATTTGGCACTTTTGTACGGTGGAGCCATTTATTTATGTCTGATATATGAATAACTTATTATGCGATATGTTGTTCACAACTGTTTTGTCTAACTTTCTATGCAAAGTGGTTCATCTTAATTGATTTCCATTCTTATGATAGCTGAATGATCTTTTTTACGAGTTATTATATGAAATCTCTTTAGATCACATAATAGAAGAATTACATCCTGGGTTAGCATAGATTAGATGTGTTGTTTTCATTAGATTACAATAACATATAATTAGATTAAAGTAGCTTAGAACTCTTAGATCAGCATCATCCAACTCTGCACACACACACACACCCTTAGATTGGGAAACTGGTCCCATTATCCCTAGTTGGACCCACTATACCAAACGGATAAGGAGCTGCCAACCAAGGTCCGGACCGTGCGGGTATCCCCCTTGTTTTCGACCCGATTTTCGAGGCTTCAACACCTTCACACAAAGTTGGGTATCAAGGATTCTGAGAAACATTTGGTACTCAAGTACCACGGCTACCTACATAGGTACATTCCGGACAAGATGGAGTTGTTGGACGTCTCCTCGCTCGGAAAGACATACCGATACACCATCAAGATCAAGCAGAAGTTTAAACATAAGAAGCGAGACTTTGGATTTGTGAATCTGAAGCAAGGGAAAGGTGCCCCCAAACCGTAGAAGAAAGGACAAAGCCAAGGCGGGGCGACCCAAGACAACCCGCCAAAGCTACAAGCAAAGAACAACACCGTGAAGCCAAAGAATGACAAGGGAAAGTGGTGTGAGTTCCATAAGAGCTCCACTCACAACACAAGTGAGTGTCAGGCCAAGCAGTCACTGTTGGCCAAGCTGAAGGCTTTGGAATCATATGCATGTTCTAACTCTTAGTCAGAACCCGACAAGGGGAATCATAAAGGGAAGAAGATAATCGATGTGGATCCCAATGCCATTGTTGCCACCACGAAGATCTAGAAGGAGGAACTCGAAGATCCAGAGGAGGAGGAGCGCCTATTTGACACCCATATGTGGATAAAGGGTTCATCACTACAGCTCATTGTCGAAAGCAGGAGACAAAAGAATCTCATTTCGGTAGAGGTCGTGAAACGGCTAAGCTTAGCAACCATAACACACCCACAATCGTACACCATTGGGTGGCTTCACCAAGGACGGATCTTCGCGTGAGCCAGTAGTGTCGCCTTCCAGCAAGCATCAAGCTCTTGATGGATGAGGTATTATGTGACGTTGCTCCCTTTGATGTTTGTGATGTATTATTAGGCCAACCATAATTATGGAAGTGACATGATGTGTATGAGTCAAGGCCCCGTGCTGTTATTGTTACTTTGGGAAATAAGTTGTACAGGATACCGAAGGTAGCACCGCCTACCGCCATCTCTTTGGTTACGGCAAAACAATGCAGTAAGCTCATTTCCAAAACCGAGAAATTTGTTTCCCTGATGATACGTCCTCAGGTAAAGAAGAAGATGGTGGCCATGACCTCTAGACAGGGCCCCTTCGCATGACAACAACAGATGGACAAGGTCGTGGAGGAGTACGAGGACATCTTCACCTTCCCCGCAAGGGTGCCTCTCCACTGTCAAGTGAAGCACTCCATCGATCTGACCCCAGGTGCACCATTGACCAATGGACCAATCTATCGGTGCCCTGTTATGGAAAACGACGAAATCAAGAGGCAAATTCAAGAGCTGATGCAGAAAGGTCACATCCAGATGAGTCATCACTCCAAAGGAGCCCGATTGTGTTGGTACAGAAGAAGGATGGGACTTGGAGACTCTTTATTGACTATCGGGCGTTGAACAAGATCACTGTCTGGAATAGGTACCCGATCCCATGGATTGATAACCTTCTGGACCAACTCAAGAGGGAAAAATATTTCAACAAGATCGACTTGAAGTCCGATATCACAAGGTATCAATCGAACCCTCCAATGTGTGGAAGATTGCCTTCAAAGCCAAGGAGGGCCTTTTCGAATGGTTGGTTATGTCTTTCAGGTTGATGAATACTCTTGCAACCTTCATGAGGCTGATGGATGACATCTTGCAACCATTCACCAACTCATTTGTGGTGGTATACTTGGATGACATCCTGATCTTCAGCCAGAATTGGGAAGAGCACCTCCACCACATCCGACAGGTTCTCCAAACACTACAGCAACACAATTTGTGTGCCAATTTGGAGAAATGCACTTTTTGCATGACCTAAGTTCAGTATCTGGGATACATTATTGATGAACCGAGGGTGCATGTGGATCCAGCTAAGATCCAAGTCATTCGGGATTAACCAGCCCCAACCACTTTGACAGAGCTTCACAACTTTCTGGGTCTTGCTTCCTACTGCAGGTTCATGTTGGGATTCTCTCATATCACTTGGCCCTTGAGTCAAGTCACCAAGGGAGGAGCAAAAGCAAAATTCTTTTTGTTTTAATCTCAATAAAAGGCATTCGCAGAGTTGAAACATCACCTTTTCTCTGCACTAGTGCTCACATTATCAGACTTGCAACAACCATTTGAGATCGAGATAGATGCCTCTGACTATACTATTGGGGCATTCCTTACTCTCAACTTCTTAAACACCACATCTCAGCTGTACAAAACCTTTCTTGTTTATGGGTTTTCAAAGAATATAACCTTTTAAACCATCCTTATACCCAATAAAGTTGCACCTTTCAGATTTACTATCCAACTTGGTTCTTTTCTCCTCTGGAACATGTACATATGCATCACAACCAAATACCCTCAGATGTGAAAGAGAGGCTTGGGTATAGACCAATTTGGTGATGGTTTGTGATGTTCGATCGTGAGGTGGAATCATTGTTTGATGGGTTGAGGTCGTTTGGCCTCTGGAAGCCCTACTTGAGTTTTGATGGATTGTTCCATGAGATCACACATTCATTCTTGCAATATTGCATGGGGTTGACTGGATGAAGAGAGATTTGGCTCAACCATGTCTATGGTCAGGTGGTTCGTGGATGTCCCAAACCTGGTTGGCCTTTGCATCATTAATATGAGGTTATTTCTCCTTGTTAATTCATGAGTATTATGTTGGTTTATATGTGGATTATATGGATGTTGTTTCCTTGGCATTTCTGTTGTTATTATGATGGTTATGAATATGCATTATGAAAGTGGATATGTATGGCTCCCATCATGCTTTTACTTGTAAATGAATGAACAATGTATCTATGGCCTAATAGATGATAATGCAACTAATGTGATAAGGAAACAACACCTCATAGCGAATCTCAGATAAGTATGAGACCCCTATGTTGGAAATAATACTAGGAGGGGGGAGGAGGGGGGTGAATCAACATTTAAAAATCAATAAATTTTTCATTTCATAATCATATTTGTATACGCTACTTCATTGCATGGAACTGTGTGTGCACGCAACTGTTATTAAGGCAACCAACATATATCCAGTGAACTTATGATTTAGTTAATTCATCATATGTTGGTCTTTAGTCAGTGCATTAGTAATTTATTAAATAGTAACCATGTGCATTAATAATAGAATAAACCATGACACATAAGCAACACACATGAACACCAAGATTTAAGGTGGAAACCCAATGTGAGAGAAAAACCACATGTTGATGTCGTCTTTGTCTTCTTTTAATATAAGAAAAACTTGTTTACAATCTTGTACTGGTGTAGACTCATACTAGTACGCAGGCACCCACCTGCAAAAGGCTACAACCTTCTCTCGTTCTCCAGCTACTACTGGAAGGGAGCTACAACCCCCTAGCTCTTGTACTAGCTGATATGTTTACTAGTATGTAGGCACCGGCCTACAGAAGGCTCCAACCTTCACTCATTCTCCAGCTACTACTGGAAGGAAGCTCTAACTCCCTGCTCTTGTACTGGCCGATATGTTTACCAATATGTAGGCATCGCCTACAGAAGGCTGCGACCTTTTCTCTTCCTCCAGGGACCATGTTTCATAATTTTTCAGACTGGATACTCCTGGTACACAACAACATAATATGAAGGCCACATTTCATCTAATTTTCATACCGGACCCATAAATAACATTGAAGCTCAAAATTAATCACCACTGCAATCAAACTAATCACTGAAACCCATCAACATTGAAGAAAATCACAATCAACCAATCTGAACAATTAGATCATATCACCAGAACATGGAGCTTAACCTAGAACTCTGCATCAACAACCAGAACCAACTGCAACTTCAAACATCATATTTCATAATTCATACACTACTTTGAAGTGCCTAACCAACGTGTATATGTGCCTTCACCAAGGCGAACCTACGTATAGATCTACAAATTCATAACTTCTACTCCAAAATTCAGACATACTCAGATTATAAAATTAAAAGAATAAAACATGTGTTAGCAACCAAATCTACACTATCCATTATCATACCACATAATGATAATTCATTTCAAGTCTTATGATCCTAATCCATCATTAGATCTCATCCATCATCAACCACTTAGGTGAATCCTTAGTTCGGATCAAGCAAAGTACCATAAACCCATAACATGTATATTTTCTTTTGATCTAACTCTTCACAAGATATTCAATACTTGCACACTTAACCATTTGACCTTCTCCTTCTTATATACTTAGATCATTTTCCAATACCTTGGACCAAAACCATAGTTATTTTATTGATATTCTTTGATGGTATCAATATTCTTTTCCGCGCTCATTACCATGGGTCAATACCATGGTAGGAACCCCTCGTATTCATTATCCTTAATTTCCCATCCCATACGCGCTTTTCCTTTTGTGAAAATATGTGCGTACGTATACGCTCCTTTTGTTCTATGAACCCACATGTATACGCTACTTGGAAAAATTGAACCAACGTATACTTCTTAAACCATTCTCTTTCTTCAATCTTTGGAATCTGATCTGTAATCCTTTGTTGTTAACCTGTTGCACTATGAGCTGCCATCATTCATCATATATGTGAGTTATCATCAAGGACAACACCTGTATCATAATGCCAACAATCTCCCCTTTGGACTTGATGGCAACAATATTGGTATTTATTACGTCAAGTTGTAGAACTTGTTAGATATATCAAACAATACCAAGATACTCTCCCCTTTGACATCAAGGGCAAAGGGCAAACCAATATATTCTCCCCCTTAGAGATGCACTATGTTGTCCATGCTCCCCCTGAGCACATGAAGAATCTATAGAAATATTTTTTCAAAGGAATAACATGACCCTATAACTCAACTATGTGAGTATGACCTTCCTTTCACCAATGACTCATACGTACATCAATCACCCAACCAAGTGGGGATATACCAAATTTGACATGATTTGAAAAGTCCTTACATGATTGAATATAACAATTATTACATCATAGGTCTTTACATGACATTTACATCAATTGATATACAAGATATTTATAACAAGGACCAATGATTGAAACAAGACCATATTAGCAACTATCATACACCATATATGATCTGCACCATAAGCATCTGTCAGCAGCATCAAGATCAACAACCTATATATGTCCATCATCAAAAGAGTCATCTGAATCAAAACAACTATGTGGATCAAGTAGTATAAGTATCATCATGTACCAAGGTCTTCTATTATAATGCCAACAATGCATTATTAGATGCATATGCTCCCCCTGAACCTGTGCCAACTGTTCATTGTCAGATCTGATCATTGCATTTGTTAGTAAGAATCATCAATGCATCATCATCAATGAGTTATTCATCAAGTCATTAACAATTTATGAGGGCCAAAAGCACTTCTACATATCATCAGTATACTATAATCATCATCAATCAGAACAAAAAAGATAATTGATAATTGACTGAACCATATCAGACCCCTTTTCCTGAGTATGTCCCACTGCTTCTTCATCAAACCAACATATACATGACTGTGCAACTTCTAACTCGCGTATATACGTGACTTGTCTTCATGATAACTGTGTATGAGAATTGGAATTCTGAAGTTTCACACTTTCATCTCCCCCTGAGTCTGTTATGTCTGTATATTGAGCTATGCCACATCTTTTTGACTGTACTTCCTTCTTCTTCCATACCTTGGAGTGTGATGATGTTTTCTCTTTTGGTATGTTGGTCTAATTTGCTCCTACATTCTTTTGTTATATGCCCAAACTTGTTACAAGCATAACATCTTCTATGTTTCATATTCCCTCTATCGCAGTCAATGGCTTTGTGACCAAACATATTGCAAGAAAAAACAATATCCCTTAAAGTACCTAGAAGATGATGATCTTTCTGTGTGATGGTTATTTTCTTGAACCATTGTACTTCTGCATCTAGTTGCAACATGTCCAAAATTATGACATCTAAAAAACATTATTCATCAGAGGAAAGAACCGATTATCGCTTCCATAGTTAGGAGTAAATGATTTTCTTTGAATACTTTCTTTCCTTGGTTGTTGAGGGGGTTGACCTCTATATCCTGGTTGATCATTTCAGAATTTGCATTAGATTTCATTGCCTCATCTTGTGAGCTAGATTCACCTCCAACAGTTTCATGAAAACCAAGAGTTTTGATGGTAGGATACTACTTTGACTACTAAGAATATTTTCCAAAATCTTAGTACTATCTTGAAATCGTAACAGTTTATCCTTTTCTTCTAATTTACCTTTCAAGATATTTTCTTCAACCTGATATTGCTCTTCCTTTTCCAGATATTGCTTCTTCATGATTTCTTCAGCCTTTCTTCCTTCTTTCACTTGTTGCCTTAATCTGAGAATCTCATTTTCTTGTTCTTCATCTGCTTGAGGTAGTTCTTCATTTACTTATTTGAATTTTCAAGATCTTCTTTTAGAGAGACGATCTCAGCTTCAGGAATTTTTAGTAACTAGATCATCTTTAAGTCTCTTGATTGTTGTACTCTTGTCATTTTCTTCATTTCTTAATGATATCACTTCATCCTGTAGCTTTTGACATTGATCTTGCTTTTCCTTGTATTACTTCCTTACTTTGTTTCCTTCCTCCAACTGAGCTTTTAATATGGTAACTTCTTCTTTGAAGGCACACTCCCTTTTTTTAAATAGATCTTGTTGATCTCTAATTTTATCTGCAATTATTTCAAGTTCTACCTCTATATTTTTTTTTCACTATCACTTTCAATATATTCAACAACATTGCATGAACAGAGAAAAGTATCACCAGAAGACCAAAAAATTGTACCTGATACTTCTTTTGCTTGTTCATCTTCAATCTGAGGTGATTTTGAATCTAAATACTTGCTTCCACCTAATGGCCAATTGTCTCTCCTGTTGTCACTGTTCCTTTGAGATGTCTTCTTCTTCTAAGGTGCTTTCTTCTTTAGCTTCTTTCCCATTGTTTCTACGGATCTCCTTCAAGTGATCAAGCTTCTGCCAAAGGACCTCCTTTGATACCAATTGTTGGAAATAATACTGAGAGGGGGGGGTGGGTGAATCAGTATTTACAAATCAATAACTTTTTCATTTCATAATCAGATTTGTATATGCTACTTCAGTGAATGGAACTTGCGTGTGCACGCAACTGTTATTAAGGAAACCAACATATATTCAGTGAACTTACAATTTAGTTAACTCATCATATGTTGATCTTTAATCAGTGCATCAGTACTTTTTATTAAATAAATCCATATCAAGGGAGTGTCCAGGGGTTTAATGCACTAAACCTTTAGTTAGTCTCAGGGGTTGGTTACCTGATGGTTGGGATAGCTCCTAGGAGTTCTGTTGTTGATGTGGAAGGTTTGTGTGGTGTGTTTCCACTGATTCCACTTCTTTAAGGTGACTTAGGAAGTTGAATCCCACCATAGTGGCCTCTCGTCACATATTTACCCCTGATTGGTTGGTTACTTGGGTAGATGTGGGATGAGGGTGTTACAGAGTAGTATCAGATAGGGTTGCACTCTCTTTGGGCCATATCTGATACCACAGAGTGGTATCAGAGCATGGTTATGATCTCCTTCAGTGATG